>OY821519.1:153696757-153706757 GCA_963682025.1 Cordilura impudica | reverse complement strand
GTTCCATTCTGATTATACCCTCCACCCCAGTGTGCAGAGAATATATTTAAGTTTGTCATTCCGTTTGTAATAATTAGAAAAAAAAATTTGGACCCCATAAAATATGTATATTTGTGATCCTTATAACAAGCGGAGTTGATATAGCGATGTCTGTCCGTCTGTGGAAATCATGATGACGGCTTCAATCGGGCAGCTAGGGTGCTCGGTGGCATTAAAAATGATTCACTAGCATCCTGAGAAGGTTGCTGTTTAAAATCGTCCAAATCGGTGGATTAGGTCCCGAGAATTGAATGAAGATATAAAAAAGTCTTGAAAAAATATGATTTGTCTGTGTTGTTCTTGTCACGATCACGTCCTCAATAAGATAACTGGGGCGCTCCTTTTTAATGAGAATGATTGACCAACATCATGAGAAGATTCCTGTTTGAAAAATCATGAAAATGGATTTAATAGTTTAATGGTTTAACGGTTTAATGGTTTAAAAATTAAAAAAATATATATGTTACTGTATTGTTCTTGTTGTTATTCTAAATGAAAACTCACCCTTTGCACAATTTTTTATAGTTTCCATTATTTTGGCATTACATCATCGCCACGAGCCCGCCTGCAAAGTTTCAGATCGATTGGGTTACGAGACAGGCTTAAAAATCGATCCAACATTTTGACTACAAGCAGACAATCAGACAGTACGGGTTAATATAAAGAGAGTAAAAATTCACCAACATCTAAAGCAAATAATGCTAAACTACCTGTTGTTAATAAAAAAAACAATGTAATTTTACCGAAAAAAATTTTATGTATTAATTTATTTAAAGAAAACACAACAATAACTTTTGATGTTGTATTTTTTGTGGGTAATATTTACATATACATACATATATTAAACAATAATATAATATACATGTATTCTAAAGGGTCCGCCAAATAACTTTTTTTTTTGAAAATGCTATAAAAAAAAACAACTGAATATTATCTCAAATTTCTTTTTTATTTGAAAGTACAATCCTTCCGGTTAAAAATGGAAAATAATTTAATTCAAATGGCTGCCTTGGCTGGCCATGCAGTAGCCTACACGATCAGTCCAATTTTTAAGCACATTATCGATTGTGTGCAGCTGTATTTCACCAATGGCTTCACGAATATTGTCCTTTAAAGCGTCAATTGTCTCTGGCTTGTTGGCGTAACACTTATCTTTGAGGGCACCCCACAAATAATAGTCCAACGGTGTCAAGTCCCAGCTCCGAGGTGGCCAAACGACATCAGCTCTGCGGATGATAATGCGATCTTCAAAAACAGGGCGCAAAACACCGAGTGTAGCGTCCTGTTGAAACCAAATGTTGCCAATATCCTCCTCTTCAAGTTTTGTGAACAAAAATTCGTTCAACATAGCCCGATAACGATCGCCATTGCCTGTAACGGCCACTCCTTGCTCATTTTCGAAGAAAAATGGCCCAATTATGCCTCTGAACCAAAATCCGCACCAAACAGTAACTCGTTTTGGGTGTATCGGCTTTTCAATGTATGCGTGCGGGTTTTCTGTGCCCCAAATGCGACAATTTTGCTTGTTTACATACCCGCCAAGATCAAAATGAGCTTCATCTGAAAAGATGATTTTTTTGGCAAAATCGGCATCTTCTGTAAGTCGATCGCAGGCCCACTTAGCGAAGCGAAAACGCATTGGATGGTCAGTTGGCTTCAACTCCTGAACCAATTGGACTTTGTATGGCGTCATACCAAGGTCTTTATGCAAAATTCGTCTCAATGATGCCTCCGAAATGTTCAATTCTTGAGAACGACGGTGAATTGATGTTGATGGCGCTTCACGCACACTTTCTGCCACAGCAGCAATATTCTCGGATGTACGCACTGTTTTTGGCTTTTCACGCTTTGGTTTATCGATGAGGATGCCAGTTTCTTTCACGTTTTTAACAAGATATCGAACATACGGAGCTGACGGTGCTTCTCTTCTTCCAAAATCCGTACGCAATTCTCGCACACATTCTGCAACATTACCATGATTTTCAAAGTAATGTCGCAATATTTCCCAGCGTTGTTGAAGCGTATACACAACCATATTCGTTCAGCGGAAGGATAAAACTAATAATCTGTCAAATCAGACATGAGCTAAGTGCTACCATTCACGAAATAAGCACTAGTTGAAAAAAAACGTTAGATGGCGGACCCTTTATATATGTAAATATATCCATAATAACCGCATGTTAGAAATAAATCGGTATATTATTTTTTTTATATAAAATTTTGCAATATTTTGTTTTAGGGAAAATACATTTCCTTTGTATTAACAAACAGAGTGTCACTTCATTTTGCTCAGTGTGACTATGCCACAGTAGATGGCGCCAAAATTTATGTTATAATTAGCCTTGCAATAGATATTTCTATTTCAACACGAATGTCAACACTTTCAATTAGATATCAAACACATCTATGTTAAAAGTATACACAGAGCTGAGTAAAGAAGAAACAATGTGTTTTTCGCTTTAAAAACAGTTCTACATAGTTATATAAAATTATTATTCTGCTTTACCTACAAAATATCTGATTGCGATTACATATAATTTTTAAAAATTGTTTATAATTACTAAAGGGCAATTCCATAAAAATATCAACTTTGATGAAAAATACTTTTTTTTCATTTATATGAAGTAAGCTTGAAAATATATTAAAATATGTGCTAAGTTACATAATGTAATTTCTTACAAGTATTCTAGATAAGAAAATAATTATAATAATTATTTGTTTACTCAATTTTCTTTTAATACATTCCGTCACAGTCATTCCGTGACGTGAAATTACAGTTAATAACTTCAACACTATGATATATAAGCAACACTATTGCTTATATATCATATGTAAAATATGCATTAGTTTAAAAACTGATTAGCTTCTTAAATCACAAAAGTTCCAAGGTTTTAATACCAGGACAGAGCCATGGTAGCAAAAATGTCATTTCGTCACACAATGCGAAAGTACTCAAAAATGAAAGAATAATATAGTGAAAAATTCGTTCTGAGTTTTTTTTAATCTCTTAATCATTAACAATCATTTTCAAACCGAAGAATGAATTTTCAATTGCAAATAGCTTTGTAGAATAGCCTTAACTACAATTCTACAACTCAAAATGTCATTCCGTCACATATGGAATTGCCCTAGAGCATTATTATTCACATAAATGCAAATTTGCACCTTTTAAATTTTCCATTAAAGTTTAAGAAAATATCAATTCTAAAAACTGGAATTCAGATTTCCAATTATAAATTAGAAAATATAAATTGTATATCAGAAAATCATATTTAAACGTGGGAAATAATAACTTGAAATTTAGAAGATATCAATTGAATTTTTAAAATATAAATTTTATTCGTTAAACACAAATTGAAATTCAAAAAACACCAAATATGTTTACATACAAAAATGTTTACATTTTAAAAAAATATTGCCATTCAGGACACATTAAGAGCATTTCAGGATAAGAAAACATTAATTTAAATTCAAAGAAGTTTAGAAAACCTCAAATGATATTTAAAAATTGCGAACATAAGAAACTTTAATTTGGAAAGCAATAATTAATTTACTTTTACTATTAATTCATTACGTTACATGTTATTGCTTGCAAAAATTAAATGTATAAGCTGGATATTAGGAGAAATTAAAGTCGAACATATAGAGAACATTTATAGGGGAAAGGTCTGTACCTGGTCCGATTTTTAACAGTATCGAATGCGGTGGCAAATATTTCTATCGTATTCAAAGGTATAGATAGCATTGGCTGTTCTAGAAGGGGAAAGAACAGCAAATTACGATGCACCATCTATTATAACAGCACGAATAGTGAAATCTCTGTAGAAACTACACCAAAGCAAAAAGCATTAAGCTGAAACATAAGTACACGTAAGTTGATAACACCCACAAATATTATGCCGGCGACCAATTGAGAATCGCTGGCGTAGTTGAATAATATTGCAATGGATTGAACGAATGTTTCAATACACATCTACAAGTACATACTTATGTATGTATTCTCACACATATTATTGAAACAATAAATAAACGTGATCAGCATATTTACACTAGTGTCATACATGCTGGTATACAAACATACACTCACTTTAAGTTTCATTCATAACATACAGGCGGTTTGATGCTTCTTTCATTGTTAGTTACACATGCATAGAAACATACGTGCACACAAATTTTTAACTGTATGTGTTTACATAAGTAAACAGCCACAAGAAGATACTTCAAGAAGGAAATACTAGAAATTTGCTTGAAGCTTTTTCGTACGATAAAGTATACGGTGTCGTGAATATGTACTTCAGTTTAGCTAGAAAAGATTTCGGCTTAATAGAAATGTAAAAAAATTCTAATCAGACAAAATCGACTATATACGAGTAAAGAAAAAAGTGTTTAACCAAAACGTGCTGTGACAGGTATGTATGTGGGTTAGGTGCAGGATCAAATCTCACGCCCGACTACTTTACAAAGTATTTAAACAGTAGAGTTACTTTTTTTTAGAAAATATGCTGCATTACCTGCAAAATGATTCTAAGATAAATATTAAAAGTTAGCCTACGAGAAAGTGAAGTATTTTTGGTATAGACATCTACTAATTATACACAGGACTACACATTGGTATATTTAGGGAATACAAATTTAAATTTATCTTTGCTTTTTTTGCCATACATGTAATGCCATAGTGCCGTTCTGTAATAGTAAACGTCTTGGGACTTTGTCTGAGTTCATGGGTTATTAATGTTAGTAGTCGAATAAATAATGGGCATGGCACCCCCATACAAGATAAATATTTAATGTCATATATCTGGAGTACTGTTGTTTCTAAGGCCTTGGGACCTTGTGTGAGTTCATAAGTTATTAATGTGAATAGTCGGACAAAAAAGGGCGGGATCGAAAATGGGCGTGGCATCTCCTATACACAAAAGTATGAAGTACCGTGATACTTTCGACAAGTACTTTAATTACCAATGTGAGTAGTCGTGGAAAATTTGGACCGAATCGCTAAAATCAAAAATCGCCAAAACCGAAAATCCCGAATAACAAATATCGCCAAAATCAAAAATCGCCAAAACCGAAAATCCCGAATAAAAAAATTGCCAAAATCAAAAATCGCAAAAAACAAAAATCGCCAAATATCTAAAATGGCTAAAATTTTCTACAAAATATTTTCCCAGTTTTTTTTATTTCGTTACGATTATTGTATCGAAACGCATCGGGTTACAGCTGTTATTTCAATATAATTGTACATTGATATTACATTAGTTACCAACTATATTTAACATTTACGATACTATGAGCATGAAGCTTACATATTCAACAAAGCTATGCCACTGGACGCTATTGCAATACAACAAAGTTTAAGCAAATTTATTCTGTGAATTATTGCAGTTTGTTGGTGCATGATCAGTTAAATAAAAAACATTAGATGTGTCATGATGCAAAACTTAACGAATGATATGATATTTGATATTTGCAGTTTCGTAATACTCCAAAAATAGAAACCCTTGTTTATTGGATCAATAATTTTTTATTTATTTTTTTATTATTATCTTTTTTTTTAATTTTTTTATAATTGCTAATGAATTATTTTAGATTTTTTAAATAAATTTGGTTGAAACAATTGTTGTCGTTATTACAGAGGTGTATTAGATTTTTCCGATCGCAAGTGGATAATGTTTTAAAATTTAGATGTGCGCGTTCAAGAACATGTTCTGTTTTTTTAGCAATACACGTGCAAGAACACGAACTTAAAATAGCGCTACACTCGAACCTGCGTGGTTTATGTGTGTACGAAACAAAAAAATACGTGATAGAAACATGTTCGTGTACATAACGAAATATTAAAACGAAACACAGCCATGATTTTGTTCGGCACCGTACAAAGACAAACGTATTCAAATTGAAAACGTTACGTTGTCAAATTCTCTGCTAACGCCGAAATTGTAGAATTTTTCATTGTTTTGGCTTTATACAGTGTGTTCGTTAGCATCGTTTTAAATTAATTAATAAAATGGAACAAAGCCACGAAATTGAATTTTCTGATGACCTAAATATAGTTGGCGATGTATTAGAAATAAATGGTAATATTGTAGTGGTCACCGATTCATACTTTTCAAGGATCGATATCGAAGACAGTGACGATGTGGCACTAAAGCAATTTTAAAAAAATATATACATGGAATCAATTTTCCAATATTTGAAAAGTAAGTAATTCAATGTTTGAAAAAACAGCGTAGGATGTACAGTAAGAAAAATTTTAATTTGCTTGTTTTAGCATCACAAGTAACCTTTAAAAGCTTACCGTGTGCAGTTCAGGGAAAAACTTTTTGCCCGGAAAAAACGGAGGAAACATAGGGTTACGACTCTGATGACACAATGGTTTGTTTATTTTTCTCTGAATTTTTAGTTAGGAATTGATGGTGAGATAATGTCAGTGCCATCCAAAGTGGAGGAACCTAGTGAAAATAGCACCAACACACTTGCGTCTGTGAAATCAAGTTAACATTAAAAATTTTGATTCTCATTTGCAATCTTATGAAGTTGGTTCATTAAAAAATACTTCTCATTTAATACCAATTTTAGATTTTATATCCTATGAGGAATGGATACATTTATTTTTTAATTAAGTTTATTTAAGTTTTTCATTTAAGTATGCATTAATTGAATAAAATATGTTTATAAAACAAAAATATAATCAATTTTAATCTTTTTTATTACTAAAGTAGATAGTAAACGGTAGACTGAAACTAAATGGGAAAGGAAAGGTTCACATCACGAACGGTGTCAATTTAAAACCGGCACGGTGTCAATTTAAATCCGGCACGGTGTCACTTCGACACCGGTAGGGTGTCAATTTAACACCGACACGTTGTCACTTCGACACCGACTCGGTGTCAATTTTTTCACATTTGTTGTCGGTTTAACAACGATATCGTTGTCAATAACTCGTTTTAGAATTGACAACGGCGTGCACAATTTGATCACAAACGTGTTCTGTACACTATCGACAACGATGTGGTCATTTTGTACATGGATGGTGTCATTTTTAAACGCATATTTTCGATACTTTAGTGCATAATGTCGCAGCTCTGCTTAAGAATTGCTAATTCATTAATTTCAGGCAATTGATATTAAAACTGTGCGTCAGTTTCGGAACTTTGCACTGGCCATTTCAATACTGTTAATGGTGACAATCGTCGCTTTAGTTGAAGGGGCAGAGTAATTTAATATGGACATCGCTTTGAATATTATAATTTTGTGTGTGTGTGTGAAACACTTTTGTTAAAGTTGATCTTTGAATCCAGGATTACTACAAGATACATAACATCAGATTTCTAGTTAATAGTTATGTAATTGTTTGTACTTGGATCACTTTGTGACTTCCTTCCTCGAGGTTTACAAGAGTTATCCACTTTCGGAAATAATTTTCCAAATATATTAGACTTATGATGATATCCTCAGCATACAACCCATGATAGAGAATCGCTGTTTAATCAGCATATATATATTAAGTGCAGTCAATTTATAGTGGAAAATCAACTATGAAATTATTTTACTCGTATAGGGCCGAGGCCACACAATGAGCGGCAAAGCGGCAGAGCGATGAGCGGAAAGAAATTAAAACATATGAAATACTATTGAAGTGGTCACGCAATGAGCGGCATGTGAGCGGCATTTTTGAGCG
Organism: Cordilura impudica; assembly: GCA_963682025.1. NCBI lineage: Eukaryota > Metazoa > Arthropoda > Insecta > Diptera > Scathophagidae > Cordilura > Cordilura impudica. The sequence continues at coordinate 153,699,040 of OY821519.1, read as the reverse complement.
GCTAAGTGGCGCCGGTCAGGAATAGGACTTGTTCTAATTTTTAGTTGTTTTCTGAGCGGCCAAGAATAAAAATGGCAAAAAAAAAAAGGCTTTTCTTTGTTTTGTCAATCTGTAGTAACTTCTTTTTAACGATAATGGAATCATTAAAAAAAGAAAATAACAAAATTATCGATTTTGGTATTCAGTAAAATTTTTAAACGATATTCGCTATTGTTAAAGTCAACTGTTGTTATTTTCTTAACGACATCCATTTTTGTGTTGTTTTTCAATCGATAAAAAGTTAAAAAGGTTGAGATGTAGTCATACATACATATATATAAAAATCATAAAATAGTTAAAATATTTTGCTTTTAGTATAAAAAATTTTATATAAATAATAAATAATAACATTGACAATGGCATTAACAATGACAACTAACCGCTCAGAAATGACGCTCAGTAATAAGCCACTTGCCGCTCAAACTCGCCGCTCTGCCGCTTGCCGCTTTGCCGCTCATTGCGTGGCCTCGGCCTAAGTTAGGTGATAAGTAAGAATCTAGAGGCCAACCAGCTGATATAGTAATTTGTAAGGAGAAGTTGCTATCTATTTAAACAATGAAAGATCTGCTGCTCAGCTTTTTATCATTTTAATAACGTACGATGAAAACTTTAAGTTTGTCATTTTGAAAACAAGGGCATCGTGTGCGAGTCGAATGCAGATTTAATATCCAACAAAACTATACCCATTGAGATCTCGTTGTTGAAGTTGTTGATTCTCGATTTAATTCTAACTAAAGGATTGGACGGTTCTGAATACGAATTGTTGCGTTCGAACACGTAAATTTAGTCACAAAATTTTTAATTTTCTCTTTGATAAGTTTCTATAGTACTTTACATAAAGCAATATAACAAGCTAATTGGTATATATTATAAAGAGCAAGATGAAACGTTATTCGGTTTACATATTGCAATCACTCTTGTCTATTTCCAGCAATCAGGAAAATAAAATACCGATTTATTATTATTTTGTGGACATCTTCTGAAATTCGTTTTAATATGTTTTTATACCTCCACACCACAGTGGCAGAGGGTATATGTATAGAGGTTTGTCATTCCGTTTGTAACGCATCGAAAAACTAATTTCCGACCCCACGAAGTATATATATATATATTCTTGATCCTTATCATAGCTCGAATCGATATAGCGATGTTCGTCTGTCCGTGTGTCTGTAGAAATCACGCTCATTCTCAAAAAAACCATTTACCTGGATCAGGATACGAAAAAACTATTTGCCATTATTCCCACCATGTTGATATTTAAATTGGAGTAAATCAGGAGTCATTTGATGAGATATGAGCAAAAAACCTAGTGTGTTTGTTGTAACAGTTTAGTGGCACATAAAAAAAGCAACAAGAAAATTATGCATATGGGGGGGTTTCATGTCAAGTGCACCAGCTTTTGAAACCGATGTCTTCCGATCGGGATGAAATTTGCACCAAGGTTAGTCCTATTGGATAGTAGTTTAGACACAATTTATTGAAGTGGAATGCTTGTATGGCATCCTGAAGAACATATTTATAGTTTTCTGCGAAATCATATGAAATAACGAATTCACCAGACTTCAAATGTATCTTCAAATCCTTGAAGAATGACCATTGCTCTTTGACTAAAAAGTCATGGTTTCTCAAGTTTAGCAATCCTGTACACATTTCTCCCACAAAATCATCCACATTTAAAATGATTGTTTTCAATGTGCATCTGTCAGTCTGAATCCAAGAATCAAATTTGACCTCCTCTATATATTCTCGATCTAAAGAGTTGATTAAATTTTCTTTGATGAATGTGATTTCGGGCAATTGGTACATTCACCTAAGTGCCAAGAAGTTGTTGCATTAGGACACATAGTCAATTTAAGGCAATCGCGGTAATCGTGTAAATCTTCTGCCGAATCATCTGTTAAATACTTTAAGTTGATTTCCTTCAACATCAGTTTAACATTTTCATGGTAAATGCAAACGCATACTGTGCGAGTTCCGCTGCTTTCTGCCAAAACGCAATGTTTTGGCCTCATTTGGGTTAATTTCGTGAACCCAATTCTAAAATCCTCGTGTTCAGATTGAAATGTTGCAAATAACTCTTTCAGGTTACAGATAACCATTATCTTATTTTATGTTATGAAGGTATGTTATATACCATCGGAAAGTTTAGTTTTTCTAGTTTCTCAGTATAAGTTTTATTTTTAAGGTTTTACACACACAAATAGGAAATAATTCAAAATAGTGCATTTGTGAAAAATTGAAAAA
>OY821519.1:153688085-153696557 GCA_963682025.1 Cordilura impudica | reverse complement strand
CATTTTACATTTTACATTTACATTTTACATTTTACATTTTACATTTTACATTTTACATTTTACATTTTACATTTTACATTTTACATTTTACATTTTACATTTTACATTTTACATTTTACATTTTACATTTTACATTTTACATTTTACATTTTACATTTTACATTTTACATTTTACATTTTACATTTTACATTTTACATTTTACATTTTACATTTTACATTTTACATTTTACATTTTACATTTTACATTTTACATTTTACATTTTACATTTTACATTTTACATTTTACATTTTACATTTTACATTTTACATTTTACATTTTACATTTTACATTTTACATTTTACATTTTACATTTTACATTTTACATTTTACATTTTACATTTTACATTTTACATTTTACATTTTACATTTTACATTTTACATTTTACATTTTACATTTTACATTTTACATTTTACATTTTACATTTTACATTTTACATTTTACATTTTACATTTTACATTTTACATTTTACATTTTACATTTTACATTTTACATTTTACATTTTACATTTTACATTTTACATTTTACATTTTACATTTTACATTTTACATTTTACATTTTACATTTTACATTTTACATTTTACATTTTACATTTTACATTTTACATTTTACATTTTACATTTTACATTTTACATTTTACATTTTACATTTTACATTTTACATTTTACATTTTACATTTTACATTTTACATTTTACATTTTACATTTTACATTTTACATTTTACATTTTACATTTTACATTTTACATTTTACATTTTACATTTTACATTTTACATTTTACATTTTACATTTTACATTTTACATTTTACATTTTACATTTTACATTTTACATTTTACATTTTACATTTTACATTTTACATTTTACATTTTACATTTTACATTTTACATTTTACATTTTACATTTTACATTTTACATTTTACATTTTACATTTTACATTTTACATTTTACATTTTACATTTTACATTTTACATTTTACATTTTACATTTTACATTTTACATTTTACATTTTACATTTTACATTTTACATTTTACATTTTACATTTTACATTTTACATTTTACATTTTACATTTTACATTTTACATTTTACATTTTACATTTTACATTTTACATTTTACATTTTACATTTTACATTTTACATTTTACATTTTACATTTTACATTTACATTTTACATTTTACATTTTACATTTTACATTTTACATTTTACATTTTACATTTTACATTTTACATTTTACATTTTACATTTTACATTTTACATTTTACATTTTACATTTTACATTTTACATTTTACATTTTACATTTTACATTTTACATTTTACATTTTACATTTTACATTTTACATTTTACATTTTACATTTTACATTTTACATTTTACATTTTACATTTTACATTTTACATTTTACATTTTACATTTTACATTTTACATTTTACATTTTACATTTTACATTTTACATTTTACATTTTACATTTTACATTTTACATTTTACATTTTACATTTTACATTTTACATTTTACATTTTACATTTTACATTTTACATTTTACATTTTACATTTTACATTTTACATTTTACATTTTACATTTTACATTTTACATTTTACATTTTACATTTTACATTTTACATTTTACATTTTACATTTTACATTTTACATTTTACATTTTACATTTTACATTTTACATTTTACATTTTACATTTTACATTTTACATTTTACATTTTACATTTTACATTTTACATTTTACATTTTACATTTTACATTTTACATTTTACATTTTACATTTTACATTTTACATTTTACATTTTACATTTTACATTTTACATTTTACATTTTACATTTTACATTTTACATTTTACATTTTACATTTTACATTTTACATTTTACATTTTACATTTTACATTTTACATTTTACATTTTACATTTTACATTTTACATTTTACATTTTACATTTTACATTTTACATTTTACATTTTACATTTTACATTTTACATTTTACATTTTACATTTTACATTTTACATTTTACATTTTACATTTTACATTTTACATTTTACATTTTACATTTTACATTTTACATTTTACATTTTACATTTTACATTTTACATTTTACATTTTACATTTTACATTTTACATTTTACATTTTACATTTTACATTTTACATTTTACATTTTACATTTTACATTTTACATTTTACATTTTACATTTTACATTTTACATTTTACATTTTACATTTTACATTTTACATTTTACATTTTACATTTTACATTTTACATTTTACATTTTACATTTTACATTTTACATTTTACATTTTACATTTTACATTTTACATTTTACATTTTACATTTTACATTTTACATTTTACATTTTACATTTTACATTTTACATTTTACATTTTACATTTTACATTTTACATTTTACATTTTACATTTTACATTTTACATTTTACATTTTACATTTTACATTTTACATTTTACATTTTACATTTTACATTTTACATTTTACATTTTACATTTTACATTTTACATTTTACATTTTACATTTTACATTTTACATTTTACATTTTACATTTTACATTTTACATTTTACATTTTACATTTTACATTTTACATTTTACATTTTACATTTTACATTTTACATTTTACATTTTACATTTTACATTTTACATTTTACATTTTACATTTTACATTTTACATTTTACATTTTACATTTTACATTTTACATTTTACATTTTACATTTTACATTTTACATTTTACATTTTACATTTTACATTTTACATTTTACATTTTACATTTTACATTTTACATTTTACATTTTACATTTTACATTTTACATTTTACATTTTACATTTTACATTTTACATTTTACATTTTACATTTTACATTTTACATTTTACATTTTACATTTTACATTTTACATTTTACATTTTACATTTTACATTTTACATTTTACATTTTACATTTTACATTTTACATTTTACATTTTACATTTTACATTTTACATTTTACATTTTACATTTTACATTTTACATTTTACATTTTACATTTTACATTTTACATTTTACATTTTACATTTTACATTTTACATTTTACATTTTACATTTTACATTTTACATTTTACATTTTACATTTTACATTTTACATTTTACATTTTACATTTTACATTTTACATTTTACATTTTACATTTTACATTTTACATTTTACATTTTACATTTACATTTTACATTTTACATTTTACATTTTACATTTTACATTTTACATTTTACATTTTACATTTTACATTTTACATTTTACATTTTACATTTTACATTTTACATTTTACATTTTACATTTTACATTTTACATTTTACATTTTACATTTTACATTTTACATTTTACATTTTACATTTTACATTTTACATTTTACATTTACATTTTACATTTTACATTTTACATTTTACATTTTACATTTTACATTTTACATTTACATTTTACATTTTACATTTTACATTTACATTTTACATTTTACATTTACATTTTACATTTTACATTTTACATTTTACATTTTTACATTTTACATTTTACATTTTACATTTTACATTTTACATTTTACATTTTACATTTTACATTTTACATTTTACATTTTACATTTTACATTTTACATTTTACATTTTACATTTTACATTTTACATTTTACATTTTTTACATTTTACATTTTACATTTACATTTTACATTTTACATTTTACATTTTACATTTTACATTTACATTTTACATTTTACATTTTACATTTTACATTTTACATTTTACATTTACATTTACATTTTACATTTTACATTTTACATTTACATTTTACATTTTACATTTACATTTATTTACATTTTACATTTTACATTTTACATTTTACATTTTACATTTTACATTTTACATTTTACATTTTACATTTTACATTTTACATTTTACATTTTACATTTACATTTTACATTTTACATTTTACATTTTACATTTTACATTTTACATTTTACATTTTACATTTTACATTTACATTTACATTTTACATTTTACATTTTACATTTTACATTTTACATTTTACATTTTACATTTTACATTTTACATTTTACATTTACATTTTACATTTTACATTTACATTTTACATTTTACATTTTACATTTTACATTTTACATTTTACATTTTACATTTTACATTTTACATTTACATTTTACATTTTACATTTTACATTTTACATTTTACATTTTACATTTACATTTTACATTTTACATTTTACATTTTACATTTTACATTTTACATTTTACATTTACATTTTAATTTACATTTTACATTTTACATTTTACATTTTACATTTTACATTTTACATTTTACATTTTACATTTTACATTTTACATTTTACATTTTACATTTTACATTTTACATTTTACATTTTACATTTTACATTTACATTTTACATTTTACATTTTACATTTTACATTTTACATTTACATTTTACATTTTACATTTTACATTTTACATTTTACATTTTACATTTTACATTTTACATTTTACATTTACATTTTACATTTTACATTTTACATTTTACATTTTACATTTACATTTTACATTTTACATTTTACATTTTACATTTTACATTTTACATTTTACATTTTACATTTTACATTTTACATTTACATTTTACATTTTACATTTTACATTTTACATTTACATTTTACATTTTACATTTTACATTTTACATTTTACATTTTACATTTTACATTTTAATTTTACATTTTACATTTTACATTTTACATTTTACATTTTACATTTACATTTTACATTTTACATTTTACATTTTACATTTTACATTTTACATTTTACATTTTACATTTTACATTTTACATTTTACATTTACATTTTACATTTTACATTTACATTTTACATTTTACATTTTACATTTTACATTTTACATTTTACATTTTACATTTTACATTTTACATTTACATTTTACATTTTACATTTTACATTTTACATTTTACATTTTACATTTTACATTTTACATTTTACATTTTACATTTTACATTTTACATTTTACATTTTACATTTTACATTTTACATTTTACATTTTACATTTTACATTTTACATTTTACATTTTACATTTTACATTTACATTTACATTTTACATTTTACATTTTACATTTTACATTTTACATTTTACATTACATTTACATTTTACATTTTACATTTTACATTTTACATTTTACATTTTACATTTTACATTTTACATTTTACATTTACATTTTACATTTTACATTTTACATTTACATTTTACATTTACATTTACATTTTACATTTTACATTTTACATTTTACATTTACATTTTACATTTTACATTTTACATTTACATTTTACATTTTACATTTTACATTTACATTTTACATTTTACATTTTACATTTTACATTTTACATTTTACATTTTACATTTTACATTTTACATTTACATTTTACATTTACATTTACATTTTACATTTTACATTTTACATTTTACATTTTACATTTTACATTTTACATTTACATTTTACATTTTACATTTTACATTTACATTTTACATTTTACATTTACATTTTACATTTTACATTTTACATTTACATTTTACATTTTACATTTTACATTTTACATTTTACATTTACATTTACATTTTACATTTTACATTTTACATTTACATTTTACATTTTACATTTTACATTTTACATTTTACATTTTACATTTTACATTTTACATTTTACATTTTACATTTTACATTTTACATTTTACATTTTACATTTACATTTTACATTTTACATTTTACATTTTACATTTTACATTTTACATTTTACATTTTACATTTTACATTTTACATTTTACATTTTACATTTTACATTTTACATTTACATTTTACATTTTACATTTACATTTTACATTTTACATTTTACATTTTACATTTTACATTTTACATTTTACATTTTACATTTTACATTTTACATTTTACATTTTACATTTTACATTTTACATTTTACATTTTACATTTTACATTTTTACATTTTACATTTTACATTTTACATTTTACATTTTACATTTTACATTTTACATTTTACATTTACATTTTACATTTTACATTTTACATTTTACATTTTACATTTTACATTCACGCTCTTTTCATTTTACATTTTACATTTTACATTATACATTTTACATTTTACATTTTACATTTTACATTTTACATTTTACATTTTACATTTTACATTTTACATTTTACATTTTACATTTTACATTTTACATTTTACATTTTACATTTTACATTTTACATTTTACATTTTACATTTTACATTTTACATTTTACATTTTACATTTTACATTTTACATTTTACATTTTACATTTTACATTTTACATTTTACATTTTACATTTTACATTTTACATTTACATTTTACATTTTACATTTACATTTTACATTTTACATTTTACATTTTACATTTTACATTTTACATTTTACATTTTACATTTTACATTTACATTTTACATTTTACATTTTACATTTTACATTTTACATTTACATTTTACATTTTACATTTTACATTTTACATTTTACATTTTACATTTTACTTTTACATTTTACATTTTACATTTACATTTTACATTTTACATTTTACATTTTACATTTTACATTTTACATTTTACATTTTACATTTTACATTTTACATTTTACATTTTACATTTTACATTTTACATTTTACATTTTACATTTTACATTTTTACATTTTACATTTTACATTTACATTTACATTTTACATTTTACATTTTACATTTTACATTTTACATTTTACATTTTACATTTTACATTTTACATTTACATTTTACATTTACATTTTACATTTTACATTTTACATTTTACATTTTACATTTTACATTTTACATTTTACATTTTACATTTTACATTTTACATTTACATTTTACATTTTACATTTTACATTTTACATTTTACATTTTACATTTTACATTTTACATTTTACATTTTACATTTTACATTTACATTTTACATTTTACATTTTACATTTTACATTTTACATTTTACATTTTACATTTACATTTTCATTTTACATTTTACATTTTACATTTTACATTTTACATTTACATTTTACATTTTACATTTTACATTTACATTTTACATTTTACATTTTACATTTTACATTTTACATTTTACATTTTACATTTTACATTTTACATTTTACATTTTACATTTTACATTTTCCATTTTCGATTTTCTGTTTTTCAGTTTCCATTTTCATTTCCATTATTCATTTTCCATTTTTCATTTTTCGTTTCCATTTTTTTTTTTCATATTGGCGATTTTTTTTATTATAACGTGATAATTATAAAAAAAATGTGGCAATGCTACTAACATGAGCTATGTTATTGTGTTCTTGGTATTGTTAATATATGTATATGCATAATTTTTTTGTGGCATTTTTTTATGTTGTTGTACAATTATAATGATCAACCACTAAACTGTTACAACAAACACATTGGGTTTTATGTTTTTTTTTAGAGGTATCTACATACTTTTGCCTGTATCTGATCACGATGATGCGCGATTTAGCCAATTTTCAATATCAACCTGCTGGGAATCAAGGCAAATAATAGTATTATAGCCTTATCCAGTAAGATGGCTCTTTTTGTGAATGAGCGTAATTTCAACAGACAGACGGACAGACGGACATCGCTATATCGACTCGAGCTGTGATAAGGATCATGAATATATATACTTTATTAGGTCGGAAATTAGTTTTTCGATGCGTTACAAACGGAATGACAAACCTATATATACCCTCTGCCACTGACGTGTGGAGGGTATAAAAATTCAGTGCAGTGTGTTAAAAAGTTGCAACACAAAAAAAAAACTAAAATCAGAAAAAACGTAAACACGAGGTGTGCACTGGACCAAAATGATAAAATGCAAGCAAAGCAATTGTAAAAAAAAACAAGTGCAAAATTGTGCGAAAAACTAACATTTATAACTCAAATTTTTTAATGGAAGCGCCAAAAATCTATGATCAATATATTTATATTTAAATGGTGAAAAATTGGTGCTTACAAGCGGATACTTAAAAAATTCATTTGTGTTAAACAAAGGACATGAAGCAAATGAAGTAGTGAAAAACTTTTTTTTAATGTATTTTAGAATAAGGTAACCAAATGCCGAAATTTCCCAAAATTTATATACACGAAAAAGGAATTTGAATGAAATAACAACGTAATATAAAAACATTTGGTAACCTCATTCTAAAGTACGGAACAAGGGCCTTTAAAAATTTGTTCAAATTTTGTGAAACCATTTTTATTTAGTGAATCTAAAATAAATAAATTAACAAATTTATTAAAAATAAATTTTTTTTACTTACAAATAATTTGAGAAGAAAAATAATAAATTTTCCCATTAT
>OY821519.1:153283085-153680585 GCA_963682025.1 Cordilura impudica | reverse complement strand
TTAAAAATTAAAAATTAAAAATTAAAAATTAAAAATTAAAAATTAAAAATTAAAACTTAAAAATTAAAAATTAAAAATTAAAAATTAAAAATTAAAAATTAAAAATTAAAAATTAAAAATTAAAAATTAAAAATTAAAAATTAAAACTTAAAAATTAAAAATTAAAAATTAAAAATTAAAAATTAAAAATTAAAAATTAAAAATTAAAAATTAAAAATTAAAAATTAAAAATTAAAAATTAAAAATTAAACGTTACAAATTGAAAAATGTATAAATTATAAATTGAACTATATGCGTGAAGGGAGCGAGTTCCAAAGACAAATCGAACTGATATAAAACTGCCATTCGGAATTCCCGTAGGCTTTACAAAATAAATTCACTAAGTTTGGCAACCCTTATATAATTACAAACATGATGTTAATTATGTATATAATTTCACATTTTAAAGTACATTTTTTAGAATTAGACACAGAAATAGTATTGCCTTAAATCAAATGAGTTTAATTTGGTAAAAAGTGTGTTTATATCGATATAATTCTTTTGAATATTTTATGTTATTTTTAAATGGCATATCTTGTGTGTAATCAATTAACAATAAGTATTAAGCCAGTTTAATGGATAAATGATTCGATTATAATTACATTATTGATAGAAGGATCTTTTCTTCAAACTGTATCTGAGGAAGACGGAAATATTAATCAGAACTGAAAGCAAATAATGTTAAAAAGTAGTGTGGTTTTCTTTGTTTTAATAATAGCTTATTGCTTTTTTGATGTGATTAGATTTTCTGATGGAAATATGTGCCAATCGAATCCGCAAAATATATTATATCAGTTATACTTAAGACACTTTTTAAGTAGAAAGCCTTTTTTATTGTATAATTGTTAGTTACACATGTGAATCGAAATAAAAAGGTTTATACTTATTTTGCGTTTTCAAATTGGCAACACTATTTTCATGCACTCTCAGTTATTGTTAGTGATATATATTTAATTATTTTACGGATATCTTGTGAATCTGACAAATTTCGATTGGTTTTAAATTGTTATTATTTTATAAAATGGTTTTAGACATGATGCAAAATTTCATCAAAATGTTTATTAAACTTATAAAGGCTAGAAATAGCAATAAAATGGATACACAATTTTTTTTGTATAGCTTTTGTAATTTTTGATTTTGAAAATAATCGTTATGTTTAAATTTTATATACATCACCTTTAATTGTTTTTATAATTGTTTCTGATATATATATATATACTTTTTTATAAAATAGGTGGTTCAAAAATAATTAAAAATATATATTAGCATGTTAAGAAGAAAGTTTTTGGACAAAAAATATTTAATATGTTTGTGTTGATGTTTGTAACTATCAGTAATACTTTACATAATAAATCGACTCTAAAACGCTTTCTTAGTGGATTTTTTTTTAAATTGATATCGTTTTTTTTGTATTAAATGTATCTTTACATTGACATATTACTAGCTAATTCAGATAAAAATATTTTAAAATTTGCTATTCTTTAACATTAATATCTGGACATTTTTAGCCAAGAATCATGGTTTTTGATTACAAGAAATTATAATAGAAACTGGTCAAAAAGAAAAATAATTAAAAAACAAAATTTAATTGGTGTTCGAATTTAAAGTTTCAGTATCGGCAACATTTGTTGTAATATTAAGTTTAGGATGCAAGTGGAGGGTATCAAAGATTTGGCACAGCCGAATTTAACACTCTTACTTGTTACATATAAAAACATAGTTTAGTTATATTTAACATTTAACATAGAACATATAAACACATTATTATTGCTATATGAAAATCGGTAGTACATCGATCAAAATTGATCGGTTAACCGATTAATGGTTAATTGATTGAATACCCTATAGAATAGAATAAGTAATCTCTATATATCTCTATATATTAAGTAAGTTGAATAAGCGAATTCAAGTATTCTTAAAAATGCAGGGTGTCGAGAACCACTAAATTAAACTATACGACTTTTTTCAATGTTCAATCACGAATGGGATGGATATTCATAGTAGTTATCGCGATATAATTTAAAAACATATATTCTATGTAATATAAAACGTTTGAGTTATCTCAACATTGTCATTAATATATATGTATTAGTTTATATATGGTAATTAACATTCAGCATCAACAGAACATCGTTATGACCGAATCAAATGTTAAATGTTTTCAGTCTTACAGTGTTAGGTTAATACGCAAAACCATGTCACGATAATAAACACTTGCAGTGCAATACGCTGCACAGATATATATATATATATATATATATATATAGATATATTGTACAACCGATACTTAGTAACTCGTAATGTGGTGGCAGACAGTGATTGAAAATAAAAGGTTTATAAACAAACTCTCCCTGCAAATGATCTGCACTTTAATACAACAACTTAGTCATGGGGTTGAATGGACATATATAAACACAAAGTTATTGTTAGATACCATGAACTGTATACTGCATGTAATCCAAATGTTCACTTGAGCTTATTTGTGGGTACTACAAAAGGCGTTAAATTGACACAATTGAAAGCACCCTTGAGAATTGTTTGATGGAGTGTAAATTGTTCGCTTGAGGGTGTATTTAATCGGAAATGCTAACATCTTCATCATCGTCAACAACGTAACTAAATGCTGGTAACAATATGAGTATAACAAGTGTCAGTCTAAGTTTGTTTGTATTCAAATGTATGTATATGTTTGGTTTCTTCAACACTGTCTTTAAAAAGTATTCGTAAATTTGCAATAAAACAAATATTTATAATTATTTTGTGTGGTAACTTTAATCAGTCAAAGGTTCATAAATATTGAAAAGTGAATGTAATATGTTCTCGTTGGAATGTCAATACGCACTGAATAAAATGTATTTTCTATAAAAATATTTACAAACAATTTTGTCGATAAAAACTAGATTAAGTTTTCTATAATTTTTAAAGTAGAATTGATCAAGTAATTTTAACAATAACAAGTAAGAGTGTTAAATTCGGCTGGGCCGAATTTTGATACCCTCCACCTTTTTTTTCATTTTCAATTTTCATATTTAATTTATCATTTTCTATTTTTCACTTTTAAATTTTCATCTTTCGTGTTTCATTTTTAGTTTTTAATTTTTAATTTCTCATTTTCCATTTTTCATTTTTCATTTTCCATTTTCGATTTTTCATTTTTCATTTTCCATTTTCCATTTTTAATTTATAATTTTTCATTTTCCATTTTTCATTTTTCATTTTCCATATTCCACTTTCGATTTTTCATTTTTCATTTTTAATTTTTCATTTTTCATTTTTCATTTTTCAATTTCCATTTTTCACTTTCCATTTTCCATTTTTCATTTTCCATTTATCATTTTTCACTTTACATTTTCCATTTTTCAATTTTCATTTTTCATTTTTAGTTTTCCATTTTTTATTTTTCGTTTCTCGTTTTCCATTTTTCATTTTCCATTTTTCATTTTTCATTTTTCATTTTTCATTTTCCATTTTCCATTTTTCATTTTCATTTTTCATTTTTCATTTTCCATATTCCACTTTCGATTTTTCATTTTTAATTTATTAATTTTTCATTTTCCATTTTCCATTTTTCATCTTTCATTTTTCATTATACCCTCCACTCCAGTGTGCAGAGGGTATATATAAGTTTGTCATTCCGTTTGTAATAATTAGAAAAAAAAATTTGGACCCCATAAAATATATATATTTGTGATCGTTATAACAACCGGAATTGATATAGCAATGTCCGTCTGTCCGTCTGTGGAAATCACGATGACGGCATCAATCGGGCAGCTAGGGTGCTCGTTGGCATAAAAAATAATTCATTAACATCCTGAAAAGTTTGCTATTTAAAATCGTCCAAATCGGTCGGTTAGGGCCCGAGATTTGAATGAAGAACTAAAAAAAGTCTTGAAAAAATATAATTTTCTATGTTGTTCTTGTCACGATCACGCCCTCAATAGGATAGCTAGGGTTATAATTTTTAGTGAGAATGATTCACCAAATTCATGGGAAGATTTCTACTTCAAAAATCATTAAAATCGGTGGAACAGGTCCAGGTAAATCTATGAAAAATTAAAAAAAAAATGAAAACATGATGTTTCCATATTGTTCCTGTTGTTATTCTAAATGTTGCATTGTTGTCATAGCTGGACTTGTTGTTTTTGTGGTCGTTGTGGTAATAATATAATAAAAACAAACCCTTTGTACATTTTTTTGTGAACTCTGGTAGAAAATTTTAAAAGTTTCCATTGTTTTGGCATCACTAAAAAAATTTGTTAGATCATTTCTGCCACGAGCCTGCATGCAAAATTTCAGATCGATTGGCTCACGGGAAAGGGGCTAAAAATCGATCCAAAATTTTGTCGACAAGCAGACACTACCAGTTAATATAAAGGCAGTAAATAAAGGGAGTAAAAGTTCACCAATAATTTAAAAAACAAATTTTTATGTATTAATTTATTTAAAGAAAAAAATAATTAAATGAAATAGTAATAATAATAAAAAAAAATAATATACAATACAAAAAAAAGAATATATAAATAAAATAAAATAAAAATAAATGCATTCATAGCATTATAATACATATAAAAGGTCAATGTTTTCTAACCGTAACCGTAACGAGTCAGTTGTTTTTTTTACATGAAAATCATTTTTTTGCGAGCAATACTTACATATATTCTAAATAAAGAAATAATAGTTCTTTTCATACTGCGAAATCTATACAAATATATGTACAAATACTATATGTCAAATTTCAAATTTGCAATAATTGATACATTTTTGAAAGAAAATTGTATAATATGAAATGTCTTTAATTTATTTCATAGAAAACAATTTTTTGAGGTGCGTGGATTTTCCATATTTACTGTTTTACTATTTTCGTAATGAGGTTAAATGAGTTAAAAAGAATTTAAAATATTTGAAAATATTAGGTGAGGATCCTCAAGATGTAACATACGATCGGTCTAAAACTTTTCACTTAGAGCCACAGTTAAATTCGAAACAACAAAAACCCATATATTTTGTGCATAAAGTTTAACATTAAATGTGCTTTTCTAAAATGTCTATATATTTTTCTCATTCATTTCTGACCATCTTCAATGTAAATTTACCAAAGTTTTTTTTATTGCAATATGTATATAAAACTTAAAAATTTAATATTTTTTATTGTGTATTAACTTATTATTCTGCGATTTTCATTACATCACAAAATGTTACAAATAGGCACTACTGTTTTAAAAACAGAAAACTTCTAAATCAGTTGAAAACAGTTGATCTGTAAAACTGTGTGTGAAATTGTGTCAAATAAAATTACAAATATTAATAAATATAATAATACATATAAATATATTTTATTAATTTTGTTAAGAATTAGCACAAAATTGATTTTCCATTTTGCATTTCATTTATAAAGAATTCTGCCATATTTTGTTAAAGGGAAAATCCATTTTTGTTATATTAAAAAAAACAGACTTGCATTTAATTTTTCCGTGACTGCCTCAATAATTGCGTAGATGCCACCACAATATTTTTTCTAATTAAATATTAACCAATATCTAACTAGAATTATGATTTATTCTGACTAAAAAGTTCCAATTAAAAGTTATTCATCCCAATTATGAATATTCTCAAGGAATTTCTTTCTCACGGAAAATACATTTCTCCAAAAAAAAATTCCTCCAATTATAAATTCCGCGTGAACAAAAAATGATTAACTGGCATCATCGAATTTCGAAGCCACTTGCTTTGCTTATTGACAATTTATTTTCTATTTGTTGTGTGTGTGCAAACGACCCTACAATAAATGTCCCAATAAACATTTTTGTTTGCTATCAACTTGAGGTGCATTTGAGATCAAATACATTTCTCAAATCTCCAGCGTTAATTCTCAAATGCCCTCAATAGTTCGAATATAGTCTTCTCAAATTAAAAGGCACATTTTTATATGGCGATTTTCATAGTTATCAAATTGAGAAATTTGTGATTCTCAACTTGATAGCAAAGAAATATTTCCAATCGGTATCAAATGGAAGGTACGGAATTGCCATATTAAAAAATATTATACTAATTTTAGAAATGAAAACAATGTACTTTTTTTAATGTTTCAATTTAATTTCATTATATATTTAACATTACTATGTACATATTTAACATTAAATGTACATATTATGTACATTTTTTAAAATCTAGAATTAAAAATAAATGAATTAATTAGTTGTACATTTTTTGAAAAATTCGACAAAAAGCAGAAATAATTAAAAATATATCAATGATTTATTTGTACTTTTTTGGCATTTTTTAATTTAATTTATTATTTATGACATATTTAAATAATATCTTAGACTTAACACAAATCGTATTCAAGTTGAAAAAATGTTTGGTCTCAAGTGGAGAAAAGTGTTGGATATCCAATTGAGAGTAAAAATGTTTCTCAAAGATTGGAAAAAATGTTAAGTCTCAACTTGATGTCAAGTTGAAAGCAAACAAGGAGAAAAATTGTTCAACTCAAGTTGAGAATTACATTTGACATCAATTTAAGAACTTAACTTTTCTCCAACATTGGAGAAATAATATTTCAATGCATACTGGGGAATGACCGAAACTAACACATAAACAGTTTTTTCCTATTTGAAAAACATATGACTGTCATTGTTGCTGTTGTAGAGTTGTTATACCCTCCACTCCAGTGTGCAGAGGGTATATATAAGTTTGTCATTCCGTTTGTAATAATTAGAAAAAAAATTTTGGACCCCATAAAATTTATATATTTGTGATCCTTATAACAACCGGAGTTGATATAGCGATGTCCGTCTGTCCGTCTGTGGAAATCACGATGACGGCATCAATCCGGCAGCTAGGGTACTCGTTGACATAAAAATGATTCACTAACATCCTGAGAAGTTTGCTATTTAAAATCGTCCAAATCGGTCGATTAGGGCCCGAGATTTGAATGAAGAACTAAAAAAGTCTTGAAAAAAAAATAATTTTCTATGTTGTTCTTGTCACGATCACGCCCTCAATAGTGCAGCTACAGTGATCATTTTTAGTGAGAATGATTCACCAAATTCATGGAAAGATTTCTACTTCAAAAATCATTAAAATCGGTGAAACAGGTCCAGGGAAATCTCTGAAAAATTAAAAAAAAAAATGAAAAACATGATATTTCTATATTGTTCTTGTTGTTATTCTAAATGTTGCATTGTTTTCATAGCTGGACTTGTTGTTTTTGTGGTCGTTATGGTAATAATATAACAAAAAAAAACCCTTTGTACATTTTTTTATCAACTCTGGTAGAAAAATTTAAAAGTTTCCATTGTTTTGGCATCACTAAAAAAATATGTTAGATCATTTCTGTCATTGCCACAAGCCTGCCTGCAAAATTTCAGATCGATTAGGTCACGGGAAAGTGGTTAAAATCGATCCAAAATTTGTTCGACAAGCAGACACTACGAGTTAATATAAAGGGAGTAAAAATTCACCAACATCTAAAGCAAATAATGCTAAAATACCTAGTTGTTAATAAAAAAAACAATTGGGCAATTCACAATGGGTAATGTATCGTTGTATCTCTTGTATCGTGTATCACTTTACAATAGTGTAAAATTGTTGTTGGTAATTTTCACTGAAAAATCTGATACACGATCCAACTTCATTTGCTATGTTTAGTAAATGTTGTATATTGTATCATAACATATCAGTTCCAAGTGAATGCCAGTTTTTATGAAAAAGAAAAAACAAATACATAGAATATTATCAGCATAAATAATTATAAAATAAAATATGGCAAATAATGCAAATAACGCAAATACATCGATAAGTTTATTTATATAAAAATTAATGTTTATATTTTTAGTATGTATTTTCTCTTTCAGTACCAACCAAAACATTTAACATTTTTTTTTTCATTATAAATTAAAATGCAAGAGGTACGTAACTAAAACTCCAGGGTATATCTCACGACCAAAAAGCAAACACTGACAAGTATTTTCTCTTATACAAAATAGCAGAAGCGACGAAGCGATCTTTCCTCGTTGGATCGAAAATTACTAAAGAAAGCGTTTTACAATATAAAAATACAACTGAGTGTTCACAACAAATGATTGTATTGTGTATTTCAATACAACATACAATATACAACACCTGTTGTGAATTGCCCAAATGTAAATTTAGCAAAAAAATTTATGTATTAATTTATTTAAAGAGAAAAACACAAAAATAACGTTTGATGTTGTATTTTTTGTGTGTAATATTTAAATATACATACATACACATATTAAATAATACAAATAATGTACATATATTATATATATGTATGTATGTATATTCATAGTAACTGCATGTTAGAAATAAATCGGTTATTTTATTTACATAAAATTCTGCAGTATTTTGTTGTGGGGAAAATACATTTCTTTTGTATTAACAGAGTGTCACTTCATTTTGCTCAGCGTGACTATGCCACAGTAGATGCCGCCATAATTTTTGTTTGTTCTAATTATACCCTATACCACTATGTGGTTTGGGTATAATGACTTTGTGCTGCTGTTTGTAACAACCAAAAATATTTGACCTACACCCATCTTTAATTATACCGATCGAATCAGAATCACTATCTGATTCGATTTAATGATGTCCGTCCGTCCGTCCGTCTGTATGTCCATGTAAAGCTTGTAATCAAACTGCAGGTCGCAAATATGAATATATTTTGATGAAATTTGGTATTTAATCTTTTATCGGCCATGGGATGAACGCTATTGAAATTGGTGAGAATCGGTCCATGTTCAGACCTAGCCCCCATACAAATTACCCATATGAAATCGACATAAATTGCCATAAGATCCAAATTGTCATATAGATCTTACTCAAATAGGGTTTGTATGCGTTCACTACATCCATTAATGAGTAGTCCAAAAATGATCCCTTTGACCCCATATAGAGCTGCTTCCCGATCTTCACTTAAATCTATTAAAAAACAAAAATATTGCACTGATTCTTCTCAAATTTTGTTTGTATATATTTTTGCAAAATACAAGAGACTTTACCAAACGTGATCAGGATCGGTCCATTTTTGGACCTAGTCCCTATATAGATATAACATCCGATATTAACTTTTTCATATTTGCAGCCAAAAAAATTAATAAAATCCCACTCAAATTTGGTTTTGGTTATTTTCTATGTCCAGTTAGTTGGGCCTAAGAGATAGGGTTTCTAAACGCATGGTATAGGGTATCGTATAGTCGGTCTAGACCGACTATAATTTTCTTACTTGTTAGCTTTGCAATAGTTATTTCTATTTTAACATGAATGTTAATATTTTCAACTAGATATCATACAGAACAATGTTAAGAGTATACACGGGTTGGTCTTTTATTTCATACGTTTTTTCATTATTCTTTTACAAATATGAACATAAGTTTGGCATATTACCAACCAATCTCACATCACACTGCAAGTTCGAAAAACTCAATACACTCACATTTTTTTTTTTTACTAATACACACACATTTTCCGCAGTGGTCACACTAATGGCACCAAATTTTTCGTGCGAATAGTGGCAGACACTAACGATGATTAATGTTACCCTGTTATAAATTTAATGCAAATTTACTGGATCCTGTAAAATTGTAATTAAAGTTTTAACTTGTTAAATCTATTATAATGATTTATTTTTTGAAATGCGCATACAAAAACGTTTGTTAATTATAGAGCATAAATATTATTAACTATTATTAAAATAATACTAATAATAATAAATGTAAACATTTTCCCTCAAACATGTGCCTGTATAATAAACTTGGTAACTCTACTTAAAATAAAATAAGAGAGAGAAGTATACAAATTTTTTCAAGTTTACGCTTCGACAACATTTTAAAAATGAGATTGCAGTCAGATGTTTGAGCATAAAATTTAATGGCGATGGATTCGACTAATTCCAACAATTTTTCGTTGATAATACGTACACAACGATTTTACAATTTAAGTGTGTTGTGAGATTGGGGGGTTAACTTTTTGTTGTCTTTACAAAATAGAGTTACCGAGTTCGTCAATGAGTTTTTTGCTTACAAAACAGTTCTACATAGTTATATAGAATTATTATTCTGCTTTACCTATAAAATATCTGATTGCGATTACATCTAATTTTTAAAAATTGTTTATAATTAATAAAGCATTATTATTCACATAAATACAAAATTTCACTTTTTAAATTTTCCATTCAAATTTAAGAAAATATCAATTATAATAAAAACTGAAAATAAAATTTCCAATTATAAATTAGAAAATATTAATTGAGTTTCAGAAAATCATATCAAAACGTCGGAAATAATAATTTTAAATTTAGAAATATCTTTACATTTAAAAATGTTTACATTTAAAAAAAATATTGCCATTCAGGAGATATTAATAACTTTTCAGTACCGCGATTCAGTAACTTCTTTTAACGATAGTCGAATTGTAAAAAAAAAGAAAATTGCAAAATTATCAGCAAAATTTTGAAACGATATTCGCTATTGTTAAAGTCAGCTGTTGTTGTTATCTAAACGACAACCATTTTTGTGTTGTTTATCCAATCGATAAAAACTTAAATTTTTAGGTTGAAATGTCGTCATACATAAATAAAAATCATGAAATAGCGAAAATATTTTGCTTTAATTAAAAAACTTTTTTATATAAATAAAAAAATTAAATAGCATATTCAATTCATTATTTCATTTTCAAATAAATAAACAGAAATATTAGTAAAAAAAATAAAGATATTAAACATAAACATAAAATCATCCTGTCAAACACGAAGTAATTTGTTTTTTTCTATTCTTTGTGTTTTTCGCTTATTTTGACAGAGATGCCATTCGTTTACAATTTAAATAAATAGAAAAACAGATTTGTCGATATTAATTTAAATTCAATGAATTTAAGAAAACCTCAAATGATATTTAAGAATTGCTAACATAAAAATTGTTACATAAGTAAACGTAATTTTATGAGAATGTTATATTTTATATATAAATTTTCACAATTTTTTTTGGATGAAAATTTGAAGTTTTTCAGAAAATAAAGATAACATTAAATTATTTTATTTAAAATGTTTGGGACTTTTCGTTTTTTGCGTTTTTCATCCCTAATTTGATTATTTATTATTATAAATTTATTCTCTATGTTTTCAAAATATGGCAATATTTTAAAAAAAAAGTTGAGAGAGCTTTTTTTTTGGTTATTATTTTGTTACTCCATCCGACCTATATGGCCACAATGAAGAAATATTTGGCCAGTTAAAAGAAACTATACAGCCATCTCCAATTAGCACGATTTAATGCATATAGCCACTCTACACAACCATTACCTTTGCAATGGAGGTTAGGGCGAGCTATTTAATTAGCAAAAACTAAATTAAACGAGAAGTTATGTCATATAACCGGAAACGCATGCATATAGGTATATAACCAAAATGCATGCCGATCAGCAACCACGATGACCAAAAAGCAAACACCGAAATAAATCCGAAATAATAGAAAAGAAGAAAACCAACCCAAAGAATTTGCTGAAATAATTTGGTATTAAGTTTAACAAATTGTTTACTTTTTCATTTACATTTATTATCAAGACTCAAACCGAGGTGGAGGGTATCAAAGATTCGGCACAGCCGAATTTAACACTCTTACTTGTTTTTAATTTTTCGTTTTCCATTTTTCATTTTTCATTTTTCATTTTCCATATCTCATTTTTCTTCTTACATTTTCCATTTATCAATTTTCATTTTTCATTTTTAGTTTTCCATTTTCCATTTTTAGTTTTTCGTTTTCCGTTTTCCATTTTTCATTTTTCATTTTCCATTTTTCATTTTTCATTTTCCATTTTTCAATTTTAATTTTTAATTTTTCATTTTCCATTTTCCATTTTCCATTTTTCATTTTGCATTTTTCATATTTCATTTTTCATTTTTCATTTTTCATTTTTCCATATTCCATTTTCCATTTTTCATTTTTAATTTTTATTTTCCATTTTGCATTTTCCATTTTCCATTTCTCATTATGCATTTTTAAATTTTCATTTTCCATTTTTAATTTTTCATTTTCATTTTCCACTTTTCATTTTTTATTTTTCATTTTACATTTTACATTTTTCATTTTCCATTTTCATTTTCCACTTTTCATTTTTCATTTTTCATTTTCCATTTTCCATTTTTCATTTTCCATTTTTTCAATTTTCATTTTTCATTTTTCATGTTCCATTTTCAATTTCTCATTATCCATTTTTAATTTTTCATTTTCCATTTTCCATTTTCCATTTTCCATTTTTAATTTTTCATTTTCCATTTTCATTTTCCACTTTTAATTTTTCATTTTACATTTTTCATTTCCGATTTTCAATTTTTCATTTTCATTTTTCATTTTCATTATCCATTTTCCATTTTCCATTTTTCATTTTCCATTTTTCATCTTTAGTTTTTCAATTTTCGATTTTCATTTTCCATTTTTCAATTTTAAATTTCCATTTTCCATTTTCATTTTTCATTTTCCATTTTTCATTTTCCACTTTTCATTTGTATTAATTTTTTATTTTTGATATTTAATTTTAATGATCAAAAAATATGTGGTAAAACTTGCTTAGGCCAATGTGACACGTGCAGTATTAATATACACACAACTGAAGTGACTTCAACAATACGAAGAATTACAACATATACAACATATCTTAAGAAAAACAACAAACACACTGAAAAATTTTATTTTTTCAAGAGTTTTTTCAAAGTTTCATTCATAGCTCGTGAACCCTTTGACCAATTTTGACGATTTTAAATAACAACTCCTTTGGGATGTTAATAAACGATTCTGTACAAAAAAGAACGGTCTAGATATTGACGGCGTGATCGTGATTTCCACAGACAGACGGACAGACGGTAATCGGTAAATCAACTTCCCTTGTTATAAGGAATAAGAAAATATATTTTTAGGAGCCTCAGGAATTTATTTCGATGCGTTAAAAATGGAATGACAAACCTATATATACCCTCTGCCACTGAGGTGTGGAGGGTATAAAAAGGGCCCACTTGCAATTGTATATAAAATGTACTTGTATATACATAACAGATTAATATACAGATTATGATGTTCTTGTACACAATACGGCATGTGGCTTTAAACGCATGTGGATTTTAAACTGACATTAATTATATCGATCAGCCTTCTTCGGAACTACTCGTATGTATAATTTCTCAGGAGTTACTAACAAAAAATATAGCATAAGACATATCCTTAACGTGATATATATATTTTTTTTCTAAACTGATCACATGGCTTCAAGTGGATTACTTTTCATTAAAAAATCATTATTTGCTTTAAAAAAATATAACCAATTTTATTTTTAAACTAATCTTCTGTATATTTTTGTTAAAATCATGACAAAAACAATAAATTAAACTTTGATATTATACTCGTAGTTCCGAAGAATGCGTATATATGTAGCTCCTTTAGGGTTAAAAGCCCCGCCAATTTCAAAGATGGTCGGTATTTGAAGCAAGAACATCATATCATTAATCTGTTATGTAGACTTCGTAAGCCATTCATCGATAACAGTTTTTATTTTTAAATATGCAAGTGGCAAAATGTGTAAAAGGTCGGATTAATAAGTCTATGAACTTTCTTCCTTTTTGAACTTCCCCCGTAGCTAGTTAAATACTGATTCTGTCAACTACTAATAGACTATTGTCAAAAGAGTTTTTTACCGAGACCAAGCAGCAATCAAAACAATGGATTTCTCCGGGCAAACTTGTGCCGAAGAAGATCAAAGCGGGCTTATCAGCCAAAAAGCTTATGGTGACAGTTTTTCGGAATGAACTCGGTATAAACCACATTGATTTCATTCAAAAAGGGAAAAACAATAAACGGTGAATATTATGCCAACCTATTGGACCGATTTTACGATGACTTAAAAACGATCGCGTTTGGACAAGAAGAAAGAGCCTTTTCATCAAGACAATGCATGGCTTCAGACGTGCGTAGTCATCATGGCGAAATACCACGAATTAGGTTACGAATTGGCACCAAAATCTCCATATTTAGCATCCAGTGACTATTTTCTATTTCTAACCCAAAATAAATGTTTCGGCGGTAAGAGATTTTGCTGCAGCTATGATCAACAAAATGCCAGTATTTAGAACCTTAAAAAAAAATTTTTTTTTTGTAGATGGACGAAATAAATTTATCTGCCACGTATGTATACATATATGTTCTTTTGGAAACAAATAACATCCATTTATTTTAGAGTTGAATACTTTATTATACATAGACACCTTTACTATGTCTCAAGTATGATATGTTTATTTGCTGTATCCATTTATGTAATTACTAGATGTAACCCGGTGTGCTTCGCTACACCCTCCCCCTTCCCCTACCCTTCCGAATCGTTATGAAAGGGCTCACGCAAAGTCCCAAGGCTCTCACTAATACAGTAATTCAGATATATCAAATTTAATATTAAGTTTGTATGGGGTACCACGCGCATTTGTCTAATCCCGCCATTTTTTGTCTGACTACTCACGTTAATAATAGGTGACCTCACACAAATTTGCAAAGCTCACCCTATCATAGTACTCAATATATATGATATTAAAAATTTACTTTGTGTGGAAGGTGCCACGCCCACTAAAAATATTAAAAAAAATTAAAGCCTGTAGCACTCCCATATCTGCAGTAAGACTATGTGAAAATTTCTGGAAGATCAGATGAGTAGTTACGGAGATTACCTCCTACAAACAAACAAACAAACAAATATTACCTCTTTATTATGTTAGTATAGATTATTAGTATAGATTTTTTTTATTTCAATGCTTGCTGATGCTGATATACAATGTTTTTTGTTTTTTCATTCGGTACAACAATTATCAGATTTTTCGGCGTTCCTACCCTGGATCAAGGTACATGTAGCTGCCCATGAGAAGAAGATGGATTATCCATATTAGATCTGGCAACACTTAAATATTGACCTTGAACTTAGAATATCATTTGGCAATTTTTCTTTTTAGCGATTTTTGATTTTGCCCATTTTTGATTTTGAAAATTTTTGTTTTTTGGGCGATTTTTGTTTTTGGCGATATATTTTCCACGACAATAACATAGAGAACTAATGTGCTTGTCAAAAGACTGTGCTTTCGTGGTACTTCATATTTTTTATATAGGAGGTGCCACGCCCACTAATCCCATCCCGCCCAATTTTTATTGGACTACTCACATTAATACCTGATGGACTCATGCAAAATGTCGAATATTTCCCTTTTATAGTACACCAGTTATATGAAATTAGATATATACTTTACATGGGCGGTGCTATGCCCACTGCTCCGATCACGCCCATTTTTTTGTTTGACTAATCACACAAAGAACCTATGGGCTCACACAAACCACAAAGCTCTCTCTTTTACAGTACTCCAGATATATGACATTAAAGAGTTACTTTGCATGGAGTGCCACGCCCACTGCTGTGAACCCGCCAATTTTACTAACTCATACTAACATCTGATAGGCTCGTGCAAAGTGTCAAAGCTTCCTTTTTTAGCACACCAGTTACATGATATCATATATTTACTTTGTATGGGCGGTGCTAGCCCACTGCTCCTAACACGCCCATTTTTGTCTAACTAATCAAATGAATAATTTATGGGCTCACACAAAGTCCCAAAACTCTCATTATAACAGTACTCCAGATATATGGCATTTTATATTTACTTTGTATGGCAGGTGCCATGCCTATTGGTCCGATACTGCCCATTTTGCATCCGACTACTCACATTAATAATAGGTGACATCAGAAAAATTTGAAAATCTCTCTCTATCACATTACCATGCCCACTTATCCGGTCCCGCCTGTTTCCGGCGTAGCTACTAATATTAACAATAGGTGACCTCACACAAATTTGCAAAGCTCTCCCTATCATAGTACTCAATATATGTATATGATATTAAAAATTTACTTTGTGTGGGAGGTGCCACGCCCACCAAAAATATTTAAAAAATTATAGCCTATAGCACTTCCCATATCCGCAGTAAGACTCTGGGAAAATTTCAGGAAGATCAGATGGGTAGTTGCGGGGATTACCTCCTACAAACAAACAAACACACATTACCTCTTTATTATATTAGTATAGATTAATAATGGTTTGAATTTGACCTAAGATTCTCTCCCAGATTTCCTATTTTAGGGAAATCGTTTCCGGAAGTAATTTTATATGTGCATGCACTTGTTTGGCACTTCTGTGCAAGTTTAAATACTTGTAATTATTTTTTTTTTCATGGGACCCCATAGAAAGTAATAACAATTTGTTTCTAAAGCAATTTCTTATAAAATCGAAAATTATTGTAACATGTTAAGAATACACAAAGACAGGGGTTCCCAAAGTTTTACCAGTGTTTTCTATTTTTTGCAATAACATCTTCAACATCTACTTTTGTGTTTGTTATTTTCAGGCGAAGTGAGTTTTACAACTGTAATTTGTTTCGATATTTATTATACCCTCCACTCCAGTGTGCAGAGGGTATATATAAGTTTGTCATTCCGTTTGTAATAATTGGACACCATAAAATATATATATTTGTGATCCTTATAACAAGCGGAGTTGATATAGCGATGTCCGTCTGTCCGTCTGTCCGTCTGTGGAAATCACGATGACGGCATCAATCGGGCAGCTAGGGTGCTCGCTGACATAAAGAATGATTCACTAACATCCTGAAAAGTTTGCTTTTAAAAGCGTCCAAATCGGTCAATTAGGGCCCGAGATTTGAATGAAGAACTAGAAAAAGTTTTGAAAAAATATAATTTTCTATGTTGTTCTTGTCACGATCACGCCCTCAATAGTACAGCTACAGTGATAATTTTTAGTGAGAATGATTCAGAATGATTCACCAAATTCATGGGAAGATATCTATTTCTAAAATCATTAGAATCGGTGGAACAGCTCCAGGGAAATCTCTGAAAAAGTAAAAAAAAATGAAAAATATGATGTTTCTATATTGTTCTTGTTGTTATTCTAAATGTTGTGTTGTTGTCATAGCTGGACTTGTTGTTTTTGTGGTCGTTGTGGTAATAATATAATAAAAACTAACCCTTTGTGCATTTTTTATCAACTCTGGTAGAAAAATTTAAAAGTTTCCATTGTTTTGGCATCACTAAAAAAATTTGTTAGATCATTTCTTTTATAACCTGCCTGCAAAATTTCAGATCGAATGGGTCACGGGAAAGGGTTTAAAATCGATCCAAAATTTTTTCGACAAGCAGACACTACGATTTAATATAAAGGGATTAAAAATTCAGCAACATCTAAAGCAAATAATGCTATAATACCTAGTTGTTAATAAAAAAAAACAATGTTAATTTAGCAAAAAAAAATTTTATGTATAAATTTATTTAAAGAGAAAAACACAAAAATAACATTTGATGTTGTATTTTTTGTGTGTAGTATTTACATATACATACATAAACATATTAAATAATACAAATAATATACATATATTCTATTTATGTATGTATATCCATAATAACTGCGTGTTATAAATAAATCGGTATATTATTTTATTTACATAATTTTCTGCAATATTTTGTTGTGGGGAAAATACATTTCTTTTGCATTAACAGAGTGTCACTTCATTTTGCTCAGCTTGACTATGCCGCAGTAGATGGCGCCACAATTTTTGTTCTAATTAGCTTTGCAATAGTTATTTCTATTTTAACATGAATGTCAATATTTTCAACTAGATAGCATACAGAACAATGTTAAGAGTATACACGGGCTGGTCTTTTATTTCATATGTTTTTTTCATTATTCTTTTACAAATATGAACATAAGTTTGGCATGTTAACTTTTTGTTGTCTTTATAAAATAGAGTTACCGAGTTCATCAATGAGTTTTTTGCTTTCAAAACAGTTCTTCATAGTTATATAGAACTATTATTCTGCTTTACTTACAAAATATCTGATTGCGATTACATCTAATTTTTAAAAATTATTTATAATTACTAAAGCATTATATTTTCACATAAATACAAAATTGCACTTTTTAAATTTTCCATTCAAATTCAAGAAAATATCAATTCTAAAAACTGGAATTAAAAATTTCCAATTATAAATTACAATTAATTGAATTTCAGAAAATCATATCAAAACGTCGGAAATTATAATTTTAGATTTAGAAGACATCAATTGCATCTTTAATATATAAATTTTATTCGTTAAACACAAATTGAAATTCAAAAAAAAAAAAAAACCAAATACCTATGTTTACATTTAAAAAATTTTTTCATATAAAAAAAATATTGACATTCAGGAGAAATTAATAGCTTTTCAGTACCGCGATTCAGTAACTTCTTTTAACGATAGTCGAATCGTTAAAAAAAAAGAAAATCGCAAAATTATCAGTAAAATTTTTAACCGATATTCGCTATTGTTAAACTCAGCTGTTGTTGTTATCTAAACGACAACCATTTTTGTGTTGTTTATTCAATCGATAAAAACTTAAATTTTTAGGTTGAAATGTCGTCATACATAAATAAAAATCATAAAATAGTGAAAATATTTTGCTTCTATTAAAAAACTTTTTTATATAAATAAAAAAATTAAATAGCATATTCAATTCATTATTTAATTTTCAAATAAATACACAGAAATATTAGTAAAAAAATAAAGATATTAAATATAAACATAAAATCATCCTCTCAAAGACGAAGTAATTTATTTTTTTCTATTCTTCTTTGTGTTTTTCGCTTATTTTGACAGAGATGTCACTCGTCTACAATTTAAATAAATAGAAAACAAGTGAGAAAATTATAGTCGGTCTAGACCGACTATATGATACCCTATACCATGGTTTAGAGACCCTATCTTTCGGTCCAACTACTTCGATATAGAAAATAAGCATAAACCAAATTTGAGTGCGATTTTTATTAATTTTTTTGGCTGCAGATATGAAAAAGTTCATATCGGATGCTATATCTATAAAGGGACTAGGTCCAAAAATGGACCGATCCTGATCATGTTTGGTAAAGTCTCTTGTATTTTGCAAAAATATGTACAAACAAAATTTGAGAAGAATCAGTGCAATATTTTTGTTTTTTAATAGATTTAAGTGAAGATCGGGAAGCAGCTCTATATGGGGTCAAAGGGATCATTTTTGGACTACTCATTAGTGGATGTAATGAACGCATACAAACCCAATTTGAGTAAGATCTATATGACAATTTGGATCTTATGGCAATTTATGTCGATTTCATATGGGTAATTTGTATGGGGGCTAGGTCTGAACATGGACCGATTCTCACCAATTTCAATAGCGTTCATCCCATGGCCGATAAAAGCTTATATACCAAATTTCATCAAAATATATTCATATTTGCGACCTGCAGTTTGATTACAAGCTTTACATGGACACACAGACGGACGGACGGACGGACGGACGGACGGACGGACGGACATTGTTAAATCAACTCAGAAAGTGATTCTGATTCGATCGGTATAATTAAAGATGGGTCTAGGTCAAATATTTTTGGTTGTTACAAACAGCAGCACAAAGTCATTATACCCAAACCACATAGTGGTATAGGGTATAAATAGATTTGTCGACTGTCGTTACACAGTGGTTCAAAGCCAAAAAAAAAGTGGTAATAAGTCTGGAACTTCTAAACTATTGGTTGGATTGGAATAGTATATTCTAGACGATTGTAGTCAAGGATATAGGCTTTCAAAATATTTATTTTTGAGGTACCCTGTTGTAACACAGGGTGAGCTACAGGGTGCCAAAGTCGACCACCTCGAGGTGGAAAATGCTTTGAAAGCTTGTAACTTTTATAACTATGAAGTGATTTTTACGTTTTTTAAATTTTTCCAATAACCATTAAATTATTAACAAAAAACGTGCGCATACTACCTAGTTATCGCTTATGGTTTAAAAAATATTTGATTTTAAAAATCAACATTTGAACTTTTCACCAAATTCTTTCTTGGTTTTTCGCAAATAACATTTTTATTAAAATAGATAAAAAAAAATCTAAAAATATGTGGCGATAGCCAGTACAAAATCTTAAAGTTGACTTTTTGAATCAGGTTCTAAAAATTGCAAATTTTTGCCAAAAAATACCCTTCATTCTTTCACTTTTTTCTCACAACCTTGGTAAAACATGTAAATATTTTTCTACATATTTTAAAAGAATATGCTTCAAGAATGGTTGTAAGCGAAATTTTTAATATTTTTGGACATGCACCCTACGTCCAACATTGGACGAAATTGGGCAATTTAAAAAAAAAAAACTAAGTTTTAAAAGTTAATACAAAAATATCCGCTCGATTTCGTCAAATATTTCACCGCAGTATTAAAGCTCCGAACATTTCTATTTATTTGCCGCAATAAAATTCACCGCCGTAACATAAACGTGGTCAAGAGGGCTTAAATGGTGAAAAAAGTCAAATTTTCATACGAATTTTTTTTGTTAACATAAAAAACATATTAAGAATAGCTATTTTTATATTTTGTTTATTGATTCAAAACGGCATTTAAATTATCTAAAACACTTCAAAAAAACATTTTGCTAACGTTAATAGTTTTTGACATATTTATATTCAAATTTCAGAAAAAAATATAGAAAAACTATGGTTTTTCGTTTTTTTTTGGTTTTTTTGGTAAAGTTTTCCCAAAATTTTTGAATTTTACTTATTATTATATATATTGTTAAAGAAGACATATTTATCTATTTAACGATATATAACATGTCTATCAAATATATTGTAACATGCTGAAATAATGACCCCAAACCACACTCCACAGGCAAAAATTTAGCTATTTCTCTATTTGTTCATATAAATGGTCATTTACATAGTGAATGACATATTTTTTTTATTGTTTTTTGGTGAAAGGTTGCATACGTTTTTATTACTTCAAATAATTTTATATATCTTTTCAAAGAAGGTATAATTATAAGTTAATGGTGTATGAAATATTTACCTAATGAGTTTCAACTGATCATAAAATTGCCCGAAACTCTGATGCTGATTTAATACAAAAAAAAAACAGGTAAAAAGCCAATGCCTAAGATATTTTCATTACAGACATAGAAACTTAGATCCGGCTGTTAAATTACTCCATATGTCCTGATATTCTCTCTCACTAGAAGAAGAACTTGTCTCATTATATAGCCTCATTTTTAATGGTACTAATGATGTCATAAAAATTGTTGAAAAATCTATTTCTGAATTGCTTCCACTTGGTTGTCTATACTCAGAAAATCCAGATGTTCCATCGCATCCCCATTTACATATTAACGTAACTTCCGAATTGTTGCATATTTCTATTTCTTCTTTGCTAAATGTGGATATTATTCTAGATGCAGTGTTTTCAAGCAGTTCCGCTAATCCAACATTTGCACTTTCAGTATTGGATTTCACATTAGATGGTAGAATTTTATTTTTTGTTTCCTTTATGGCTCTACTGGTAGGAAAAATATCAAATCCTTTTTCTTTGAGAGCTTTTCTCAAAATACCATATTTATTTCTTGTCAATCCCAAATTTAAAATAAGAGGTAACGCATCCTCTTCTGTAAATGATGTTGACGATTTTGGCGGTGAAATACTTTGCACCATACGCTTCAACCGCTTAGGAGATGCAGTTGGTAACACATCTACAATTTTAGCAGCTTCCTTTAGTTGCGTGCGTGTCAAGGCTGATTTAAAAGAATCCTTAATTTCATTAGGCGAATGGTTACTAATGATTTCTTCTTGTTTTTTCTTTTTTGGCCTTTCTTCTTGTTTTTTCTTTTTTGGCCTTGATTGAACATTTTCGTAGTCCTTTTTAGGTCGACCAAATGCCTTTTTCTCAATTTGTACTGTGAGGCCCGTTTTCAACCATTCTTCATTTTTAGTCATAAACTTTGATTTTGATAAACCCGATTGGCTAAATCTTCTTTCGTAAGCTTTGTAAAAATTTTCAACATCTTCAGATCTCACATTTTAACCGTAAGTGTTGTTAATTGTATAAAATAATTTCGAGACTTTTTCCGAACGTTATGAATGAATAGCAGAATCGGAAGGATTTTCCCCAATAACTTTGCAAAGTGAATAATACTTTAATGTAACCTCCATGATAGATTATACGTAAGTGATCTTAATAAACAAGAAACTGATGGTTATATACTGAAAATACTTTTTGAAAGGTAACATATCGGGCAGGTACTTCAACCAATACTTACATTTTGTTTTAGTGAATCTAAGGATTTGGCTTTTACCTGTTTTTTTTTTTTGCATAAAAAGGTATTGTGAATTACAGATATTTTGCAATAGGTATCAGAGTTTCGGGCAATTTTATGATCAGTTGAAATTCATTAGGTAAATATTTCATACACCATTAACTTATAATTATACCTTATTTGAAAAGATATATAAAATTATTTGAAGTAATAAAAACGTATGCAACCCTTTACCAAAAAACAATAAAAAAATATGTCATTCACTATGTAAATGACCATTTATATGAACAAATAGAGAAATAGCTAAATTTTTGCCTGTGGAGTGTGGTTTGGAGTCATTATTTCAACATGTTGCAATATATTTGATAGACATGTTATATATCGTTGAATAGATAAATATGTCTTCTTTAACAATATATATAATAATAAGTAAAATTCAAAAATTTTGGGAAAACTTTACCAAAAAAACCAAAAAAAACGAAAAACCATAGTTTTTCTATATTTTTTTCTGAAATTTGAATATAAATATCTCAAAAACTATTAACGTTAGCAAAATGATTTTTTGAAGTGTTTTAGATAATTTAAAAAACTATTAACGTTAGCAAAATGATTTTTTGAAGTGTTTTAGATAATTTAAATGCCATTTTAAATCAATAAACAAAATATAAAAATAGCTATTCTTAATATGTTTTTTTATGTTAACAAAAAAAAATTTGTATGAAAATTTGACTTTTATCACCATTTAAGCCCTCTTGACCACGTTTATGTTACGGCGGTGAATTTTATTGCGGCAAATAAATAGAAATGTTCGGAGCTTTAACACTGCTGTGAAATATTTGAAGAAATCCAGCGGATATTTTTGTATTAACTTTTAAAACTTAGTTTTTTTTAAAAAAATTGCCCAATTTCGTCCAATGTTGGACGTAGGGTGCATGTCCAAAAATATTAAAAATTTCGCTTACAACCATTCTTGAAGCATATTCTTCTAAAATATGTAGAAAAATATATACATGTTTTACCAAGGTTGTGAGAAAAAAGTGAAAGAATGAAGGGTGTTTTTGGGCAAAAATTTGCAATTTTTAGAACCTGATTCAAAAAGTCAATTTTAAGATTTTGTGCTCACTAAACGGTTTGAAATAATTCAAAAAATACTTCAACGTATTTTTTTAAAAGGTACTGGCTATCGGCACATATTTTTAGATTTTTTTTTATCTATTTTAATAAAAATGTTATTTGCGAAAAACCAAGAAAGAATTTGGTGAAAAGTTCAAATGTTGATTTTTAAAATCAAATATTTTTTAAACCATAAGCGATAACTAGGTAGTATACGCACGTTTTTTGTTAATAATTTAATGGTTATTGGAAAAATTTAAAAAACGTAAAAATCACTTCATAGTTATAAAAGTTACAAGCTTTCAAAGCATTTTCCACCTCGAGGTGGTCGAATTTGGCACACTGTAGCTCACCCTGTGTTACAACAGAGTATCTCAAAAATAAATATTTTGAAAGCCTATATCCTTGACTACAATCGCCTAGAATATACTATTCCAATCCAACCAATAGTTTAGAAGTTCCAGACTTATTACCACTTTTTTTTGGCTTTGAACCACTGTGCGTTATGAGGTATGTATTTAGTGAATCACTTAATCCTTAGTGCAAACAACAATAGCTGTCGCTGTTTGCGATTGTCGGATCGTTGAAATTTACAGAATCGGACTACAGAAAACATTGATTTAAATTCAATGAATTTTAGAAAACGTCAAATGCTATTTAAGAATTGCGAACATAAAAACTGTTACATAAATAAACGCAATTTGATGAGAATGTTATTTATATATAAATTTTCACAACTTTTTTTGGATGAAAATTTGAAGTTTTTCAGAAAATAAAGAGAACAAATTATTTTATTTAAAATGTTTGGGACATTTGGTTTTTTGCGTTTGGCATCCCTAATTTGAATATTTATTTTTATAAATTTATTCTCTATGTTTTCCAAATATGGCAATATTTTTATAAAATTGAGAGTTTTTTTTTTTTGGTAATTATTTTGTTATTTCATCCGAAGTATATGGCCGCAATGAAGAAATATTTGGCCAGTTAAAAGAAACTATACAGCCATCTCCAATTAGCACGATTTAATGCATATAGCCAGCCTACACAACCACTACCTTTGCAATGGAGGTTAGGGCGAGCTATTTAATTAGCAAAAACTAAATTAAACGAGAAGTAATGTCATATAACCGGAAACGCATGCATATACGTATATAACCTAAATGCATGCCGATCAGCAACCACGATGACCAAAAAGCAAACACCGAAATAAATCCGAAATAATAGAAAAGATGAAAATCAACCCAAAGAATTTGCTGAAATAATTTGGTATTAAGTTTAACAAATTGTTTACTTTTTCATTTACATTTATTATCAAGACTCAAACCGAGGTGGACGGTATAAAAGATTCGGCACGACCGAATTTAACACTCTTACTTGTTTTTTATTGAAATCATTGCCGAAAATCCAACTTCGCATATACATGACGTTTCGAAAGGAAGTAATGTTCTTACCGCTACAGAGTGTAGAGTAGGATGTGTGTTTAACACTGACAACCAAAACTGCAACAATTTTATACGGTTAAAATTAAATTTTACAGCACTATCTTCATACAACTCAATCAATCCTCGTCCACTTTTGTCAATATACCGGTAACTAAATCACTTTGAAATGGATTTATAACCCATGTATATTTCTCAAAATTTTTTATTTCTTTATAGAAATAAAAATCAAAAGTTTCCGTATGTTCAATTATAAAAGAAATTAAATCATTATCTGTTACTTTATTTTCAATGATAAAAGTTTGGAATGTATCAGAGCAGTCAATTTTATAATCTTGAACATTATTTTTCCACAACATAAGTTTTTTTGTAAAAGCTCTAATTTTACTATGAACCGAAAATATATCAGTACCATTTGTTTCTTGTAATTGTAAATTTAATTCATTCACTTTTGAAAATATATCTGCTAAGTAGGTCAGTAAGAGTACATATTTAATATAACGCAAAGCTGTTGTATACTCATTTTGTTTATATTCATTCTCGTTAGCCAGCGGACTTCTGTGTGCAGAAGTAGAGATTTATGTATGTAAACTTCCCATTTCATCGCAGAGTTTTTGAAATAAACATGATTGTAATGGTTTGATCTTGATAAAATTTACAATTTTTATTGCAGTCGTCAAAACAAAATAATATGTCTTCAAAAATTTCTTTGTTCCATATAAAACGAATGAAAACTATTAGCTGGGATAAACCTTGTACATCCGTTGATTCATCCAGTTGCAGCGCAAAAAGTCCACTAAGCTGAATTTTATGGATAAGCTGATTTTTTACCCATTCGGACATTTCATCAGTTCCACGAGAAACTGTGTTATTCGAAAGTGGAATTGAATCAACTTCTTTCAAGCTTTTTTTCTCCATACATAACTCCCACAACATCCTTTATCGCTTGATGTACTAATGACTCTCCAATGGTGTGTGGTTTACCAAATTGTGCAATTCACAAACTAATTAGATATAAGGCAAACATGGCCTTTTCACTAATGCTGGTGAAGAGCGAAAGTACTCTTTTTGAATAGTTTAATTCCTGTAATTTAGTTTTAAAATAATCCATTGTCTTACTTTTTAAATTTGGATGTTTCGTTTCAAAATGTCGTAATAATTTGTTAGGTCGCATACTTTCATTAGCAAAAATTTCTTGGCAAATAACACACAGTGGACGTGGATCATCTTTTTTACTATTCAATGTAAATCCAATTTTTAGATATTCAGAATCATATTCTCTTTTCCAACGTTTTGATGTTTGGATACTTGTTGAAGGATTCTCACCAAATTTTCTCTTACTTGTGCTTTGTTTCTTTTTTTAATTTTCTTTTTCATTTCCAATTGTTTGTTTTTGTCCAGGAGATTTTTTTAACCATTTATCCATCGCAGCTATGATTCATTAAAACATTAATAATAAGAATATGAAGACTTTTATTTATTATATGAAATACTAATTACTATATTTAAAAAATACTTATATTTGATTTTAGATTAATTTTTTTATTAACGAAACACTATTATTAACAACTAGCTGTTCTTACCCGGTCTTGCCCGGGATCCAAAGGCCTTTGACTTGAAAAATGATTCACCATGCTTACCAGGCGCTGAGTATTTAGTGCCCAATGAACAAATTCCTCAAAAAAACTAACTTTCTCCCCAAAAATTTGTATGGGATTGGGGAATTTTTTGGGGACTAAACACATTTTTTATTTCAATTTAAAATTCTTTGATTTTTTAATTTAGAAGTTTTTTTAAAAGACGCTACAGCAAAAATACTTCAAAAATAAGTTGCGATAACGCTTGAAGTTTTTTTTTTTTTTTGAAGTTTATTTATTTTGTAAACATCAAATATAACGGAATCGTTTGCAAAATAAAGGAATCAGAAGTTTTAAAAATTGAATTAATTCATTCAATAAATGATCATCATTGGGCAGAGACGTCAAATTTATAGAAGTTTGAAAAATGGAAAATGAATGCGACGTTTAAAATTGTGCCGCAAGGTTGCTTTAAGCAACTGCTTATAGTATATGTTTGGCCTATTTTGATCAACAGGTAATTATTGCACATACGTAGATAAAATTTATCCTAAGACTTTTCACTGAGCTGTGTTCCGCAAGCGAGTCGCGTCCGCGTCCGCGCGTTTGGCAGCCACACCAGTGCTACCGCGCAGTTGTTGTCAACTTATTGTAATTGCCAAATTATATTTTTCAGATCATTCCTATATTTTAGCTAAGATGTGTTCCGCGAGCGCGTTGCGTCGCGTCCGCGTCCGCGCCCCGATTCCGCGCACCGAAATGATGCTATTGATAAGAATACAGATATTAAATAAATTTGTTGTAGGACACAAATTGAGAGAGGTAGGAGAAATTTGTTCATATCTTTCGCCAATATTTTGGAGAATAAGTTAATTTTTTTGGAAATTTATTCATTGGGGACTAAGTGCTCGGCACCTGCTTACCATTACAACTAACTATGTTTATGCATGGAGTATTTTGAGTGCATAATGTTTAAAAATTACGAATTTTAGTTATTCTAGAGCTTTGTGATATACAATATTTCTGGTTTTTCCTT
Source organism: Cordilura impudica (assembly GCA_963682025.1). Classification (NCBI taxonomy): domain Eukaryota; kingdom Metazoa; phylum Arthropoda; class Insecta; order Diptera; family Scathophagidae; genus Cordilura; species Cordilura impudica. The sequence goes on along the minus strand of OY821519.1, from coordinate 153,653,188 downwards.
CTGGTGCATATACGAAAATATTATACTCTGGAGCAGGCGACATAAAATTGTTTATGAGAAAAACAGTCGTGTAAGTTTCAGATTCCCTGGATTCACCTTGTCTTAGACGCACTTGAGTAGATTCAGGCATTTCCGCTTCTCCTACCAAAGCTTGCTGAGGTGCGTTCCGCGAGAGCATCGAAATGATGCTTTTGAAAGGAATACAGATATTGAGATCAGTATGCAAATTTTCACTTAAATAAATATTTAACAAAATTCATTAAATAAAAATACATATGTAAAAATTTAAGAACGAGTTTGGGGAGAAAGTTAATTTTTTTTATTTCGGTTTAAAAAGAAAAAATGGGGAATTTGTTCATTTCTGTTGGGGACGTTTTTTAAATTTGGGGAAATTGTTCATCGTGAAGTTATTCCCGTGTTTACCAAATTTCAAAGAAATCCGTTGAAAAATACAAAAAAAAAAAAACAGAAAATGAGTTTTATAAAATAGTGGGCGTAAAGGTAGGCGTGGCCAGAAAGATATATAATCTGACCTTCGCTGGAGTACAGAGATCACGTATACCAAATTTCAGAGAAATCCGTTGAAAAATAAAAGTTTGTATAGCAGCTAAACAAAGAAACAAATAAAACGAAAAAAATAAATTTTATATACATAGAAATAGGCGCAAAATTAGGCGTGGCCGGTAAGAATCATATGGCGACCTTTCCTGTAGTACAGAGATCTTGCGTACCAAATTTTAGAGAAATCCGTTGAAAAATAAAAACTTTTAAAGCAAACAAATATACCAAAAACAGAAAATGAATTTTGTACAAAAAGTGGGCGATAAACTAGGCGTGGCCGGTAAAAATCATACCTGGAGTACAGAGATCGTGTGTACCAAATTTCAGACAAATCCATTGAAAATAAAAATTTGTATAGCGGTCAAACAAGCATGTCAAGTGCACCAACTTTTGAAACCGATGTCTTCCGATCGGGATGAAATTTGCACCAAGGTTAGTCCTATTGGATAGTAGTTTAGATACAAGATCAATAAGATCGGTCCAGATCTCTCTGAGTTAGAGGGGATCAAAATTTGACATTTTGGCCAAACAGGTGGTTTTTCTCATCCATGTAACTTATTATCTATTGTTCCTAGAAAATTTTCTCCCAAATAGTTTGGATAGCTATTTCTTCAATATTTCGGAAAAAAATACTTAAAAAAAAAAAAAAATTTAGACTTTTTTTTTTTGCTAAATTTAAGCATTTTTTGCCTTTTTTCAAAAAGGGCATTTTTTTTTTTCATAAGAAAGCTTAGGATTTTTCCTTTAAGAGCTTTTTGGTCGCTTAGTGGGATGGGAGTGGGATATCTATCAAAATAAATGTTTTGTAACACAAGACAACGGTTTTTCAATTTTTCACAAATGCATTTTTTTTTGAATTTTTTCCTATTTGTGTCTAAAACCTTACAAATAAAACTTATACTGAGAAACTAGACAAATTAACCTTTCCGAAGGTATGTAACATACCTTCAAAACATAACAGAAGAGAATGGTTATCTGTAACCTGAAAGAGTTATTTGCAACATTTCAATCTGAACACGAGGATGTTAGAAATTAACCCAAATGAGGCCAAAACATTGCGTTTTGGCAGAAAGCAGCGGAACTCACACAGTGTTCGTTTGCATTTACCATGAAAATGTTAAACTGATGTTGAAGGAAATCAACTTAAAGTATTTAACAGATGATTCGGCAGAAGATTTACACGATTACCGCGATTGCCTTAAATTGACTATGTGTCCTAATGCAACAACTTCTTGCCACTTAGATGAATGTACCAATTGCCCGAAAACCACATTCATCGAGAATATATAGAGGAGGTCAAATTTGATTCTTGGATTCAGACTGACAGATGCACATTGAAAACAATCATTTTAAATGTGGATGATTTTGTGGAAGAAATGTGTACAGGATTGCTAAACTTGAGAAACCATGACTTTTTAGTCAAAGAGCAATGGTAATTCTTCAAGATACATTTGAAGTCTGGTGAATTCGTTATTTCATATGATTTCGCAGAAAACTATAAATATGTTCTTCAGGATGCCATACAAGCATTCCACTTCAATAACGACCAAGCAACTATATTCACAGTAGTTATTTACTACATGAAAGATGAAAAACTGGAACACAAAAGTATGGCAATCATATCCGACGATTTAAAACATGATACCGTTGCTGTTTATGAGTACCAGAAGAGAATACTAAAATTTCTAAAATCTAAATTTACTGTAAAGAAGGTATACTACGTTTCGGACGGAGCTCGTCAACATTTTAAAAACTAAAGTAGCTTGGCAAATCTTATGGCCCATGAAAAAGATTTTGAAATGCCAGCTGAGTGGCATTTTCATCCTACTGCTCATGGTAAAGGACCATGTGATGGTATTGGAGCAAACCTTAAAAGAAATGCAGCGAAGTATAGCCTACAGTGCTCTCATCAAGATCGCATCTTAGATGCGACTGCTTTATTCCATTGGGCAAAGAGTTATTGTAAAGAAACTAAAATAGTTTTTAGTAGCAAAGAGGATCATCAGGTAACATTGAAAACACTGAAGAGCAGATTCGATGCTGCGGTAACAATCGATGGCACCGCTCAATACCATGCTTTTATACCGCTTGTCGATGGAAGACTCAAGTTGAAAAAGTTTTCTGCCTCTATTCAATGCGATTTCTTTCCAAAGACAACAAATAAACCAACAGCGAAATCAACAGCTGAACCTAGTAACGCCAAGAAAGGATTGACAAAAAAACGCAGTAAATAAAGGCGACAAAAAAGCTGGATGAAAGACTGTGTATTTAAAAATTTACAAGACTTAAATACTTCATCAGCTACAATAAATTAAGTATAAAAATAGTTATGATATAAATGGATCTAATGCAATTAAGATTAAATTTTAATAAATTATTTATCTTTTTATTTTTAATATTATTATTATACATTAATTTAATTATTATTAAAAATAAATAAAAAATAATAATTTTTCAACATTTCTATAGAAAACAAGTAAGAAAATTATAGTCGGTCTAGACCGACTATAGGATACCCTATACCATGCGTTTAGAGACCCTACCCCATAGGCCCAACTAACTGGACATAGAAAATAAGCTAAACCAAATTTTGAGTGGGATATGAAAAAGTTCATATCGGATGCTATATCTATATGGGGACTAGGCCCAAAAATGGACCGATCCTGACCATGTTTGGTAAGGTCTCTTGTATTTTGCAAAAATATATACAAACAAAATTTTAGAAGAATCAGTGCAATATTTTTGTTTTTTGATAGATTTAAGTGAAGATCGGGAAGCAGCTCTATATGGGGCCTATGACTAAGAGTTTTCCCATAGGGATCATTTTTGGACTACTGATTAATGGATGTAATAAACACATACAAACCCAATTTGACTAAGATTTATATGATAATTTGGATCTTATGGCAATTTAAATCGATTTCATAGGGGTCATTTGTAAGGGGGGCTAGGTCTGAACATGGACCGATTCTCACCAATTTCAATAGCGTTCATCCCATGGCCGATAAAAGCTTATATACCAAATTTCATCAAAATATATTCATATTTGCGACCTGCAGTTTGATTACAAGCTTTACATGGACACACATTAATTAATTAATTAATTAACAAGTAAGAAAATTATAGTCGGTCTAGACCGACTATACGATACCCTATACCATGCGTTTAGAAACCCTATCTCTTAGGCCCAACTAACTGGACATAGAAAATAAGCAAAAACCAAATTTGAGTGGGATTTTTATTAATTTTTTTGGCTGCAGATATAAAAAAGTTCATATCGGATGCTATATCTATAAAGGGGCTAGGTCCAAAAATGGACCGATCCTGATCATGTTTGGTAAAGTCTCTTGTATTTTGCAAAAATATGTACAAACAAAATTTGAGAAGAATGAGTGCAATATTTTTGTTTTTTAATTGATTTAACTGAAGATCGGGAAGCAGCTCTATATGGGGTCAAAGGGATCATTTTTGGACTACTCATTAGTGGATGTAATGAACGCATACAAACCCAATTTGCGTAAGATCTATATGACAATTTGGATCTTATGGCAATTTATGTCGATTTCATATGGGTAATTTGTATGGGGGCTAGGTCTGAACATGGACCGATTCTCACCAATTTCAATAGCGTTCATCCCATGGCCGATAAAGGCTTATATACCAAATTTCATCAAAATATATTCATATTTGCGACCTGCAGTTTGATTACAAGCTTTACATGGACACACAGACGGACGGACGGACGGACGGACGGACGGACGGACATTGTTAAATCAACTCAGAAAGTGATTCTGATTCGATCGGTATAATTAAAGATGGGTCTAGGTCAAATATTTTTGGGTGTTACAAACAGCAGCACAAAGTCATTATACCCAAACCACATAGTGGTATAGGGTATAATAAAGATGGGTCTAGGTCAAATATTTTTTGTAGTTACAAACAGCAGCATAAAGTGATTTTTTTCCTGAGGTTAACATATTCTGGGTATTACAGTATCGAGGGTATAAAATTTTAGTTAGGTATGTTATATACCTTCGGAAAGTTTAGTTTGTCTAGTTTCTCAGTATAACTTTTATTTGTAAGGTTTTAGACACAAATAGGAAAAAATTCCAAAAAAATGCATTTGTGAAAAAATGAAAAACCGTTGTCTTGAGTTACAAAACATTTATTTTGATAGATATCCCACTCCCATCCCACTAAGCGACCAAAAAGCTCTTAAAGGAAAAATCCTAAGCTTTCTTATGAAAAAAAAAAAATGCCCTTTTTGAAAAAAAGGCAAAAAATGCTTTAATTTAGCAAAAAAAAAAAAAAAGTCTACAAATTTTTTTTTTTTTTAAAGTATTTTTTTCCGAAATATTGAAGAAATAGCTATCTAAACTGTTTGGGAGAAAATTTTCTAAGAACAATAGGTAATAAGTTACATGGATGAGAAAAAACACCTGTTTGGCCAAAATGTCAAATTTTGATCCCCTCTAACTCAGAGAGATCTGACCGATCTTGTTGAAAAATTGTGTCTAAACTACTATCCAATAGGACTAACCCGATCGGAAGACATCGGTTTCAAAAGTTGGTGCACTTGACATGAAATCCCCCATAGATAGATATAATTTTTCATTAACTACACAAAACCGTACTTACTCAAGAAGAAACATAACTTTTATGCAATGGTTGTCCGTTACTCGTGGTTGGTTATATGTTTCAATGTAAATTAGTGGTTGCAATGATGTGAATTATTCAAAATAAGTTGTAAATACAAAAAATTGACAAGAAGTTTAATTTTGCAAAATCTAAAAATATGCTTTTGCCACAAACATAATCAATCCTATACAAATAAATATTGCGGCAAGTTAGCTAAAAGCAAACTACTAAATATTAAAATAAATATTAAAATTTTTGGCGACCCACCTTAAGTCGGTTCGAGACCCACTAGTGGGTCGCGACCCACACTTTGGGAAACACTGCACTAACATATAAGTTTTATTGGTGTTATTTAAAATGTTTCTGAATAATGTGCAAATCATGTGCAAGTAAACGTATTCAGAATATCAGAATATATATGGTATGTACATTAATTCGCTAAGGGGAATAGTGTGTGAATGTTTGAATGTCGAAATATTTAAACATAACTTTCTCTTACATATCTTTGATGAACTTATTTTGGATTTCTAACAAACATCTGAAATTAAAACTTAGGAACAATTACAACAAACGCATTATAGTATAAATAAGCCAAAACTTGGGTCCAAACTACACTTAGATTGTTATACAAATATAAAATAGTTAGGCTATAACTCATTGGCCAGAACACATATAGAATATAATGCGTTTTACTTTAATTACGTTTGAATTTCGGTATATAATTTATTTTTATTTGTTTAAAGAAATGATTTGAAAAATTTTTTATTATTTTTTTTTTTGAATTTATTCCCAAATGGGGAGAAATACATACATACATATATCAAAATTATTTAGATTACTTTTCTAAATAAAATATATGTGCGAATTTCGGTATGTTTTGATTTTTAATCCATCACTATATTATTTGAATTAATTTTGGCTTCCGATTGAAAATTCAAAGAAAGTAGACGTGTTGTTTCTCTCTAGAAAAAAAAATAATTTCAAATAAATATGTATATATTGATTAAAATTTTTGTTTGAGCTGAAACAATTAGTCTTATGCCGTTTTCTTTTCTGACAAAAAATGTCGCATTTTATTTGCACTTTTTTCGAAAAGTGTATTTTTTTATATACTCTAAATTAACTTTTTAAAAATTATATTTATTCGGCCTGTGTTGTAATATTGTTGTCTGTTTTTTCGGGCTTAAGGCCAAGCTATTCAATAACAAATGTACGTTTATCGTTTTATTGTTATTATTTATTATATTTATCCAATATTTCGGTTCTCTTTGGGAACCATCTTCAGGTTAACTATATACATACAATTAAAAGAAAACCTATGCTTAACAATTATATCATATAAATGTACATATACAACTCACATTATTAAAATATTACTAGCTACAAAAATATAACTAAAGCGTTACCAGCTTTAGTCAGTATGCCTGTCTTTATTGCACTGTTTTCCCCTTTTTGTTATTAAATATTTATAGCTATGGAGCAATTGTTTGAGTCAGTTTTGTAGTTAAGTCGTGTTTGTGGGGGTATGTTAAATATGTTTAACATTTCTAGAGTCAATCTCTTGTTGTAATTATTCTCTTGTTCTATGATCTCAACCTCTTTGAGATTTGTTGTATGATTGGACTTTGCACAGTGGGACGCAAGTGCAGTTTTTTGTAGTGGTTTTGTATTGTCTAATAACTTGATGTCAGACTTATGTGCCGAAATTCTAGTTCTAGTCTATTTAATAAAGTGGAACAATGTGGAAATATTCTCATACTATGACCTGAAAGAAGTCAATGGCTGCCATTTTTTCCGATTTACGAGCGTTCGACTTTAAGACCTTTGGATTGATGTATAAATTAAGGTTACTCTTAATTTAGAATATATAAAAAATACGCTTTTCGAAAAAAGTGCAAATAAAATGTGACATTTTTTGTCAGAAATGAAAACGTCATTACTGAATTCTTACTTCTTATTTTACTTCGTTTTTTAAGAAATAAACATTACTATTCTACGTTATAAATAGTGAGCCACCTGGTTTGGTAGAACCGATATCATATTCTAAAAATTTGCCACCGGATAAAACAGGTGGTGTTAACACCAATGTTATAGCTCATTAAACGATGCGAAGTGGGATTCCTACACAGTTTGAGACGGATATGGAAATTAACTGCAGTGACGAAGATTTCCTAGAGATCAAATCTGAAAAAGCAAAGAGAAACGTAGATAACGAGGAATGTAGATGTTACCAACTTTGGACCTTTGGGACGTCTAAATGTAGAAGTAAATGAAGATGCCACAACAAGCAAAGGAGCTCCTAAAATAGAAGCTAATAACGGTAAGAATGTTGAGAAGGACTCTTGTAGGTCTGGTAGGAAATAATTTTGACCTCCAATCATTTTACATAGTGTTAACGTTAAAAAGCTTGTTGACCAACTAAATGAGAGAACACGTAATGCTGTTTATTAAATTATTTACTCGTCTAGAAACCAAAGTACACTCTACTTTGAAGATCTGTCTGCCCATATAGAAATTATGAAATTTTTAAGAGATCAAAGTATAAGATCATACTCATTTACTCCTCCCGAATTAAGAAGAGTATCACTATTTTAAGAGGTTTGTACCACTTGACGGAAGTGTCTGAAATAAACACAGCTCTTGATGTAGAATTGCCAAATACAGTTAAAAAAAGTTAATAAATTAGTTACAAAGTTTTCCACTAAAAATGGTTTTGACACCGTCTTGTTTTTTGTAATTGTAACAAATGGAAATATAGTAAATGACGTAAAACAAGTAATAGTGTTAAATTCGGCTGTGCCGAATCTTTGATACCCTCCACTTGCGTCCTAAACTCAATATTACAATAACTGTTTCCTACGGCTACCACTTTAAAACTGTTGCCGATACTGTAACTTTAAGTTCGAACACCAATTAAATTTTGTTTTTTAATTATTTTTCATAGAAAATTGCTAAAATATATCCACTCATAAAAAAGGCTAACGATTTTCAAATTAACAATTGATGCCTTGAAGTTATATGAAATTTGCGAAATAAAAAAAGTACCGTCGCAGAGTCATTGGACATCGAAAAAGCGTTCGACCGAGCATAGCACTACGGTTAAATGTTTTATATCTACTAGCAGATTCCAGCACTCGAAATTCAAGTGCAAATTCTAGGAAATTTTATTTTTTCATTTAATAAAGACCCTAAAGGGACCCAAACTCAACACATTAACAAATTGAATAAACACACACATAGCATTGTATAATTTTATGTATTGGTTAGTAACAACTTTAAACGATCATAACTCCAAAAAATATTTCAGGCGATGAAAATCTGTAAATTTTTTGTCAAAATCGGGGTAAAACTGTGAAACTTACATCGGTAACAAAAAATCGCCTAGCCTATTAATATTATAGATTTTACGGAGAGACTATTCTTAGTTGAAATTAACGATACTAGATCAAATCCAGTGGAAGTTTTTGTGGTGTGCTGCAGTGGGCCGTTTAAGCGCCTTTATTATATACAACGACTCAAAGAATATACTTTACGCGGACGATTCGCTAGTCTATGCACATGATCAGGCCCAGATTATCTATAAGGCGATGTAGGCAACTGCCTAGGGGCGCCACATCAACTAGGGTTCAAGTTCTAAATTTCGTTTTTTGGATATAAGTATATATATTTAAACGAGTGAAAATTATATTGGAATATTTGTATGTAACAACCCTCAATGAAAATATTATTGCCTTGTTCTTTTATATATTACATCGACATATTTCAGTACATTTAGAAACGTCATTAAATTTTATATAGAATAATATTAAACTTTATCACGTTTTCCTTTAATTATTCCTATAGAAAGCCACAAAGGGAAAGAACTAGCCACTACAATTTAAATTTTTTTAAATCAATATAACATTGATATCTAAAATTTTAGAAGCCAGTCATCCGATAACACCGCGCGCAGTACGTTCCATGTGCAGCGCAATCACTGGATTTTGTTGGAGTACGTGCTGCGGTGTGCTGCGTTGGAGCAATTTCATTCTTCGTATTTGTACAGGCACTTTACTATTTTTATTTCGATGTCAACTCATCGCTGTGCAATTATGATCAAACATCTTAAAAAACTGATAAACGTATGCAATACCCTCATTAGTTCTGAAAAAGAGTATCCGATAAGAGATGGTATGCACGGGCCGCCGCGACTAAGGCTTTATCTTAAGGTTACAATAGTTTCCAGAAAACGTTACAGTATATTGCTGATGATGAGAATCAGACATCACAAGTGATTCACGAGTCCAGGTGTCCATTAAAGGACATCGAAAAAAGAAAATTCTGTAATGACAGTTTTCTGGGCTGCCATACCTGATCGAATCAATGGTTTTAGTATATCTCTACAAAAAAAACACTATTGAACTTCGAACGGCTTTCAGATTTTTTACTTTCACAGCGAGAATTATTTGGCGATTATGCGATGAAGGCAAATGAGAAAGCTGATAACCAATACAGTGATAAAAGGCAGCGTGTGCGAACAAGAAACACGCATTACGATGAAAGATCTGCAGAAGTCGTTGTGCACAGAGGAAAAGAGAAATTAAGAATTGAAGCTTATTTGCCTGTACTTGACATGTTGTGTACAGAGTTATCGGGAAATGCTTTGTTTCGATCAAAATTAAAAATGAAATTAAAGTGTCTTGTACAAAGCTTAGGGAACATTATTCCGAAGACACTGAGCCAGAGTTTATCGACGAGATGGTTCAGTTCAAGTGCTTCATTTTACAATTAGAGGATGCCGGAAAAATAAAATTGTACCTGCCGAGGAACCATATAAATTGATATTTGGAAATATGACACAATCAACTTTTCTTAATGCAATGACTGCATTTCTAATATATAGAAGTCTGGTGATTACAAATGCCATGGATGAACGTAACTTTTCGAAATTAAAGCAAATCAAAAACTATCTTCTTTCAGAATTGTCTCAAACCACGTAAATTTATTGGCGATAATGGCGATTGAAAATGGTAAATTGGAAAAGGTTAACTTTCAAGTTGTTTTAAATGATTTTTATCTAAAAATAAGTAAGAAGAGTTCATATTAAAACATATTGTATTTTATAAAACGATTATATAAAAAATAAGCGTACAGTGGCTTCAAAAACTGAGTGCTCACCACCAACTTTAATGTTCAAAAAATATTTTTATAAAACATTTATATTTTGTCGAAACATTTTTTATATTTTTTTATGTACTATACTGTAGTGTTTATTATTATTTACTTTGATATTAAAAAATGCAGCTCACATGCCGCTCATTGCGTGGCCACTTCAGTAGTATTTCATATGTTTTAATTTTTTGCCGCTCACCGCTCTGCCGCTCGCCGCTTTGCCGCTCATTGCGTGGCCTCGGCCTCAGATGGAACTATTTCGAAAGTAATCCTTGGCATGCCACCAAAGTGAATCTGAAAAAATATTACAATTGATCTTCGCGATTCCAAGAAATCAATAAGACAAATTGCAGAAATAGTAAAAGTACCATATTCCGCCGCCAAAAATATTATTGACAAATATAAAAACACAAAAAAGTTGAGCCCAGATCTGGGGAGCCACATATACTTTCTGAAGCTCAAAAACGTTTTATAGTTCGGGAAATTAAACAAAATCGAAAACTTCTGCCGCCCAATTATATCTTCATATCTTCAGTATACCCGCTACGTTGTTAGCGTAATTATTATATTAATTATTTAAACCATAATAATATTTAAACCCAATAACAAATACAGTATGAGTGACAATACGATGGGAACGTTTAAAAAATATATTTTTTGACGATTTGGATGGTCAATACGAAAATAATTTATCACAAAATTAAAAACTCTTTTATCAATTCAAACATTTAACTTCAGAAAAAAATAACGAAACTCAAAACTATTATTTTTATGCTATTGACAAAACAATGGAAACTTTTACTATACAATAACACTGTGGTATAAATGCTGGTCGTGGTCTTTAGGGGTAGATGATTCTTATAACGAACGATTGTATTAGGTTATTATAGTAAAACCCCCAAAGCGTTTGGTCTATCAGCTAAAGCAAGAACGCTATTGAAATTGGCGAAAATCGGTGGATGTTCAGACATAGTCCCCATAAAAATGACAACTATGAAATCGACTTAAATTGCCATGTGATCCAAATTATCATATAGATCTCGTGCAAATTGGGTGTATGTGTGTTTATTACACCCATTAATCAGTAATCCGAAAATAAACCCTATAGGACAATTCTTAGTCATAGCCCCCATATAAAGCTGCTTCCCGATCTTCACTTAAATCTATCAAAAAACACAGATCTTTCTCCAATTTGATTTGTATATGTTTTTGCAAAAAATAAGTGACTTTACCAATTATGGTCAGGAGCGGTCCATTTTTCTACCTAGTCCTCATATAAATATAGCAACCGATATGAACTTTTTCATATTCAAAGGAAAAAATTAATAACAGTGCCACTCAAATTTGGTTTATGCTTATTTTCTATATCCAATTAGATGGGCCTAAGAAATAGGGTTTCTAAACGCATGGTATAGGCTATCGTATAGTCGGTCTAGACCTTACTTGTTTCTTATAATTTATTATGATATAAAAATATTTCTTTTAGGGTTTCATTTTGTAGCTTCTGCATTTGCGTTTCGTATTTATATAGAAAAATTTTATCATCTTAAATTTTATAATTTAAATTTAGTTTGCACAATTTTCAAACGTTTCGCTGCATTTATAGTTAAAGTTTGACTGAAACCATCATATCATTATAGTAATAAAATGATATTTCCAGATCGAAATCAATGTTATATTTTATATCATAAGCAATAATAAAGGTTAAGGGGGGGTATGGTTTTAAAAGTTAAAATAAGTCGTATTTTCATAATTCATTTTTGAAGATACGAATAATGTTGGATTATTTATTTCATATACACGTTATAGCATAACATTTGCAGAAACTTCGAAAAAAAAATTCAATTAAAAATTTTCATAAATTAGTCCGTGATAGCGAATTTCAGGTGTTTTGAGGTGAACATAATAACTCGTTACCGGATTATGTAAAATAAAAAAATCAAAATGCGTTTACAAGGTGACATGTTTCCCCAGGTAGTGACGAAGAGTTTTTTTACATTTTTTGTTTTTTTTTTGCAGCATTTTGAAGTGAAAAACACGATTTTTGCTATAAAATTTCGGGAATTTGTTGTTAGAAAATTGGGAAGGGAATGGAAAATAAAAAAAAACTCTTTGTGGTTACCTGATGATTTATGTGTAGATATAGTGTTTAAAACTTCAAAGGAATCGGTCAAGTAGATTTTGACTTATTATGTTCACGGACTTCGAACATTTATTTGCGAGAAAATCGATTTAAAATTTTTTAAAAACTGATTTATATACGACATACCATATGAAGCCGGTCGCTGGAAAGGTTTTAAAACCTTACCCCTCCCCCCTTAAACATATAATATAACTAAAATTATGCAAATTTGATGTCATATAAATAAGTTAAGTTCAAAAGTTCAGATGGTTCCTAGAAATATAGAAACATCTCTTTGCATACATCATGGCTTAACGTGGAAAGGATGTACCACAAATTTTCGTCTCTTTACATGAGAAGGAAAAAATTTATTAAACTTAAAAACTTGGTATATGGCATAAAGCGGTATATGGCATAATGAATTTGTGCCGATGTTTGTGGCTACCAAAAATATATGACCTAAACCCATATTTTATTATACCGATCGACTCAGAATCACTTTTCAAATCGATTTAGCGATGTCCATCCGTCTGTTCGCTCGTCTGTCCGACTGTCCGTCTGTGAAAACCTTGTAATCAAACTTCAGGTCGCTAATATGAATATATTTTGATGAAATTTGGTATATACTTCTATCAGCCATATGACGAACGCTATTGAAATTGGTGAAAATGGGTGCATATTTAGACCTAGTTCTCATTCAACTAACCCCTATGAGATCGACTTAAATTGCCATACCACCATATTATTGGGTTTGCGTGTGTTTATACATCCATTAATCCGAAGTCCAAAAATAAGCCCTATAGGGCAATTCATTAAACCTATCAAAAACAAAAATATTGCACAGGTAGTAAAACCATCCTAAGATAATACATATGTATGTAATTCCTATCGATTAGGGATTTCTTATCATTAAAAAGAAATAATAACAAATATTCTTCGAAATATCGCAGTGTGTGAAACGAAGGCTAAATTATATAAACTATGTTCATATTTGGACATTCTATAATAGTATAGATAACTATAATCAGTATTATGATGACAACTGTTACCAAAATCAGAGAAGAGTGCCCAGAGATGTGATGGAAAGTCAATCCTCTTAACTCGATGTTTTTTTGTTGAGCTTTTGTATTTGGCCTTTCAGTTGAGATATTTCAGTGTTGTGATTTATAATGACATTACCAAGAGGTTTAATGAAGCCTTCATCATTTGGATTCACATCAGGAAGTTGTGGAATTGATTGTAAAGCTTACTTTGTCTGGTATGAACTGCCACAAGAGTAATCTGATCTATTCTGGCCGTGCAATCTGCTTCTAGGGTGAAGATACCTTGTGGTGGAAGCTGCATGATCGTTTGCTCTTGATTTGAATATTTTATATGTGCCGACATATTACCAAATACCTTTAAAAGCCAGTTACCCTTTGCACCTAGTTCGACCCAGAATGGCACCTTTTCTACTTCGTCATAAGAACAATTAAGTTTGTTATGTGGCTTGATAGGAGACAACTCGCAATGGTTTGACGTGGCGTCAATCCATGGAAAATTTTCGTTCAATCGTTCAGCACAGCTTGCGTTAAAAAGTGATATGAGTCTGCCACAGCAAGCCCGTCTCGGTCAAATGGAACTGTGATGATTCTGTAAAATTGAGACACCACCCTGTTAAATAGCGGAATCTTTAAGTCTATAATGAGCTGACAATAAAACTATATCTGGTAAGGAATCTCGAATTTTTGCAATTTCAGCTTGTAGTTGTTGGGGACTTATAAGTGCCGGATGAACTTTTCTTTTTGAACCTTGTTGCAATCTTCAATAAGCTCGTGGATGATAAATCGGATAGATTCCCTGTAGAAAAAATAATGTTCATTCATGGTTTGACTGATGTTTTCTATTTTACTTTTTATTTCTAAAAAGTGCGAGTTGACTTCATCGGTTGTTCTTTTCAGAAAATTTGCTGAGGTTTGTTTCTTCGCCAATTGCTTCAAATCATGTTGATTATCCAGTAAGATCCTCATATTTGTTTCAAAGGCTTGCCGGTCATCTTCATCCATTAGACCAAAGATTATGTGATGAAATGATCCTATGAAATTTAAGGGAGAGCTGCGTTTCGATCTAGAGCTATCATTAATTATTATTGACTTCTATTTTGATAATCTGATACTCCATGATTCGGAGAACTGACCAACATTGATCCTCGAATGTTTGGAGTGTGGGACATATTTCTTTCGATTTATTTATAAGTTGAGAAGCTTTGCTTAGGACATCAAAATATGGCTTCATTTCATAATAGATTACCAGATTCCAGGATGATGATACAACATTCATTTGGTTCAGGGGATCTAAGTAGATTTCTGTATTATTTTTAATTTCCCGTGTCAACGATGCGTTAGTTGTTCCTGCAGTTAGAATCATGCATAAATTTAACATTGTGAACTTAAATAATGATATATTTGATGGCCGTACTCTTGTTAGATTTGATTTTAGGTTTCTGGAGGCTTCCTCTTCATCTTGATCGTTAAAAGGGTTGTTTGTCACATTTATACCATCCTCCGTGGAGTAATGTTCTAATGTACAGAGTTTATAGATAGGTATTTTCAAAACGCTTTTCTCTGTTTTCAAGGTCACAACTCTGACTATGCCGTTTTTTCCTGATTGAGCTTCTGTCATCCTTCCAAGTAGCCAACGAGCTGGATGTGTGTCCTCATTTTGTATTATCACTACTTTACCTATTTGAAGGTTGCTAGTTTTTGCTTTCGCGTTGCTGTAGAGAGGATAAATAGTCTTCTTTCCACTGATTCCAAAAATGAGTCTTCAGTTTCTGGAGAAGTTTCATCGACCTAAACAAGTTAATTTGCTGTCTCAGTTTTCTTCAGGGCATTCTATCATCGGTCGCCCTATCAGAAAATGACCTGGAGTTAAAGCTGCAATTCCTTCTGGACTACTATAAAGATTATGTAGTGGCCTAGAATTCATTACTGCTTCAATTTGTGACAGTAGTGTACTGTGCTCCTCGTAAGTTAGCTTATTTCACCTATAATTCTTTTAAGGTGATATTTCACTGATTTGACGGCGGCCTCCCAAGTTCCTCCGAAGTGAAGAAAATGCGGGGGGAATAAATTGCCGTTATTTTTTCTTCTTCTAATATAGGGCGATATTCGTGTTATTTTTAATCGCTGCTATGAAATCGATATCCAGTTTTTTAGCAGCACCCATGATAAGTGCCGTTATTGGAGTATAAATGACTGTTTATGCCTCTTCTGGCAAAAAATTTTATTAAAGCTCCAAGAAATGCCTCTGTTGTTAAGCTGCTGACTGCTTCAAGATGGACAGCTTTTGTGGTCATGCATATAAATACTGCCACATAACCTTTAAATGATTTCTGTCTTCTCCGTTAGAGCATTTTATATAGAGAGGACCAGCGCAATCTATACGACAGTGCGTAAACGGTTGTGAAATATTTGCACGGTGTTGCACAAGTTGATGTTGTTATCCAGTACTGTCTTCTGACGATGTTTTCGATGAGCGGATTTCCACCATGAAGTGTTGAATGATGAATTTCGTTTATTATTAATTCTGTTAACTTAGATTTTTGTAGAATTATTGGATGTTTTTAATATTGTATGGTATAATGGAGAACTCTAGACGACCTCCGAGTCTCATAACATCGTTTTCATCTAGATGTGGAGTTAGAGTAGCTAGCTTGTTACGGTGATCAATCATTGCAATAACAAAATTCACAATTGAAAAAACAATTGAAGGGAACAATTTTATTAGATATCAAAAAGTTGAATGAATATATAAACTATAAAAAATTAATAAAACAAAAATGTCTGAGCGTAAAGTATTGAATGTTTTGAACAATTTTTCAAAATGAATGTTGAATTAAAATATTTTCAGATATTAAGAAGTATTTTTATAAACAAGTTACAACATTCCTCCAGACTTAATAAGGATCAAATCTCTTTGGTTTTCTTTTATTACGTTGAGATCAACGTAAAATATTTGCAGATGAAATTAATTCAGTTGCTTCCCGATTTAACGTCGTATCCATAATTTCTACTGGTTTTGTTTGTATTTGTAAATCTGATAAACTGTTTGCTTCTGAATGTGACATTAGCGGTAAAATGGTTGTTCCAAAATTTGAGTTTTCTGGTAATTGGTTATTCGAATTAAGTGGAAAATCAATATTGACTTCAATGTTATCTTCTGTTTGATGTTTGTTCTTAGCTGAAACAGTTCGATTTTTCAGTTGATTTTGATGTCTTCTAATATTTCTAAATTTGGTTTTTATGTCATACATAAACTTTCCATTAACATTAATTACAATTCCTTCCATCTACTTTTTTCCCCCAGAAAAATTTTTAGCATAAACTAACTCATTAATATTGAATTTCGTTTGGTTTTCGAATGTTTTGAAGGAAACAATGCCGATAAAATAATACGGGGCTGACGACCATGAAGGAGTTCTGATGGAGATTTACCGGTTTAACTGAGTGGAGTAGATCTATATGTAGTTAAGGATTTAAAAACAGCTCTTTTTTTGTCAAGCTTATCAGCCATAATTTTCTTAAAAGACTCTTTAAACGTTCGAACTGTTCGCTCGGCCAATCCATTTGAAGAGGGATGGAATGGTGCAGTAGTTAAATGTTCAATTGAGTTAAGCTGACAAAATTTTCAATTTCAATTATATATTCTTCCTTTATTTACATATTTTAACAAATTTGATATTTACATATGAGATCTTATCTTTACATATAGATATTGCAACAAATAATACATAGGATCTAAAGATATTAAATAGTTTTTATTTCATTTTTTAATGATTTTTAAAGGAAAATGGGAGGAAAAAACCTTTATATGATTTAATATATTCAAATACTATCTGAAAATGTTTATATGCTTATAGGAGGTTTATTAGTAATAATAGACCTCTATAAGCATATAATTTTCAATTTGGTGATTTCTTTTTTAATTTTACGTTATTTCTATACATTCTCTTATCGGTGGGTAAGAGGAATTTTCAATTTTGGCAAAGTAATTGTTATTAATCCTTGTTATGAAATCGATAATTTTTTCATAACCTGTTTCTTCATGAAGAAGATTTGTAGGATACCTCCAGGGCTTTTTATACCCTATACCACTATGTGGTTTGGGTATAATGACTTTGTGCTGCTGTTTGTAACAACCAAAAATATTTGACCTAGACCCATCTTTAATTACACCGATCAGATCAGAATCACTTTCTGAGTTGATTTAACAATGTCCGTCCGTCCGTCCGTCTGTGTGTCCATGTAAACCTTGTAATCAAACTGCAGGTCGCAAATATGAATATATTTTGATGAAAGTTGGTATGTAAGCTTTTATCGGCCATGGGATAAACGCTATTGAAATTGGTGAGAATCGGTCCATGTTCAGACCTAGCCCCCATACAAATTACCCTTATGAAATCGACATAAATTGCCATAACATCCAAATTATCAAATAGATCTTACTCAAATTGGGTTTATATGCGTTCATTACATCCATTAATGAGTAGTCCAAAAATGATCCCTTTGGCCCCATATAGAGCTGCTTCCCGATTTTCACTTAAATCTATTAAAAAACAAAAATATTGTACTGATTCTTCTCAAATTTTGTTTGTATATATTCTTGCAAAATATAAGAGACTTTACCAAATATGATCAGGATCGGTCCATTTTTGGACCTAGTCCCCATATAGATATAGCATCCGATATGAACTTTTTCATATCTGCAGCCAAAAAAATTAATAAAAATCCCACTCAAATGTGGTTTTTGCTTATTTTCTATGTCCAGTTAGTAGGCCCTAAGAGATAGGGTTTCTAAACGCATGGTATAGGGTATCGTATAGTCGGTCTAGACCGACTATAATTTTTTTACTTGTTATTTATCATTTTAAGACATTTGTTTTATATAATTTGTAAGCGTTTTAGGTGGCAGTTGGCAGCGTCACTCCAAATGGGACACGCGTATGTTAATATCGGCCTTATAGATTTTTGTTTTTGGGGTTTAGAAATGACCTTCTATTTAGTAGTGGCCATAATGCTTTAAATGATTTTATAGCTTTTTGACACGTAGCCATAATATGTTGTTTAAATGTAAGTTTTTTGTCCAAGACAACTCCGAGATATTTGACCTCGTTAAGTACATTTATGGTATTATTTCCAATAAGAAGATGACGTCTTGGCAGTCTTTTGGGAGATTTGTTGAAAGGAAAAATTATTGCTTGGGTCTTGTTTGGATTAATTTTGATTTTCCATTTGTGAAAATATTTACTGTAATTTACAAGCCCCTTTTCCATTTTCTTCAGGAGTGCGCTTGTAAGTTTGTTTGAAGAAATTAACGCAGTATCATCTGCGTAATAAGCAATTTTCATATATTTCGGGACTTTAAAATCGGATGTATATATCGAGTAAAGCAATGGCGACAAGACAGATCCTTGAGATAACCCTGTGGTAATGGTTTTTGGAGATGATGTTTCATTATTAATCGCTTAAATTCTGCCGTGAATGAAATCTGAAATAAGTTTGCATAAATATTTTGGTATATTTGCGTCAAGAAGTTTAAATACTAGGCCATTATGCCTAACGGTGTCAAACGCTTTTTCAATATCTAACAATATTAGACCCGTTGAACGTTTATTGTTTTTATTTGTGATTATTTGATTTTTAATTCTGTTTATTTGGTGAGTAGTGCTATGTCCTTTTTTAAATCCAAATTGTTCTTTAGCAACAATAGAATTGGTCGTTACAAATTCACTAAGACGAGAATGTAGAATTTTTTCAAATATTTTACCAAAGTTACTTAATAGACTGATAGGTCTGTAGCTGTTTGGGTTATATTTTGGCTTGCTAGGTTTGTTAATAGCTATAACCTTAGCATTTTTGAAATGGTTTGGGAAATAGTTGAGTTTGATGCAGCTGTTAAATATTATAACCAGTAATTTTAGAGCTTTGAGTGGTAGTTTCTTTAAGAGCAGGTTGGGAACATAGTCAAAACCAGGGGATTTTGAGGGTTTTATTGATGAGACAATATTCATTACTTCTTCAAGAGATGTATAAATTGCAGATTCAGAACTGGGATTTTCCTTCTTAAAATTATTTACTGTTGTATTTATTAGTGTATCTGCCGAGTGGTTATAGTTCGAAGTGAGGTTATTTGCTTGGACAAACGTATTTACCAGGACTTCAGCCTTGTCCTTATCAGATGTTATTTTTGTATTTCCAACTTTGAAGTGAGCGATTTGATTTTTTCCTTTTCCTCGCAAGTTCCTGCTTATTTTCCAAAACGATTTATCACCTGGTTTTAAATTGGATAATAATTGAGACCATTTCTTATTGCGCTCCGAATTAATACTTTTATCAATCATGTTACTTAGAAACTTAGTACATTGATTATAAAAAGTTTGCACGGCTATATTTGAAGATCGTTGGCTTTTTCTTTTAAAGCTTCTTCTTAGTTTTATATATTTCACAGTACTTTCTGGTAATGTGTAATTATTTTGTTGAGTTATTTTAGGTGTAGACACATCCCTTGCTTCGAAAACTACAATTATAAATTTTTGGATTTCCTGATCAATTACTGCTGGTATTGTATATATCGGAATATAACGTGATTTTATTGTCTAAAAAATTCATATAAATGTTCCAGTTGGTTGCACTACAATCATAATAATTGAGGTCAACCTGCAAGGCCATTGACCTTTTAAGTGTACATATAATGGGGCGATGGTCTGATGGTATTTCGTAATCCATTGTTTTTACGTCTATATTTAAAGCGGAGTTGCTTAAAATAATATCGACTGTGGATGCTTCGCGATTGTGTTGATGGGGGAATAGGGTTGGACTATTAGGATAGTGAATAAAAAAATTGCTTGATTGTTGTAGGTTGTTAAGTGCGATTCCTGCAGTATTATTTGAACGACAATTCCATGAACAATGTTTGGCATTTAGGTCACCAAAAACTATATATTCTTTGGTGGAAGGTGTTAGGTTCAAGATATCAGCACAGAAGTTATGAGTATATCTTGGTGAATATAACGAAGATACAACAATAGGTCTATTATTTATAATAACTTCAATTGAGATGTTTTCGATTGATGAGGTGTTTGAAATAAAGAGGTTTTTATGAGCGACAGATTTATGAATTAACAGAGCTACTCCTCCTCCTCTTGCATCTGTTCTGTCACTTCTATATAAATAATAATTTTTAAAATAGGGTCTATGATTTTCTGAACAAAAAGTTTCATTCAAAGACGCTATTTTAATATTTTCTCGTTCAATTAGTATCTCAAATTGTTTTAATTTAGAAAAGTTTGAAATGCCATTAGCATTCAAGTGAAGCATTTTGAATTCGTTTAAATTATTAGTATAATCCATGGGCGTATTTTACCATTGACATTACAACTTTGATTTGTTGTACTTTTGAAGTGCACCTATGCAAATCATCCATAGCTGTAGTGAAAATATCAAAAAGCTCATCAATGCTAAATAAATCGTTGTTTGTTTTCAGCTGGCTAGCATATGTAGCTTTGCTGTTATTATTGATGTTATTGTTACAATTTGTGTTGTTGTTACTTAAATTTGGGAAATCAACCTTTGATTGAAATGAAATATTTTGTTGTTGCCTGCTGTTGTTATGACTTTTGGAAGTTACTCTTGTTCTAGTTTCCAAATAGAGAGAACGTAACGGACAGTTGATGTCGTTTGCAGAGTGATCAGTTCTCTCTTTTCCATGTTTTTTGCAATTAAAGCATGTAAAAACAGCTGGTCTTTTTTCATTTGTGTTAAACGGACACACACTTGTATGATGTTATTCTGCACATATCATACATGCAGCTCTTCGATGGCAATGTTCACCGCCATGGCCATACATTAAGCAGTTCCAGCATTGAGTTGGTTTATTTCTGGATCTAGATTTGTATTTTTTCCAAGAAATTATGATATTGGAAATTGTCCTTACATTTTTTAAGGCAGTTGGGTTAAAATTTTTACGAACAAATTGAACTTTGTACACATCATTGTTGTTCGAACTGAATTTGGTGATTATTTCAGCCACCGAAGAAGGGGATAGGTTGTAGTTTTTTAACTCTTCGGTGATGTCCTCAGAGTTTATGCGGGGTATACCATGTAGAAAGGTTGTGTATAACCTATTATCTTTGGAGCCATATGAATGAAACTCCATTTTACTCTCTTTAAGAATTTGCTTATAGCATTCGTACAATTCTTTAGTTGGAGCAAATATTTTGGTACCAATTGAAGTACGTTTGAAAATACAATCTTTACCAAGTAGTTTTCGTATTTCTGCAAATGAGGCGTTGGCTTCTACAACTATAGGTGGAGGTTTGTGTTGTTTAATATCATTAATATTTGATGCAGGAGTTACGTCCATATCATTGAGGCCAGCAAGCAGGCTAAATCTGTTGCTGGAAGTTGACGCGATGTTCGGGTTAACAAAACCCGGAGGAAGTTTTGTCATCTTCTTGTTCACAAGCTTTCTTTTTGATGAAGATTTGGCCCCTCGGGCCATCGCTAAATTTTTATTCTTGTTATAAGCTGGATTGTCTACCACGTGAGTTCAAATGAGATCAAGAATAGGCAATTGCAAAAACAAAAATATACACTTGTTGTTAATTTTAAATAGTTGTACTCTAAGCGCTTTAATTATTTACACGACCGTTCGTAAAGAGAATTAGATTCGAACTGTAAGCTGACAAAAAAAATCTTTAAACTCTTTAGAAGAAAATTGACTTCCATTGTCACTTAAAATTGTTATTAGTAGTCCTTCAACCGAAAAGATATCTTGAAGTGCATGAATTGTTGTTGATGATGTTGCTGTTGACATTTGAATTACGTAGGGAAATCTTTGAAAAATAATCTACTACAATTAACCACATTTGAGAAAAGAACGGACCTGCAAAATCGATATGAATTCTTTTCCATGGTTGAGTTGTTTCCGGCCAAGATGAAAATTCATGTCTTGGATTACTACTTGATTATTGACAAGTTGAACAACTATTCGATACACTTTCAATAGCATCATCAATTTTAGGGAACCAGACATATCGACGAGCTATTTGCTTCATTCTACTTTTGCCCCAATGTCCATCGTGAATCATTTCTATTATTTGTTGACGTAATGATGAGGCAATAACTACTCTAATATAATCAGTATGAATTAGAACTATTCCATTTTGTAACGATAAAGATAATTTTCTAGAGAAGAATGGTAATAAATTTTTTTTTGGGTTTTAGGAATATGGTCCGGCCATCCTTCTGTAATATATCGACTAACAAGATTTAATATTTGGTCTTTTTTGGTTTGTTCACCAAGAATAGCTGCATCAATAGGAAAACTTGTTACTGTTGATTCATAAATATTTTCGATATCGTGCATATTTTTTTTTCTTGATTATCAAATTCAATGTCTTCACCCATAGGAAGTCTTGAAAGAGCATCTGCATTCGCATGATGACTTGTATTTTTATAACGTATATTATAGTCATATGATTGAAGAATTATAGCCCATCGTTGAAGACGATGCAAAATCATAACCGGAAGTTTCTTATGTGGGTGAAATTAAGTAGTTAGAGCTTGATGATCTGTAGTTAACTCAAAATGACGACCGTAAATGTACAGGTGAAAACGAGTTACACCAAAAATTATAGCAAGTGCCTCTTTTTCAATTTGTGAATATCTACACTGAAGACTATTTAGTGTTTTAGATGCAAATGAAATTGGTTTTTCTGTACCATCGGGATACCGATGTGACAATACTGCTCCAATACCACTCTTTGATGCATCAGTCGCTAAAATAATTGGCAACTTTTCATCATAATGAACTAAAATAGAAATTTGAATGATAGCTTCTTTAAATGCTTGAAATGCGTTCTCCTGATTTGAACCCAAACAAATTTGACGTCATTTTTTCTTAGTTCCTTTAAGGGAGTAGCTTTTGTTGAAAAGTTGGAAATGAATATATTATAATAGTTCAACTTACCAATAAATGCCTCTATCTCTTTAACATTTTTAGGTTGTGGCATAAGCCGAATTGCATCTAAGCGCTGTTTTGAAGGCATACTTCCATTATAATCTATTATATGTCCAACATATTCTATCTTGCTTTGAGCAAAAATACATTTTTCTTTTTTACATCGCAAACCATGATATACTAATCGCTCAAAAATTGCATTTAAATTTTTAATGTGATCTTCTTTACTACGACCAGTAACAATAATGTCATCTAAATAGACTGCACACCCAGGAATGCCTGAAATTGCTTCTTCCATAAACCTTTGAAATATGCCTGGAGCACTTGAAATTCCGAAAGGCATTCTTTGGTATTCAAATAATCCAAATGGTGTATTAATAACCATTAATTTTTTCGAAGACTCTGATAATACAATTTGAAGATAGGCTTCACTTAAATCAACTTTACTAAAAAGTTGCCCACCTTGAAGTTTCAACTTGAAAAGAACAATTTGTACCGTTGACATTAATAATTACGGTGATTTTATCATTACTTGGTATTTCTGAATTTTTTATATTTACATATGACGGCTCAAAGATTTCAGCTAAACTTATTGATTCAAACGATTCGTTGTTGTCTAGTACTGAGTTGACATTTAATTGAGTTTGGAGTTTGTTCGTGCGTTGATTTGAAGAACTATTAGATTGACAAACACTTGAAATTGACCTTGTTTTGAGCAAATATTGCAAACGGATTTCTTTTTGTAATGAAAACAATCTTTTCTTTCGTGGAATTTTCCACAGCCTGGACACGATTTAAGCTTACCATCAAAAAAATTTCTGCTTTGATTTTTATTTATATTACGCGAATTATTTTGATGTTTGATTGCAAAAACCTCAGAGCTTTCCTCGCCTTTAATTTCTAAACAAGTATTTACCGTCGATTCATAGATGCTAGCGATTTGTAGAACTTAATCTAAAGATGGATTTGTTTTTTGAAGAGTTGCTCCACGAACTTTATCATGTGGAGTATGTATTACTACCATGTCGCGAATTTTATTATCTGTATAAGAGTGATTGCAATCATGTCTTTCACACTGGAATAAGTATCCATTTGCAGCACCTCTGAGATCAGCCACCCAATCAACATATGTTTGGTTTGGCTTCATTGTTGGTCTATAAAATTTGAACCTGGCGGCCAGAATATGTTGCTTCTTGATGAAATGTTCATTTAATTTTGAAATTAAATCTTTATAACTTTGGTTTTGTACATTACCATCAAAAATATTCTACAGAAATTCAAGCGCCTCACTTCCAATCCAACTAAGCAAACAAGCACGTATTATTTCATCCTTCTTAGCACCATTTGCTAAAAAATGTTGTTCTAGTTGAAGAAAGTATGTGGACCAATTATCTGCTGATTTGGAAAAACTTCGAAAAGAAGTGATGGACTATGTTTGCGATGTATCTGCTTGTAGAAACCTGGACATTCGTTGTTGATTTTCTTCCAATATTTGGTTAAGGAAATGTTGATTTGATATTTGTAGTTGCTGCAGGAATCGTGACAGGGCTTGAGCATCCATTATGCGTGGATTTCGTTCAACTACCTAGTCGCCAAATGAAATAACAAAATTCACAATTCCAAAAAGTTGAATGAATATATAAACTATATAAAATTAATAAAACAAAAATGTCTGAGCGTAAAGTATTGAATGTTTTGAACAATTTTTCAAAATGAATGTTGGATTAAAATATTTTCAGAAATTAAGAAGTACTTTTATAAACAAGTTACAACAGTCATATGACTTTTTTTTTTTAACTGCATTAACTCGCTTGACATTTCAGTTTCTTGATGGCTTTTAATAATAACTATTTCCGCCTCTCGTAGCTTTTACATAGTTAAGAATGTTGGCAGATTATAACTCTTTTTTATTTTTTTTGATAAAACATAGTACGTAGGCAAAAACTCGCTACATTTTACGGAGCGATGTGTGTCACTGCGACAAAAACGTTTCCAGGCGGCTCAGTTGTCAAATGATCTTCGCTTTTTTATAACGAATGAGGACCATTCCACCAAAGATGGTTGTTTTTCAGCTTTTCCGGGTGGATTCCTCTTGATCCGATATCTGCTAGTTTTTTTTTTTTTTTTTTGATTTCACATAGCCCCGTTTTGCTTTTAGACTTAATAGATTTAAATCGGAAACTCTCGTTCTGATAAATTTATCTTCATTTGTGGAGTTTTTAGTCCATGCTAGCGTAATCGTGGAATCACTCCATGTATAAATGGCAGTATCTGATTTAATTACACCCTTTAGTTCGTATAATAATTTTGACAAAAGTTGCGCAACACCTAATTTCAACTTTGGAAGCGGCTTCTTATTCTTGACTGGCCCTTGACTGCTATATCAGTTTTTAAATATACTACAGCAGCATAGGCTTTTTCTGATACGTCTGAAAAGCCATGGAGTTGATGACTGATATGAATTATAGAGCCATCTGCTTATCTTGCTGTAAGTGATGAAAGATGTTTTGTAAATGTAAGCAATTCTTTTGTAAGGTTTTCATTTAACGGCTGGTCCCACTCAGATTGAATTTTCCATAGATGCTCAATAAATAAATTTGCTGTCACAGCGACTGGAGCTAACCACCCTATTGGATCGAATATTTTTGCTAAATATGATAATGCCAAGCGTTTAGTCACTGGTTTGCCATCTGCGAGGTTCATATTGAAGGAAAATAAATCACTCTTGGGATTCCACTGAAGGCCTAATGTTTTTAGAGTTTCATCTGCGCCAATATCTAAAACTTCATTTTGCTCTTTAACGGTTATGGATTGTAAGATCTCTTTTTTATTGGATACCCATTTTCTAAGATGAAAGCCATATTTTTGGAGATAAGATGATATCTCGTGTTGAAATTGCTTACACTTATCTATGGAATCAGCTCCTGTTAGAAGATCATCCATGTAAAAGCCGCTCTTGATTACCTGGGGTATGGTTGGTGTCTTGCAATGATTTCCAATTGAAGAGTTCTTATTGCCAAGAACGGTGCTGCTGCGGTACCATAAGTAACGGTGGTAAGTTTATATTTTTCTATGGATTATTTGTATTCTCCCTCCAAAGAATATATTGGTATTGTTGATCTTGTTCCGCTACTCCTATCTGTCGGAACATCTGCTGAATTCACATATCTCCAGCATCTCCACTTAGCGACTATCTCAAATATGTCCTTCTGTACTTTAGGACCCACGTGGAGAATATCATTAAGACTTTTTCCGTTCGATGATTTGCATGATGCGTCGAATACTAATCGAACCTTTGTAGTGATGCTGCTTTCTCGATATACTGCATGGTGTGGCAGATATTATTTGCCCTGATGTGTTGTTGGTACCTCTTTCATATGACCCAAGGAAATGTACTCGTTGACGAACTTTGTATATTCTGTTTTAAGATAGCTGTTACATTGAAGCCATTTTTCAAGACTTATGAAACGTGCCATAGCTCTCCAAGTATTTTGTGATCTTTTAATGGTAACTGAACTATAAATTTTCCATTATCTCCTCTAACGGTTGTTTGCGAATGTTTTAAAAACATCTTCATCGCCAGTTTCTTCTATTTCCCAGAAGCGTTCCATACCACTGGTACTGCTGAAGTTAACTTGGTTGTGTTTGTTGAACGTGCAGTACTCCTGGTAAAATCCAGCCCAATTTGTTGTTTTGTCATATAATTTTGTCTTCTTAGTGGACGCCATTTGCTAGTATTTGAAACAATAAGTCGCCGCCAATAACCATATCAATTCGGTCAAACTTGTTGAAGTTTGGATCCACAAGGGTGATGTTGGCCCATTTGTATACATCATAGTTGAATGATTTATCTGTGTGAGCTGATGCTAGACGTTTCAAAATTAAAGCTGTCGTCTCCAATTTCGTATTACTCATTTATCTTTGATAAATTTCAATATAAGTTTTTGATTTGCCCACACCAACACAGGTTTCTCCAAGGACTTCCGTTCTTGTATTTGCCTTTAATCTTGGTGATCCTTGGTCGATAAGAGCTCTTAATATCACTAATTCCCCATGTAATGATTTTACACCTACTTGAGCTGTGGCCAGTAGAACGTTCGGTGTCGAGATTGTTGTCACAGATGCTATATTTTCTTTATTTGAATTAAAGTGAAGAATGGTGTGATGCAGTTTTCCACAAGTTTGACACTTACTTTTACTATTGCATTTTTTATTCATTTTATGTCCAAGGCAGTTATAGCATGCTGTTGATGATCTTGCCCTAGCGTACCAGTGGTTAAATGACATCGCTAATAGTTTTTTTGCAGGTGTTTGTTCTCTGACCAGTAGTTTGACAATAAAACCGTGTGGTTGATGTTGCTGTTCTACTAAAAGGGATGTTGTATTAATTTTTTTTTGAAATGCACCACTCTTTTTGCTGTGTTGCTTTTAAAGATTGATACTGCTGCTCTAGAAACTGAAGCACGTCATTTAAGACTTGAATTTATTTTATAGTGTGTTTCTCTTTGTCGAGTTTTCTTAATTCCCATTGCTTTCAATGCCTGAATACACTCGTTGGGTGTATCAAGCAAATTTTTTATGCTAAAGGCTGATGAGCTGACTATGTGCGGTTGGTCAAGAATATTTTCGATTAGAGTTGTAAATAAAATTCTCTTGTTGCAAATCGTTGATTTACAATATTCCATGCACATTCGTAATTGTTCTCCGTAGTGGGTAGATGTTGAATAAATTTTAATGCTTCACTTCTTATTAATGCTTTAAGCCGTAGAAATTTTTCGAATTTTGGTAATTGTGTGTTTTCGTGCACACATTTTTTAAATGAAGCCCATTCTTGCATATGACCATCAAAAAATTGTATTTTAATTTTTTCGAGCTCTACTGACATCTTATATTCTTTAAGCAAGCTGATTTTTTCTGTTAATGCATAATATTCCACGTCATAGTCCATCTCGATCTCTTCCAATTCTTGGAGAATATCATCTTTTACCAATAGCTCCGTGCTGAGTTTGATGTAAAGCTTCTTTACAGATTCCATCTGTCTTTGCCACGAATTCTTCAGATTCTCTAGTATATAAATGCTGCTTCCTTCTTTTACATCGTTTAAATTTTCTTTGAGTTTAACGATTTCTCTTCTGTATTGACAAAGCCAGGC
Source organism: Cordilura impudica (assembly GCA_963682025.1). NCBI lineage: Eukaryota > Metazoa > Arthropoda > Insecta > Diptera > Scathophagidae > Cordilura > Cordilura impudica. The sequence continues at coordinate 153,624,563 of OY821519.1, read as the reverse complement.
TGATGCCTTTTCGTCACTTTCCACTTTTCACTTACCTTTGGGATCTATTGGGTCATCGTTGGGAACTACAGCTTCGTTTTTAGTTTTCTGTCCCTCCATCATTTTCACAATTTGCTGCATTTGTTGCTGCATTTGTTGTATCTCTCGCTGTAGTTTTTTTTTTCAAATTGATACACAGGCGACGATTGCAGGGTTCCTGCAGCTCCCTGGCGTGCAGTACTTGCCATTTGTTCTACTTGGGTTCCTGTAGAATCGTCATGTACAGTACTTGCCAGATATTGTTGCTGGGTTCCTGCAGCTCTTTTTAGTGCAGTACTTGCCAATCGTTGTTGCTGGGTTCCTGCAGCTCCCTGTAGTGCAGTACTTGCCGGTATTTCTTTAATAAGTTTCTTGGTTTTTACCACTAAGTGTTCCACAATTTAAAGACTTTTCCGGGTGAAATATAGATCTGTATTAACTCCATGAGCAAGGAGTTAGCGGTGGTTTCTTGAGTAGGTCTCTAATACTTTTTTGAGGTTAGCCAGTATTTCGTCTGCTGAACCCACACGAATGCCTTTTTGCTCTACTTTACTTTACAGTGCAGCAATTTCAGCTTCAAGTTGCTTGTGCGATTTGTAAAGGGTAGCGCGATCCGATCCGTTTTTTCGATTTTTTAAATTTATTTCACAAATTTAAACTGTAAGAAGGTTACTCTACTATCGAAGGACCAAAGGTTTTTATATGGATAGACAACTACGTTGGTTGAGTGAATGTACAATACTGAATCTTTATTAAAATTAGAATTCTTAACAGCTAAATATAAAAATCTTAAAACCAATCTATAACTTATAATTATACCTGCGTCTACACACAAGCAACCCCTTTAGTGATATTATGAATTTCCCACATGAGTTGTATTATCCTGGAAAAACAGATAGTAAAACCATCCTAATATAATACATATGTATGTAATTCCAATCGATTAGGGATTTCTTATCATTAAAAAGAAATAATAACAAATATTCTTAGAAATATCACAGTGTGTGAAGCGCAGGCTAAATTATATATGTAAACTATGCTCATATTTGAACACCCATCTTCAAATTTCATATTCCTAAATTACTTTGTAAATAAGATAAAAACAGATACCCATTTACATTTACGGGCCATTTTTAGCCCCCTTAGCATCTGATTTCCAACAGTTTTCCCCTCATCTGATATTTCTATCTCTAGTGGATTCCTCAAACTATATTTTATATTCGTTTGTTTTTCCCCTTTTTGGCTAGTTTTCCTCCCTTAGACGTTAGAATTAGTAATAAATTAATTATTGAATGATGCTCATGTTTTCGGTGGAGTCTGATTATCAAAATTCATATTTATAGATTCATATGTTAACAAGATGCAAAAAGGTACAATTTTAATCCTTTTTTTTTGCCATTTTTACCCCTCTTAACATCCAATATCCAAAAGTTTTCCTCCCATCTGATGTTTCTATTTCTACTGGAATCTACAAACTACAGTTCATATTCCTAAATTTGTTTGCTTAGAAGATACCAAATGTAAAATTTTTCTCCTTTTGGTCGTTTTTCCTCCCCTGGACGTTAGAATTAGCAATAAATTCATTCTTGACTGATGCCCACGTGTTCGGTGGGACCACGTGTTCGGTGGGCATCAGTTAATATGTTAACAAAATGCAGAAAGGTACAATTTTTAAACTTTTTGGTCCGTTTTTCGCCTTAAATGGCCGAATTTCGAAAAAAAAAAATTATGCTGAGCCCATGCATGTCTCTCCTATGGAATCTACACACCAAATTTCATATTCCTAGATTCATTTGTTACCATTTTCGCCCTTTTCGCCACTTTTACCCCCTTTAAGTACGAATTTTTAAAAATCCCTTCTTAATGGATCTTTACGCCGCACTGTGGCTCAAATTTTGATTTCATTGGCCAAAAGTCAAATTTTTTTTTGTCATCGATTTTTAAAATTTTTACTCCTTTTTGTAGCTTATATATCCAGATTAAGGTAGCCAAAAAATTAGGTTAAACTATTGATAATTGTGGGCGTGGCATGCTGTCAAACTCAACTGTTTTTTTTAATTCAGCAAAAGGTGTTTTTTTTTTGTTTTTTATCAAAAATAAATGGTTACTACTCGCAAGCTATCATCGATATTGGCCTGCGGTCTTTTTTATAATGTTAGTAGGATTATAGTCTTTAGTTTTTGTAAGTAGTCACAGTTCTAACGTTTGATATTAGGGGCGTTATGAAATATTTATGAAACCACTATATTTTTCTCAAATTTAAACTTTAGTGGAATAGAACTTCTAAAGGAAGTAAGGGAACAAGAAACGTATACCACCCGGAGAAAGGCGAATGTATCCTGTTTAACCCTATATATACTTTTGCACCCCCCACGAGCCCCCGGTAGAACACTTTTTTCATTTTAATGAAATTACTCTAAAAAAATTACTCTAAAAAAAATTTTGTTTTTTTACTTTAGACTACGTAAAAGTAAAATAATTAAATAAAATACCTGCGAAAGGGTTTATTGGCTTTGTTTTGATCAGCAAAAAAATAAGTCATAAAATGATCACAATAGGTTCTACAGTAAACAAATGATCTCTTTCTTAATTTACCTGTTGTCAAATTTAAGGGTCAACCAAAGTCATAAACAATTTTATAAGTTTGTCAATAATCGCGGCACTAAACCACTAAAGATAAAAAACCACCCCATATTGGCGAGAAACTAATTAGTTTTACCTGATATTGAAGTCTGGATAACAAGTGCAGTTTTGTTCAATTTAAGTACTACCTGCTATGAAATTAAAGATCAATGTGTGAATAACATGTACCTAAAAATGTATAAAATGACGGATTCTATAAGGGATTACTCAATAATAAGTTAATACTTCAAGTGTACGGACGTATATTCGCAAGTGATAAAAAGTGATAAAAAAGTGATAACAGACGCAAATAAAAATATTGAGAAAAATATGGAGAACTTTAGTTATAAAGAACTGGCCGAAGAGTATTTTCGAAACAAAAACCAGGAAGATGTTCTTAGTTACGTTAAAATAAAATTAAACTTAAATTCGTCTAGTACCGAAATACAAGAGCAATTATCTAATTTCGTCAAAGTACTAAAAAAACGATTGAAAGAAGTTAACTACTGTAAACAAAAGTTTTATAATAAAAGTGCAAACTGGTTAGAAGGCCAACTTAATGTTGGTGGAGAAACAGCAAAGCTAGATAAGGCTGGAAGACCACGCAAATCATTGGACAACTGCAGCGATAGATCTAAGAGGCGGAAACTTAAAAATTTTAACGAGGAAATTGGTTCTACAAATATAAAAGAATCTTTTCTACATCAATTACGAGCACAAAACCAATTAACAAAAGTGGATATCATTGAAAAAACTTGTAATGCTAGTCCAGTGAGAACAAAGCGAATTCTTAAAAGTATACCAACTCCGAGCGATGCAAAACAGTTCACAAATGAGGAGGCATTAGCATTATTTCTGGATTTGAAATTAACAAAACACCAATATATTCAGCTCAGATTGCGTGCGATTGAAAAAGGCTCAAATATGTATCCAGCATATCATCACATAACAGCTGCTAAAATAGACTGTTTGCCATCAAAGGACACTATTACAATCACACCAATTTCGGCAGAAGTACAACTACAATCTTTACTTGATCACACAGCCAAACGCTTGCTACAATCAATAACAGGAACTGAGTTAAAGAAATATGGAAACACAAAGTTAATTCTATTTTGTAAATGGGGATGTGATGGTTCTTCGGGACAAAAACAATACAAACAAGTTGTATGTGAAAATATTTCGGACTCAGATATGTTCATGGTATCATTTGTACCATTGCGATTGAAAAAGATTTTGGAAGATTCGGAGCCTTCGAGTAGTACAACGCAAACAATGGATATTTGGAAAAATGAGACACCATCTTCTACGAAATACTGCAGGCCAATCAAATTTGAATTCAAAAAAGAAAGTCATGATGCCATTAACAAAGAAGTTAGTGATATCAAGGCCCAAATAGCAACACTACAGCCATTACAATTACAGTTAGATGGGCAGCAAATTGAAGTAAGCTACCAATTAGTGCTGACAATGATAGATGGAAAAGTAGGTCAGGCTTTGACTAACACGAAGGCTGCATCCAGCTGCATTATATGCCAAGCAACATCAAGCCAATTAAACCAAGTCCCGACAAAATCATTCGATAATACCGATGCCTTCGAATTTGGATTATCACCACTACATGCAAGAATACGACTTATGGAACACATACTAAAAATCAGTTATGATTTGGATTTCGGGCCTTCAGGATCAATAAGAAACAACGAAACCAACAAAGAGTTAAGAAGTTCAAAAAAGAAACATGTTCAAGATGAATATCGCAAATTTGGATTGATTATAGATCAGCCAAAACAAGGGTCAGGCAATACAAATGATGGCAATACCGCAAGAAGATTCTTTTCAGATCCAGAAACAGCATCTGAAATAACAGGAGTGGATTTAAACCTTATTTTCAGATTTAAAATAATCCTAGAAGTACTTGCGTGCAATGAAGAAATTGACTCTAGAAAATTTGGAGATTATGCTAAGGAAACTGCAAAAATATATACAACCAACTACCCATGGAGAAATATGTCTGCAACAGTCCACAAAATCCTTTATCATGGAGAAGATGTCATTAAATATCATTTGGTGCCACTTGGAGATCTATCAGAGGAGGCTCAGGAAAAAAGGAACAAGGATTACAGATTTTATAGACAGCACAATACTAGAAAAATGTCACGAAATTCCACAAATGAAGATCTATTTAATATATTATTGGCAACGTCAGATCCGTTCATCTCCAGTATTCGAAATCAATGGAAAGTGGAACATCGGGATTTAGATGAAGAAGCCAAAAAACTACTAAAGAACAGAAATAGCATAGAACAAAATATGGAATATTTGCAATCAATATTTGAGTCTAATGAATAATAATTATAATTGCCTTTCATTGTTATTTAAGTACGAAAAACATAGTATTAGTAAAAAATAATAATAAACAGAACCTACCATTGTTACAAATGCTATTTAAATCTATTGCAGTTTTTATTCTTAAAAGGTTTCCCACATATGAATGCAATGTTTTAATAGATAAGAAAGATTCAAAAAATAAGAACCCATATTTTCATATCAAAATTAAAAAAAAAATTAGAATCATTGCGCTAATGTTTAGCAGATTTATTTAGCTAGTGTAACAAATTAGGCAGCAAACACTAATAAATTTTTCTGTAGTAATAATAATATTCCTTGAGTGTAAGCAAATTGCAAATTTGATAGCAAACATTTTTAATTTTTTAGTAATACTAGTTAAATTTCTAGTGAATTTTACTATTTTGTTGCGTGTAAAAATTTTTTTGAGTGTAAAAATTTTTTTGAGTGTAAGCATTAAAAAAATTTCATTATTACAAAAAATGTTTATAATAATTATTTAACTCCAAATATGACACTTTCTAATAAATAAAAATAAATAAAAAAAAACATATATCACGCTAAAAGTTAAAAAAAATCAAAAGTTAAACTTTGACCTAGAATTCCTTAAAAAGTACTCAATCAATTTAAATGAAATTCACACTGAGTCAAGATCAACTATCTATCTATCTATTAAAAAAAACAGTACTAAAATATTTTGATCGGTTCAAAAGTTACAGAATTTTGGCCAATGAAAAATGATTTTCAGCCACTGTGCGCCGATAGAGGAACATACAGTCCATATTCCAAGTTTCTGGGTCGAAGGGATTGGGCTGGTCGATGATGATCATCCATGCAACTCTTTTATATACATAGATTGAGTTTCGACAAATTTTGCAAACGAGAACCAAAGGAAAGCGAAAAAGGCAAAAAACGGTTTTACCATTTATTTAATTTTTTGTGAATAAACTCCAGTTACTTTCAACACGTTTTTCTTAAAATCAATTTTTTAAACTTTGTGTAAAAATAACTATAATAGTTACGCTCATCGCTGGCTGACTCTGTAACGCTGTAAGATAGATGGTGCTAGAATTGTATAACTAATTTCTGAGCGGTATAAAACAATGTACTAACATATGAATAAATCTTCGATTCAGTTTTCGCGACTACCTCGATTAATATGTATTTGACACGTTAAGCCTGGTTACACTGTATGTAGAATCTATATTTTAATCTTTCTACATACTTTAATGTTAATATCCTCTTAAACTATAGAATTATAAACGTATACAAGAACGATTGTATGTATGTATATAAACTCTGGGAAATACATATTATTTAACCTTAAAATCATGCTGAAGTCGTAAATGAAAACTTTTTCTTAACCCGTTTAGAGAAATAAACTAAAATGTATGAGCAGCAAAAAAAAAAAATAATTTTTAATTAAATTTTTGTATGTTGAAAAAATATTTAAAAACTTAACTCAATGGCAGCATTTCTCAGTGTCGGTAATTTTATTTGTTCTTGTCCATTCAGCAGCATGGAATAGCTTAAATAGATTTGTTACTTTTATTTTGAGGTATCATAAAACTCTTAAGCTAACTAATTATTAAAGTTATTTAAGACCAAATAATATTAAATACTACTTTAGGTTTACAGAATGGTAAAGCCTACATTTTAAAAAACGTCTTATTAAGAGTTTCAATTTTTTTTTTAGTTTATTATGTAGTAGACCGTTAAAATATAATGATATAATAATACGTACATTTTTTTGCTTTTTGAAATAAGTACATATAAATCTTGGATGGGGTCTATATAGACCCATGAGGCTAACATTGCTGCTTTCTTAAGAATGTTCTTAAGGTTAAATACTCAACGTAATGATTTGTATTTTAGTAACCGTATCAATGATGCATAAAACTTACATTAAATTGCCTACGGCTCGTTTGTGTATCTCTTTAATGTTTATGATCCTACTTGCGGTTAAATGCTTTCGAAACTTTTAAATAATTGTGGTTTTTTGTTGTTTAATATAAACAAACATTTATCAATTCCAAGCAAGACACAAATAATGTATAAAAGCACATTGGATAGCACATTGGAGACCATAACAGGTGCGAATGTAAATATTTATCTAAATGTCTGACTAAGAAGTGAAAACCAAATGATATGTTAGCTTTATCTTTCAACTTTACAAAGTGTTACTGGAGTTAATGAATTGATTGAAACTTGGTACAAACGTTATCTCTGATATTTATAAATAAAAATTTGTAGACTGAAAGTACACTAGAAATAAAGCTACAAGTACTAACCTTAAATTCCAAAAACAAAGATTTCGATTCCTTCTAATAACACATTTTTTATATTTGAAGAAAGTCACTAACCCTTAGACTTTTTTTTTTATAGTACACAACGAAGTAAAAAATTAACCATGGACATGAGTAGTATATTGAAGATATTGATGGTGATAACCGAAAATGGCTTTAATTTAACACACTATATTTAGATAAGAAAATAAAAATTTAAAAAATAAAATATTTTTATATCCTCCACACCACTGTGTACAGACGGTATATATAGGTTTGTTGTTCCGTTTGTAATGCATCGAAATAAATTCTGGAGACCCCAAAAACAAATATTTGGTCATTATATCAAGGGAATTTGATTTAGCCATGACCGTTTGTCCGTCTGGCTGTGGAAATCATGATCACACCTTCAATAACTAAGCTGGATTATTCCGAGAATGATAGAATAAAGATTACGCCATCTGAATGTTTTCCCATTATATGACGTAGTAAGTCTCTCACAAGGATTACCAATGATGTTTCATGTGTGAAAATTATAAAATCTTGCGAAAAATTTATGTTTTATGCGATAGTTGGCGCCCTCCAATTTTTGACAAAAAAAATATTAAATCAGTTCTTGTTACAAATTTCTTGTTACAAATTTCGCTTTATATTTTATTAAAAACAATATTAAAATGATTAAAATTATGAAAAATATTTAGTGAAGTGTGTTTAAAAGTACAAAGAAAAACAAAAAAGCAGAAAAAACGTAAACATGAGGTGTGCAGAGGGTCAAGAATGATAAAGTGCAACCAAAGCAATAGTAAAAAACCAAGCGAAAAGTTCAGGTACCAGGCAGGAAATATTTCCCACAGATTAAAAAATTAAGCCCCCAATCTTGCGTTTAACGCTATAGAGGACTCGATCTACTCATGGGTTAACCATATAAGTGAAGGTGGGCTAAGTAAGCCATCAAATTCATTTGTTAGAAACAAATGACATTGAAGGAAATGAAGAAGTGAAAAATCTTTTTTTAGATGTAGAATTTACTTTAGAATAAGGTAACTAAAAGCCGAAGTTGTTCAAAATGTCAATAAACGAAAGAGGAAATTTAATAAAATAACAACGTAGTATAAAAATATTTAGTAGCCTTTTTCTTAAGTACAGAACAATGGCATTAAAAAAATTTTCCCAATATTGTTAGACCATTTTTATTTAGCGAATATAAAATAAATAAATTAAAAAATGTATAAAATAATTTTTTTTACTAACAAATAATTTGAAGAGAAAAGTAATAAATTCTCCCACTGTTACAATGTTATTGTATATGTATAAACATACACACAAACATAACAGTTTGACATTTGATAATTATGAAGATGCTATTAAATGATATGTTTTTTATATATGTACTGTCAAATTTTCCCACAACAAAAGTTGTATACATCGTGTGATACATATGAAACATTGTTTATGTAAGTTATAATAACACTTTATTTTTTCATAATAAAAAAACCAAGACTTTTTTTATAACTAAGATTTTATTTAATTTATGTTACAGAAGTGTTCTGTTCTCTTTTAATGTCAGAATTGAATTGTATAATAATTTTAATAAACAGGTTTTCTTATTTCTAAAATTAAGCAAGAGTCATCAAATTCATTTCTTTGTTTTATTATTTTTTTAAATTCATTCTACTTACTGCAGACATAGTGTCAGCAGAAAATATTAAAATTGAAACACAATATTTATTGTGACAATGGTAGCGTACCGGACGTTGCAAAAAATAAATAAAAAAATGTTGACAACTTTTGGGTCGTTAACTCTTCCCCCTTTAATTCGAGTGTCCTCAATCGTTTCCTTAAAAGAGTGGAATTTTATGTAACCTTGGAGGTTTCTCTGGAGCGATGAAAGTGGTTTGTCCACTTTAGGTACCTGAAGTTCCCATACTGTAATTTTCTCCACCGTTTTGGTAAAGATTTTAAGAAACACAATTGCAATAATAATAACCAAAAACATTCCAGAGATTGTCCATTCTCCGATTATAAGACGTATTTTCACAGTTGTGATAACGTCCGTATTATTGATTTGGAGTTCGTTAAGTGACTCCAGAGATAAAATATTAATTCGACTTTTTTCAAAGGGAGTAGGTTGCAGTACAGCTGGCATGGTTTGCAATGGTGAAGCCTGCCAGTTGCTAAAAGTTCTATTCTCAACTTTAATAGTTGTATTATGGAATTTAATAAAAAATGTTCCCGAAATATTATGTTTTTTTTCATTTTCAAAAATTGACCCATTATAGTCATTTAGAAGTATTATTCCCGAGTCTATTTCTTCGGCTAAAGGGATATGATGACTATTGCTTAAGATACAGGATGAATTCGAATTATTAATTAACTTAGGAATACAATCAGTTTCTGTTATATTAATTATATCTTTTTCATTACAAATGGTTACATTATTATAATCTTTACATTTTTCTTTTATAGCAAACATTTCCTTTTTGTTAAATAGAATTTCTTTAAAATCTAAATGTATTACTTTATTTTCTCTTTTTACTGGCCTTATAACCATGTTTTTATAATTTTCATTTTTTGTTAATGGGATTTTGATCAAATAAAATATTTCCTTTTTATTATTATTTATTATTGATATTTGTGAAAATTCTAATGCCTCTTCTGGGCTTGAAAAATTAATATTTTCTTCTACCAATGTTTCCATGGCAATTTTAATTTCCTTTTTACTTAATAGAAGTGGGTTTACAATATTTATTCTTGCCCATAAAATGGCGCATTCAATATTTACTAATTCTTCTTTAACTAATCTTATTCTATTTTGCAAATTAATTACAATTTCTTTTTCAAGATAAAAATCCTTTTTTATTTGATTTGCCATTGTTTTAAAAATTTCGGTTAAATTGTTTAATCTTTTATTGAATGCTTCATTAATGAAGACTTGCTTATTATTATTGTTATTCAAGTCAACAATATTACTAGCTAATATTTGGAAGTCGTCATGATCAGGACTTCCCGCTATGTACTTCCATACGGTGCCAATAGCATTTATGGATCTCTTCTGGCGGTCATTATTAGTAGGTGTAAGGTCTTCTAGGATGTTAGCTGTTTGTGTCAACTCATGGATAAGGAGTGGATATTTGTTGTGGGTTTTTGGGATGTTGCGGTCAATGAATGTTTGAACACTGTCTATGAATTCCTTATACTCTTTAATCCTTATCACGTGAATTATTGTGAACGTTCCCTGTTGTATTTTCGCTATTCCCTTATCGATAGTGATTATGTGGGAGGACGAATAGTCAACTATCTCGATTTCTGCCTGAACACAGATTACCTGGATGCTGTAAAATAATTTTACTTTTTAATATTACTCTTATGGACTATCTTTCCTGAATTAGTTTAAATTGTCGTATTTCTATTTTCCTTTACTGTTTCTTCTCTATAACGAGGAGACAGTTTTGATCCTAATCTTTTGTTTATTTTAACTTAGATCTTCTCGCCTGATGAATAGTTTTTTAATTTTCCCTCTATTCTTATTATGGTGTTCTAAATCCTGTTCCTGTTTTTCTTTTATTCTATTACTTATATATTTTCTCTCGTCTTCCATTTCTTTGGGATCTCTTTACTTTCTACCAAAAATTTTTCCACTGGCTTTCTCCTAGTAGTAGAGTGAATTGAGGAGTTGTATTCGTAAATTGATTTCATTAGTAAGTCAGGAAATGAAGTGTGAAGTTTTTCAGTTTTTAAACATCTCATGATTTCCGAAAGTGTGGAATGAAACCTCTCAACCTGTCCATTAACAGAACTGCAATATGGGGGCGTAGTATAAATATTTATTCCAAATTGATCTTTAAGCAAAAATGTTATGGTAGCAGAATTTAGGGATTTCTCATTATCTATTATTATTGAATTAGGGACACCGAATGCTAAAATTAATTCTTTAAGAGGTTCCTTACTTCTATTGCCCTAGATTTCAAAATTCTGGCCTGCGCATATTTAGAAAATTTATCAATGGCCGTAAGGACTAGATTTTTCTCAGTCGAGTAAATGTCGACATGAATTATTTCTCCTGGGTTATGTGGAATTGGTGTGGTTCCTAAGCTAGGTTTATTCGGATGGCGATCGTATTTCTGTTCCTTGCAAGCTTTACAGGCTTTCGCTATTTTATCGGCCTTTTCTGCCATTTTAGGAAAATAGTATTTTCGTTTAATTTGTTCCCTATTTTCTCTTCCACTCCTATGTGCCCTTTTATGTTCCGATATTATTATCTCCTCCTGTTCGCTTTCACTTGTTATATCCCTTACTTGGCTTTGGGTAAATCTCACTTTAAAGTTCTTAAAGTGTTCGGGATAAAATTCCTGTATGATTCCCATAATTGGCTCACTTGTGAAAAGTCCGTTGATCACACTTGGATTCAAATATTTCCTTAGAACCGAAATTAGAGAGTTTTTCGTATAATGGGGTTGTTTTATGATATGCCTGTGATATGTTGGAAAAGGGATTTCGAATTTATAATCTTCCTGGTCATTTATCAGTATGTAAAGTTAATTTTTAAAAGCGTTTATGGGACATTCTATAACTGGTATTAAGTTGTGGGAAGAACTTTCAGAACTATGCTGAGTTGCTGTCATGGAATTTATCTGTGGGGGTCTAGACAATGCATCGACGACCATATTGGTTTTGCCTGGTTGGTATTTTAGTTCATAGTTATATTCTTCCAAGATGGCTTTCCATCTTTTCATTTTACTATTTGAATTTTTGTTGCTAAGAGCAAAAGTGAGTGGTTGATGGTCCGTAAAAATATTTACTTTCCTTGATCCATACAAATACTTTCTTAATGTGGTGATTGCCCAAATTATCGCTAGCATTTCTTTCTCATTTGTAGCGTAGTTTTCTTCCGCTTTAGTGAATGTTCTTGAGAGAAATGTTATTGGTTTACCGTCTTGTGACAAGACTGCTCCAATTGCGTACTCTGAAGCATCTGTTGTTAAATCAAAGTCTTTTATAAAGTTCGGGTGTGAAAGAGTAATATCTTCTGAGGTCAGTGAATTTTTTATTTTTCGGAAGGATTCTATTGCATCTTGATTTAGACATATGTTCTTATTTTTGGATGCATTCTTTGAGATGCGTCCATCCTCCCCTCTTAAAAGGGATGTCAGGGGTTTAGCTAGTTTCGCATAGTCCCGTATGAAACGACGGTAATATCCTGACATACCAAGGAAACTTCTCAAATCCTTCAAGGTCCTGGGTGGAGGTATATTATCTATTGCCTTTACTTTCGCAGGGTTGGTCCTAATACCATTAACACCTACGATAAATCCTAAAAATTCTATCTGTTGTCTCGCAAATTCACACTTGTCAAGTTGAACTTTAAAGTTTGCCGACTCTAGTGTTTGGAAAATTTTGCTCAAATTTTGAAAGTGATCATTCTCGTCTTTGCCAAACACTATTATGTCGTCTATGTAGACATAACATATTTTCCCTATATGTTCTCTTAAAACGTCATCTAGAGTACGTTGGAAAATTGAAGGAGAATTCTTTAGTCCAAAAGGAAGTCGTACAAATTCAAATTTTCCGTTATTAATGGAAAATGCAGTTTTCTCAATATCACATTCTTTAAGGGGAATCTGATGGAAACCGCTTTTTAAATCTATAACAGAAAAGTACTTATTTTCGCCGAGGTTTGATAAGACTTCATTTATTTCTGGAATGGGATAACGATCGGGCACAGTGACCGAATTCAATTTCCTGTAATCTATTACCATTCTATATTTTTTCTCTCCTGATGCATCCATTTTCTTTGGAACGATCCAAACAGGTGCATTGTATGGTGATTTTGATGGTCGAATTATTCCATCGTTCAAAAGTTCAACTATTTGTTTTTCTATTTCACTCTTTAGTGCCATAGGATAGGGATAAGACTTCGAATAAACTGGTGAATCAGTGGCTGTCCTAATTTCTCCCCTAACACGAGAAGTGTAGGTTAATTTATGATTTGGTTCCGAAAACAAATTCGGATAGGTGTGAATTGCCTCTTCCAGTTTCATTATCTGGGATTTGCTCAAGTGGTCAGTTCTAAGCTCAATTTTATTTATCGATTGAGAAATGTGCTGATAAATTTTAATTCTCCTCACATTATCTATTAACATGTACTGTTCCCTTATATGGATTATTGCATTGAGTTGCTCCAAGCTATCATGACCTAGAATGCCATGAAAAGATTTCAACGATGGCAAAATATAAAATTTTATTTCATGATTGGGTAAGTTGAAAAGATTCACTAGCTTGTGGTGTGTAATTTTTATGTTGCCTGATATGGAATTCGCGAAAAAAGGTTTTTCATTTTGAATTGGGTTCGTTACAAGGGAAGGTTTAATATAATTTTTATTAGAGCCTGTATCAATTAATATTTTCAATATTTGACCATTCTTCGCTTTACATTTAAAGAACGGAAGCGAAGAATGAGCTAACCTAAAAAATGGATGTCTGATAAATCTTCCGCATGTGTATTTTCCCGTTCACCTTCTTATTGTGAATAAGCTTGCATATAATCCCGAAGACTTTCTTCTTGCATTATCTGCTGGTAATTAATTTCGTGACTATTGGAATTGTCATTTTGGTCGTAAAAACCATTATCAGAAGGGAGTTCCTCATTGACTCCTATATGAAAATTTCTCTGTAATTTATTATGTGGCATAGGGGTATGTAGAGATGGAGGCATAGGCCTCTTGCCGTAAAATTGATTCGTTTGACGGGGTCTATTTTGGTAATTTATATTCCTGGACTGAATGGAATGATCGACGTCCATTGGTTCAGGTCTTTGTGGTTTTGGGGCTGTAGGTCTGGGTGGTATAAAATTTTGTTGAAAATATGGGTTGTGTGATTGGAATTGTTGTCGAGGCTGATTGCGCAATTGAAAATTTTGATTAAAAGAAGGCTGTTGATATGACCTTTGATTATTCCGGTATTGGAATGTGTCCCATTGCCTTGCGTTACTGGGTTGTTGTAAGGTAAGTTCAGGGTAAAATGGTACCCTATTTAAGTTAATATTTCTTTTCGGTTGAGGTGGTGGCAATTCTCTCCGTGGCCTAATATTATGGTGGTTATAGGCGTATTCCGCCCTATAGTTTTGATTTTCTAACTTCAAGCATAAATGTAATGCTTGTGGTAAGTCTGAGGGTTCGCGGATTCCCAACAATTTAGGTAAGTCTCCGTTGAGACCCCTTATGAAAGTGTCAAGGGCCTTATCGCGATAGGTTTGTGTCAACAATGTAGTTGACTCCCTGCCTATATCCATGCAACCAATTTTATTTAATATTAATGAAAGGTGAGTATAGACTTCCTGATAGAAGCCTTGTATAGAATTGCCGCCCTGAATTAGTGAAGTCATTTGGTACTCTAGTGTACCCAAATCACGTTTGTCACCATAATGAAGTGTCAAACACCTAACAATATTTTTCCAATTTAATGGAGTGTTATACGATTCCAGGGCCGCATCTGCATTACCTACGATTTTGTTGCGGATAACGCTCAATATTCCGAAATATTTTGCAGTGCCCCTAGTATTGTCGTAAATTTCTAGGACCCTTTCTACACTCTTCCTCCATGAATTGAATTCTGCAGGATTGCCTGAGAATTCTCTCAAACATCGAACAATATCAGGTATTTTATCTAATTCACTTAGGTCATTTCTATGTCTTTCTTCTATTACTATATCCGATCCGTTAGGTAAGTCGTTATTTGAATCATTTAATAATTGAATTGTTGCTCTAACTTGTTCCGCAACCAAAGTGGCGATTTCTTGCTGTAGTGCAGCATTAATTTGAGGATGATTTTGTGGATTGGGTTGTCGAAGGATTTGTTCGGGATTAAGAACGGCTGGTCTTATTAGGTTAGATGGATTTGCCATGGTTAGGATTATAGGATTTAAGTTGGTTAGTAAAAAAAAGAAATTCCTTTAACACCCTTTACGAATATAAGTTTTTCTATTTTTAAAATTAGCTTCGCAATATTGTTGATAATTTTAAGACAACACTTTTCTGTAACTATTTGCATTTAATATTTCTTAATTCGTTTCTAATATTTTACTTTTTCTTGTAACTTAATATTTTTGAATTATTATTTCTTTGAATAATTTCTTTGAATGATTTTTTTTTTTTTTCAAACTGAACAAAATTTATTAATCACTTTTTCACTTCTGTTTAAAAATTCTCATTGCTTTTTATTTTGAAATCTATGTAAAAATATTCTTAAATAACTAAACAAAATTTACTAATCACTTTTTCACTTATTAAAGCTTTTGTTTAAAAATTCTCATTGCTTCTTATTTTGAAATTTATGTAAAAATATTCTTAAATAACTTACATTAATAAGATGATACCCCACATCTTTTGCTACCGATAGTTTCAGATGGTTCACTTTTGTCCTTTTGTTGACTACTAGTGGTCCTCCACTATACCACTCGTAGCAATCGCTGTTTTGATGAATCCAACGACGATATTTCCAGCCTTGATGAGCTACTTAAGGTCGGCTGAAGTGGCTAATGTTTGTGTTTCCAATGGTGAGCTTCTTGAGGTCGTATTTGGAACACACAATTTACTAGCTACAGGTACCCTTTTCTTTTTGCCCGGGCGCCAGTTATAATAACAATTTATTTTTTCATAATAAAAAAACCAAGACTTTTTTTATAACTAAGATTTTATTTAATTTATGTTACAGAAGTGTTCTGTTCTCTTTTAATGTCAGAATTGAATTGTATAATAATTTTAATAAACAGGTTTTCTTATTTCTAAAATTAAGCAAGAGTCATCAAATTCATTTCTTTGTTTTATTATTTTTTTAAATTCATTCTACTTACTGCAGACATAGTGTCAGCAGAAAATATTAAAATTGAAACACAATATTTATTGTGACAATGGTAGCGTACCGGACGTTGCAAAAAATAAATAAAAAAATGTTGACAACTTTTGTGTCGTTAACTTGTACAATACACATGTACATTGTTCAATTAGAACAGGTTCTATTTTGGCAAGATAAACATATGAAAATACAACACTGCTTGTGGCGAAAGAAAAACAAAGTAAATTATAAAGATTAATATTGAGAGAAAAATAAATTGTTTAATATTAATTAACAATTAAAAAATATATAAAATATATAACTTTATTTTTAACAATAATTTATTGTAAATTCACAAATTAAATCAGCTGTTGTTTACATTTAGAGGTTATGCCATACGGAAATACAATGTACGTTTGAACGCAAAAATTATGAATTGTATGTAAAACGGCAATTTTGACACACACACGGAATTACGTATGGATCGTAAAACTGAATTTACACATGGAAAATACACATAGTGTAAACACACCTTAAATGATATGTTTTTACATATGTACTGTCAAATTTTCCCACAACAAAAGTTGTTTACATCGTGTGATACATATGAAACATTGTTTATGTACAATACATGAGCAAAGTCACATGTACATTTTTCAATTAGAACAGGTTCTATTTTGGCATGACAAACATATGAAAATACAACACTGCTTGTGGCGAAAGAAAAACAGAGTAAATTATAAAGATTAATATCGAAAGAAAAATAAATTGTTTAATATTAATTAACAATTAAAAAATATATAAAATATATAACTTTATTTCTAACAATAAATTTTTGTAAATTCACAAATTAAATCAGCTGTTGTTTACATTTAGAGGTTATGTCATACGGAAATACATATGCGCGTGTGATAGCAAAAATTATGAATCGTATGTAAAAGACAATTTTCACAGACATGCGGAATTTCATATGGATAAAAAAAGTGGCAGTACATATGTAAAAACACAGTTTTCGTGACGTCACAACGCCAACAGTCGCAGAAAATTTTAATACTGTCCGCGGGATGGCGTAATCTTGTATTCTATCATTCTTGATATAAAACTACCATTCGGAAGTCCCGTAGGTTTTACACAATTAATTCACTAATCTCTTAATTCACTAATCTCTAATTACAATATACTAACTGTGATGTCAACTGTTGATATCATTTCATATTTTACAATATCTAGCAGGCGTTTTTTAAAAATAAACATACAGAAATATTATTGCTTTAAATCAAATGAGTTTAATTTGGTAAAAAATGTGCTTATATATATGTATGTATATATATATACATACATATATATATATATATTTTTTGTTGAATATTTATGTTATTTTGAAATAACACATCTTTTGTGAAATCAATTAACAATAAGTATTAAGTCAGTTTAAAGGATAAATGATTCGATTTCAATTACATCATTAATAAAAGTATCTATTATTCAAACTGTATCTAAGGAAAACGGAAATATTATTAATCAGAACTGAAATGAAATAAATTTAAAAAGTAGCGTGGTTTTCTTTGCTTTACTAAAAGCTTATTGTTATTTGATATAGCTGACACTACCTTCTGATGTGGTTAGAATTTCTGTTACAAATATGTACCAATCGATTCCACAAAATCTATTACATCAATTGTATTTAATACGCTTTTTAACCAGAAAGACTTTTTTTTTATTGTATAATTATACAATTAAAATTGTTAGCTACACTTGTGAATCGAAACAAAAAATTCTATATACATCAGTGTTTGCTTTTAATTGTTTTTATACTTACTAGCAGATTCTAGCGCTCGAAATTCGAGTGCAATTTCTAGGCAGCTTTATTTTTCAACTTAGCCAATTCACAAACCAGCACTTTTATGGTTTATTATTATTGTGAGTGAAGATAACAAACTCATTAACAAACACATTAACAAATTTAATAAAACACACATAGCATATGTATAATTTTATGTAAGTGTTAGTAGAAATTTTTAATGCAATTTACTCAAAATAAAGGAAAAAATTTAAAAATCTGTAAATCTGCAAATCGGCTAAAAAATCGGGATAAAACAGTGGAACAAAACATCGGTCACAAGAAATCGCCTAGCCTATTAATATTATAGATTTCTCTTACAAATTTATGTTTTTTTGTACCCTCTACACCAGTGAAGGCCGTACCAAGCACGCTGGTGCTCGGCTTCTTATATGTATACAGCCGAACAAAAACAAAAATACTCACCAAGGAGTAAAGGTAAACAACAATTTCATTCAGTCTTATAAAAGCTTTTGAACAAAGCAGGTCTATGCCGCATTGCCTTTTGAAATTCATATATATTTTTTTTAATAGGTACACTGAGAATATTTGTTTAAAAGAAACCAAAAATGTTGAGAAAATTTCGAAGACTTGATAAACTAAATAACGCAAAGCAGTTGAATCTGCTATAAATTAAACATTGTCTATACATTACATACGTCGCCTTCATTTGACAACATTATAGCTGTCTTGTATGCATTTCTTTTTTTAATTTTAAAATATATCCAGTTACTGCAAGCTGATAAGTTTTTCAGTTTTTGTTAACATACCACTTATTAACCTTTGAAATTTCTTATCTTTTTTAAGTTTTGCTATTTTTTTTTTTTTTTTTTTTTTTGTTTTTTAAAGAAATGAATTACTTATTATTACTTATTTGATTTAATAAACTTCAAAATTATGGATAAAAGAACAAAATATATTTAAAATTTCAACATATCCTTCGTGAACTCAACTATTTTCCCTTTTAGTCATTCATATAAACATTCATACAAAATCTACACAAGCCCATTTAATATCGGTATTGTGTTACGTCCATGGATTTCGATTAGTGTAGTACAACTAACACATGCTCATAAACACTATTAATAACTCAATTCTCTCTATGGCCACCACTGCTCTACACCAGTGTGCAGAGGGTATATATAAGTTTCTCATTCCGTTTATAATAAATAGAAAAAAATCTGGACCCAATAAAATATATATATTTGGGAACAAGTCTAGTTTAGTGGCTATACGCCAATTTTTTTTAGTTTTTTGGAGAGTATAGGATAGTTTTTTCAGTCAAACCTATTTTAGGAGTTATGGACCGACAAAGCTTTGACCTTTATTTGTACATAACTTTGTCAATTATTATCGGATTTCAGCAGTATATATATCTTTGGAAAGCTTTTTTGAGTGCCTTTCATTTGGTATTTCAAAATTATGAACCTATTGATTTTTTTGTATTTTTTTGCATTTGTTTTTCGGAAACGTTTCATTATCTCATAAAGTGATCTACTGTGTGATAGGTGGGTCCACTAGCTTCATTTCGATGTATGTTTTGTCCTCTTAGCCCTCTCAGGACCGGAGATATTAGGGATTTTACCTACACTTTTTAATTTTTTTTTCGCAAAATTAACCCATAACATATCATACTATTATTCTACTCTTATTTATTCGTCCTGTTATGAAAATTTTTGCAAATAAAACATTTTTCTTTTTTGTTGGAATTATTCATTCCTTATTATATTTTTTTCCGCCAGCGGCACTTTTTTCAAACAATAAAAAACACACAAATTTCAATTTATGTATTCATCTAAAGGGTCCGCCAAATAACTTTTTTTTTTTTTGAAAATGCTATAAAAAAAAAACTACTGAATATTATCTCAAATTTCTTTTTTTATTTGAAAGTACAATCCTTCCGGTTAATAATGGAAAATAATTTCATTCAAATGGCTGCCTCGGCTGGCCATGCAGTAGCCTACACGATCGGTCCAATTTTTAAGCACATTATCGATTGTGTGCAGCTGTATTTCACCAATGGCTTCACGAATATTGTCCTTTAAAGCGTCAATTGTCTCTGGCTTGTTGGCGTAACACTTATCTTTGAGGGAACCCCACAAATAATAGTCCAACGGTGTCATATCGCAGCTCCGAGGCGGCCAAACGACATCAGCTCTGCGGCTGATAATGCGATCTTCAAAAACAAACGCAAAACATCGAGTGTAGCTTCGGCTGCGTGGCACGTAGCGCCGTCCTGTTGAAACCAAATGTTGCCAATATCCTCCTCTTCAATTTTTGTGAACAAAAATTCGTTCAACATGGCCCGATAACGATCGCCATTGACTGTAACGGCCACTCCTTGCTCATTTTCGAAGAAAAATGGCCTAATTATGCCTCTGGACCAAAATCCGCACCAAACAGTGACTCGTTTTGGGTGTATCGGCTTTTCAATGTATGTGTGCGGGTTTTCTGTGCCCCAAATGCGACAATTTTGCTTGTTTACATACCCGCCAAGATCAAAATGAGCTTCATCTGAAAAGATGATTTTTTTTTGGCAAAATCGGCATCTTCTGTAAGTCGATCGCAGGGCCACTTAGCGAAGGGAAAACGCATTGGATGGTCAGTTGGCTTCAACTCTTGAACCAATTGGACTTTGTATGGCGTCATACCAAGGTCTTTATGGAAAATTCGTGTCAATGGTGCCTCCGAAATATTCAATTCTTGAGAACGACGGTGAATTGATGTTGATGGGGCTTCACGCACACTTTCTGCCACAGCAGCAATATTCTCGGGTGTACGCACTGTTTTTGGCTTTTCGCGCTTTGTTTTATCGATGAGGATGCCTGTTTCTTTCACTTTTTTCACAAGATAACGAACATACGGAGCTGACGGTGCTTCTCTTCTTCCAAAATCCGTACGCAATTTTCGCACACATTCTGCAACATTACCATGATTTTCAAAGTAATGTCGCAATATTTCCCAGCGTTTTTCAAGCGTATACACAACCATATTTGTTCAGCGGAAGGATAAAACTAATTATTTGGCAAATCAGAAATGAACTAAGTGTTACCATTCACGAAATAAGCACTAGTTAAAAAAAAACGTTAGATGGCGGACCCTTTATAACATTTTTTCTCACTACCTGCCAGTGACGAGTTTGAACTATTTTCGGAATCCAGTTCTTCCTCCGCAGCTAAATTTTGTAATTCTTCATGATTTGTTGAAGGTTTCATGGGATTGTACAATTCTCCAGCAAAGCTTAAAAACTTTGTAAATGCGTGGGTGTTGTTGGCCTTACACCATCTCATAAATATGAATTTTTGCACATACCCGTTGAAAAACTTCTCTCTCCTATTAAAAGACGGTACAGAATCTTTTAGAAGGCGCCACAACCCTTCAATAGTATTTGTGTGTTGACCGGTGGCAAGATCCTTAAAATGGAGGGAGTGATTCACGCGGATATGTTCGTACCCCTCTAGCGGCAACCTGTCATATGCCTACGAATTTAAAAGTTTTAGTGAATTCTACAATACATATACATATATAGAAAGAAATGCCTTCCAAAAATCGAACACTATTATAGATCCTGGATATATATATTTCTTAATTAAAGGTATCAATTCTTCACGGCTGCGATTTTTAACAGGTAAAATGAAGCATTTATCACTTAGCCGTTCAACACCTCCAAAAACCTACGCGCATTTTACCAAGTGACCCCGATGGTACTTTCTTTTTCCAACTTTGGACTCATCGATTTCTACAATGATTCCAGGACCACCGATTTTTAAATTGTTTTGGAACGATCCGTAAATAACCACCTCGCGATAGAATGAGTTCCATTCAACGGCAGTCTGATGTTATATTTCAATTTCTTTTTCAATGAAACTAAGTGATGTGTTGGAAATAAAGAAGTATGCGAATCCTAGCACTTTATCAATGGGAATGTGCGATCATTCAAAAAATGTTCCCGACCGCAAGCTTGTTCTGTAGTTACATACAGTCTTCTTTTTTTTTTTTGCCGGAATACCGTTCGTAACATCTTATTTAAATAAAATATAGTTATATATGTCAAGATAATTGTCGTACGGCAATACGCGCTTTTGGCAACTCTGCTCTTCTACTTTCTTATCAGCTGTGGATGTCATTACTTTGTATATACTGCTTTTTAATTTTTGACATTTCTGACTTTTACTTCTTTTTTGTATTATTATTTTTTCCTTCCGGTTTTATCTCTAACAAATAAAAACATATGCTTCATGGTAATCGGATTGCTTTTATTTTATTGCTTTGCATCATCGAAATTATAACAGGTTATGGGCCCAGAGCACCAATAAAACCCTGCGTTTGTAATTATTAAATGACAACAACATAAAAACTAACGACGAATCGGCTACTAACAATACTTTGTTAGAAATAAGTGAAGCAATAAAATCTTTTACCAATATGACAGCAAGTGGTTTGTCGGCTTCAACGCGCATTGAGTTACTGTCTAAGGACAATTTTGATACCTGGAGTATGCAAGTTGAGGCGTTACTAGTGAAGAACGACTTATGGGAATTTGTTAGTGGAGAAAATCAGATGCCTTCTGGAACAAATGCAGCAGCAATAAACGAGTGGCTTAAGGTAGATAGGAAGGCAAAGGCAGACTTAATTTTATCAATTCATACATCAGAAGTGAAACAAATACGAAGTTGCAACACTTCACGCGATGTCTGGCTAAAGTTGGAGTCCATTTATGCCTCACGGGGACCAGCTCGAAAGGCAACGCTGTTGAAGCAGTTAATGCTACAGAAATTGGAAGAAGATGGGGATGTTCGTGAACACGTAGCTAAGTTTTTTGATGCGGTTGACAAGCTTGAAAACATGGATGTGAAAATAAATGGCGACCTTTTATCTATAATGCTATTGTACAGCTTGCCATCTGCATATGAGAATTTTCGATGTGCTACTGAATCTCGCGATGAACCAGCCGCCGAAGTACTCAAAGTAAAAATTATCGAGGAAAGTGAAGCGCGCAAACAGTCAAATGGAGGTTCTGTTATAGCAATGGCTGCTGGAAAGACATCAAAAGGACCTTTCAAGATTAAATGCTATAAATGTGGCATTTTGGGTCATAAAGCAAATGTTTGCAAAAACAACAATAACAACAATTTTGAGAAACCATCGAATAGTCAAAAACAGTCACCAGGCGAAGTTGATGACAGTTTTGCAGCGTGCTACGTGGCAGATGACGTAGGATCTGTGGAAGTTGTTAACAGTGCACAGGTAGCACGTAGCTGGATTCTTGATAGTGGCTGCACATCCCATCTATGCGGAGACAAAGAGGCTTTTTCATCATTGGTTGAAGCAAGACGGAATAAAATCAACTTAGCAAGTCATACCAGTGCAGAAGTGAATAGGCAAGGTGCTGTAAAATTATCTGTGGATGCGCGCACTGGTCAACATCGAACTATTGAGCTAAAGAATACGCTTTTCGTTCCTGATTTAAGATTGAACCTTGTTTCTGTCTCGAAGATCACAGATAAGGGCTACACTGTGACTTTTGCAAAAGATGATGCATTTGTCACTGATAAATTTGGTAATCAATCAATGTTTGCTGAAAGAAAAGGCGACTTATTTTTTATTCGAGAAAGCGTAGACTGTGCTAATGTCGAAACGAAGTGTTCCGAACTGTCGAAGTGGCACTGTCGTTTTGGACACTTAAACGCGAGGGACTTTGTAAACCTGATTAAAAGCGGCGTCATTACGTTAAGTAATTTCAAGGAACCCAAAGATGTTACTAATTGCAGTGTTTGTTTAAGAGCAAAAATGACAGCTTTACCATTTAGGAAGGGAAACGCTCCATGCACGAAACGGTTAGAAGTGGTGCATACTGATGTTGTTGGCCCATTTAAAGTGGAAGGTATTGGTCGTGCAAAATACTTTGTCACTTTCATTGATGATTGTACGAGATGGTGTGAGGTCTATTTTCTGAGAGAGAAATCTGGTGTGTACGAGGCATTTAAACGGTATCAGCAGTATTTTGAAAAGCAGACCGGATACAAAATAAAGGCCTTGCAATCCGATAACGGACGTGAGTATTGTAATAATGATTTTGACAAGTTTCTTTCAGAAAATGGCATCCGGAGAAGGTTGACGATTCCCTACACCCCCGAACAAAATGGACTTGCGGAGCGAATGAACCGCACTCTATTGGATATGGCCAGATGTTTGCTGCTCCATTCTAAGCTGCCTCAATCTTTTTGGTCTGATGCGGTCGCTACGGCTACTGAAATCCGAAATCGCTGTCCAACAAGTGCTCTAAATGGCATGACTCCTTATGAACGGCTGTACATCGAAAAACCAAATGTTAATTATTTTAAAATTTTTGGTTCAAAGGCATACTAAACAAAGATCCAAGGAAAAAAAACTTGATCCAAGGGGTATTGAAGGAATTTTTGTTGGATACCCAAGGGATCGAAAAGGATATCGTATATGGGACGCGGTTAGCAAGCAAACAATATATGCTCGTGATGTTAGGTTCATTGAGGATCCAGAAGAGAGGTCAGGTATATTCACCGATGAATATGACTTTCTCGGTAATGTAGAAAAATATAAAGACGTGCCTGAAATGGAGGTTATGCTGCATACTCCAATGCTGTCTAAGTCAACAAACACTGTAGAATCACTTGAGACCAAAACCAAGAAAGAAGCCAACAAAAACGTTGGAAGAAAGTACGAGCTACGTCCACGGAAAGTACCTATCATAAGTACGGCAGGTACAGATGTACAGATATTAAGTGAAAGCGAGCCATGTGATGATCTTGAAGACGAAGTTTTTGTCAACGTTGCAGAAGTTCACATGCGTGATGCTCTTGAGGGAGAGGAGAGCGAAGAGTGGAAGCAAGCAATCGAGAGTGAAGTCAAGAGCTTAATTAAAAACAATACTTGGGATATGATCAAAATTTCAGACAATGTGGACATAGTAGGGTGCCGTTATGTGCTTACTAACAAATATTCACCCTTTGGGGAAATTGGGCGTCGAAAGGCACGACTTGTAGCTAAGGGGTACAGCCAAAAATTCGGTGTAAACTATCATCAAACTTTTGCACCGGTTGCGAGGTTGGAAACACTTCGCCTTCTGCTGGCCCTGTCTGTGCAATTTAATTTAAAGATATGGCAATTTGATGTGGTGACAGCTTACTTAAATGGAACAATAAATGAAGAAATTTTTATGAGGATTCCAGATATGATTTATGAGATGCTTGAACGCATTATTAAAAACGAAGATAAGCTTTCAACTATATACATCGAAGCCGAAGAGATGCTACATGACATTCGTGATGGTGCTAATGTATGTAGACTTAATAAAGCATTGTATGGGCTTAAACAGGCTGGACGGCAATGGTATAATAAGCTTAATGAAAAGCTATCTGAAATTGGACTCAAACCATTGAAAAGTGAACCATGTCTATTTTATATCGAAGCCAACGAGTCCCTGACATTTGTTCTAGTATACGTCGATGATTTGTTGGTTGCGATCTGCGACGATGAAAGCCTTCAAAAGGTAAGAAGTCAACTGATGATGAGTTTTGACATTAAAGATATTGGTGAAGCAAAGCATTGCCTTGGCTTACAAATAGATCAACGGAGTTCCTCGATTGAGCTGAAACAAGCGGGTTATATACGTGAATTACTTATCAGATATGGTATGAATGAGTGTAATTGTTTGACAACTCCTGCTGAAGTAAATCTGCGTCTGGATTACAGTACATCTGATGATACGTGTGAAAGAATGCCATATAGAGAACTTGTTGGAAGCCTTATGTATTTAAGCGTAGCATCGCGACCAGATATAGCAAACATTGTTTCAAGGCTTGCACAATTTGTTGAACAACCCCAAAAACATCATTGGAATGCCGCGAAAAGAGTATTGAGGTACCTCGCTGGAACAAAGGAGCTTGGCTTGATCTACAGAAAAACGAATGAGTCACTTGCTGGATACGTTGATGCCGACTGGGGTGGATGCACTCTTGACCGGAAATCCTATTCTGGCTACGCTTTCATCCTGAGTAGCGCTGCGATAAGTTGGAAATCGCAAAAACAACGAACCGTCGCGTTATCTTCTACAGAAGCAGAATACGTAAGCTACGCTGAGGCTGGAAAAGAGGCTATATATTTACGTGGGTTGTTATATGAGCTTGGTCTTGCTCATATTGTTCAACAAGTAACGTTGTTTGTCGATAATAGGGGTGCTTTATTTCTAGCTAATGATCCAGTTTTTCATGCACGGACTAAACATATCGACATAAAACACCATTTTATTCGAGATGCTGTCGCTGCCAATTTACTCCAATTGAGACATATACCGACGCAAGGGATGATTGCAGACATAATGACAAAGTCGCTCACAAAAGTTAATCATGTGAAGTGTCGACAAAGACTTGGATTCTCAGAATGATAAGCTGATATACCTGCGTATTGAGAGGGCGTGTCAAGATAATTGTCGTACGGCAATACGCGCTTTTGGCAACTCTGCTCTTCTACTTTCTTATCAGCTGTGGATGTCATTACTTTGTATATACTGCTTTTTAATTTTTGACATTTCTGACTTTTACTTCTTTTTTGTATTATTATTTTTCCTTCCGGTTTTATCTCTAACAAATAAAAACACATGCTTCATTGTAATCGGATTGCTTTTATTTTATTGCTTTGCATCATCGAAATTATAACAATATAATTAAATAAATAATTTAACAAATATATTATTTAATAATTTCCTTTTTGCACTTACCTCCAGATCCATCCATCTAAATTTTCGCATTCCAACAATTTCATTAGATGTCCATGTGGACATCTATAGTCCTTTGGTATAGTCTTTTGGTATCAAAACCCATTCATTTAAATAATTGATCATTTGACGAGTAAGTTTGCCATCTTCTTCAGTTCCGAAAGCACCATATAACCTAACAATTTGATTAATTTCCATATTAAAATCGTTAACAGAATAACAATGAATAAATTTGACAAATTTCAATACAAAGAAAACGGTAATAATAAAATATGACCAATTTCTTGCCATATTTTTGCATTGAAAACTTGAATTTAAAAAAAAAAAATGATATCGCCTACTCTTCAATTCAAATTATGTACCAGCTAAAGAGTAAATAACGTGGTTTCTCATATTTTTCCACAACTAATAACAAAATATTGCCACAGTTGTTGTAAAAACCAACATTATATAGATTTTTCACGACAATTTTCATAACGGATAAGTAAGAGTAGAATAATAGTATAATATATAATGGTTTGATTTCGATATAACAATAAAAATTTTCATAATAAGAGGGATAACTAAGAGTAGAATAATAGTAATTATAATATATTATGGGTTGATTGGGGCATAAAAAAAGAACATGTATTATTTGTAAATTTTTTGTTGGGGAAAGCGCCGCAGGGGAAAAATTTTTCATAATAGGACGGATAAATAAGAGTATAATAATAGTCGAATA
Organism: Cordilura impudica; assembly: GCA_963682025.1. NCBI lineage: Eukaryota > Metazoa > Arthropoda > Insecta > Diptera > Scathophagidae > Cordilura > Cordilura impudica. The sequence goes on along the minus strand of OY821519.1, from coordinate 153,597,147 downwards.
ATAGTAGATACTAGAACGAATAAATAAGAGTAGAATAATAATATAATATATTAAGGCTTAATTTAGCGAAAAAAAAAAATATTAAACGTGTAGGTAAAATCCCTAATATCTCCGGTCCTAAGAGGGCTAAGAGGTCAAAACACACTTCGAAATGAAGCTAGTGGACCACACAGTTGGTGTAAATACCAACATTATATAGATCATTTTATGAGATAATGGGACGTTTCCGAAAAAAAATTGTAAAAAAAACACAAAAAAATCAATAGGTTCATAATGGGTTAACGGATTTAAAATACCAAACGAAAGGCACCCAAGTAAGCTTTCCAATGATATACATATTGCTGAAATCCGATAATAATTAACAAAGTTATGTACAAATCAAGGTCAAACTTTTGTCGGTCCATAACTCTGAAAATAGGTCCGACCGAAGAAAAAACTATTGCTCCTAAATCGCACTAGCAGCCCTATTACCTCCAAAAAATTAATAAAATTGGGGAGTAGCCACTAAACTAGACTTAAGCCTATATTTGTGATCCTTATAACAAGCGGAGTTAATATAGCGTTGTCCGTCTGTCCGTCTGTGGAAATCACAAGCACGTAGTCAATAGGTTATCCGGAGTGTTTAGTTTTATTGAAAATGATTTATAAACATCATAAGAAGTTTGCTATTTAAAATCATCAAAATCCTCTTAATTTGTCCCGAGAATTCAATGAAGAAGTAAAAAAGTCCTGATATATGTATATGATATCTCTATGTTGTTCTTGTCATGATCGCGTTCTCAATAGGATAGCTAGAGTGCTCATTTTTAGCGAGAATGATTCATTAGCATCATGAGAAGGTTTCAATTTAAATTCATGAAAATCAGTGCAATACGTCCCGAGAAATCATTGAAAAAGTTTTAAAAAAATTAAATAAATAAATATTTCTATATTGTTCTTATCTTTGTTATTCAAAAAAAATTTTTTTTTTTTTGTTATAGCTGTACATATTGTTGTTTTTGTGGTCGTTGTGGTAATAATATACAAATTCACCAACATCAAATACTAAACTACCTTATTATTAATAAACAAGTAAGAAAATTATAGTCGGTCGAGACCGTCTATATGATATCCTATACCATGCGTTTAGAGACCCTATCTCTTAGGCCCAACAAACTGGATATAGAAAATAAGCATAAACCAAATTTGAGTGGGATTTTTATTAATTTTTTTGGCTGCAGATATGAAAAAGTTCATATCGGATACTATATTTATATGGGACTAGGTCGAAAAATGGACCGATCCTGACCATATTTGGTAAAGTCACTTATACTTTGAAAAATATATACAAACCAAATTTGAGAAAAATCTGCGCAATATTTTTGTTTTTTGATAGATTTAAGTGAAGATCGGGAAGCAGCTCTATATGGGGCCTATGACTAAGTATTTTCCTGTAGGGAGTATTTTTGAACTACTGATTAATGGATGTAATAAACACATACAAACCCAATTTGACTGAGATCTATATGATAATTTGGAACTTATGGCAATTAATGTCGATTTCATAGCGGTCATTTGTATGGGGGCTAGGTCTGATTCTCACCAATTTCAATAGCGCTTATTTTGCGGTGTTATAAAAATCGCAGAATATTGATATTGATTTTATATTTTTTTTATACCCTATACCACTATGTGGTTTGGGTATAATGACTTTGTGCTGCTGTTTGTAAGAACCAAAAATATTCATCCTAGACCGATCTTTAATTATACCGATCGACTCAGAATCACTTTTTGAGTCGAAATAGCAATGTCCGTCCGTCCGTCTGTGTGTCCATGTAAAGCTTGTAATCAAACTACAGGTCGCAAATATGTATATATTTTGATGAAATTTGGTATATAAGCTTCCATCGCCATGGGATGAGAGCTATTGAAACTGGTGAGAATCGGTCCATGTTCAGACCTAGCCCTCATACAAATGACCCCTAAGAAATCGACATAAATTGCCATAAGTTCCAAATTATCATATAGATCTCAGTCAAATTGGGTTTGTATGTGTTTATTACATCCATTAATCAGTAGTTCAAAAATACTCCCTACAGGAAAATACTTAGTCATAGGCCCCATATAGAGCTGCTTCCCGATCTTCACTTAAATCTCTCAAAAAACAAAAATATTGCACAGATTTTTCTCAAATTTGGTTTGTATATATTTTTTCAAAGTATAAGTGACTTTACCAAATATGGTCAGGATCGGTCCATTTTTCGACCTAGTCCCCATTTAAATATAGTATCCGATATGAACTTTTTCATATCTGCAGCGAAAAAAAAATTAATAAAAATGTCACTCAAATTTGGTTTATGCATATTTGCTATATCCAATTAGTTGGACTGAAGAGATAGGGTCTCTTAACCATGGTATAGGGTATCGTATAGTCGGGCTAGACCGACTATAATTTTCTTACTTGTTTTTTTTATATTTGTTAGATTTAGTCATTTTTCAGACTTATTGCAATTAATACTGTAATTAATATGCAAATTTTAATTTTGTTTCAATGGTGCGTGGTAAAGAAGAAGAAGAAAACATATATTTCAAAAATTCATAACTGCACTGTATTCTTAACCGGATGGTTGCTGGCATTTCAGCCTTCATTAGCGATATATTGAACATTGTGATAATTGTTATGTTTTAATTGATAGATTGTTTCTATATGAAATTTTTCTACTTAGGGCGACCGTGAGGTTTGAACAATGAACCTTCACATACACTCGTACTTACACTTTTTGGTCAGCGCTTTAACACACTCACCTAAAGTCAGGCCTACGAGCAGTGTGGTTAGAATCAGTTTTCGTACCATACAGCTTTACTTTGTATTAATTTTAGAAGATACAACTCTGTCCAAACAAACAATCATTATTTTTGAATTTTGAATATTTTTTGCATTTATACTTCTAATTTCCACTGTTCTCAGTTTCGTAACGTTTGTCATATGTGATGTACGGCTTTGTACATACTACATATGCACTTTACATATATTTGAGATGACGCTTGGAAGCGAAAAATTTTTTGTTTGCTAGATTTATAGTAATTTTTCAGACATATTGCATTGTTTTTTTAATATTTACTATAAAATTTAAAAACAGATGTTTCATTGTAAAGAATTGCGAATAATAAGTATATAACTGTAGTTGGTTTTGCGATTTTCTCAGTGATCATCAAAAATAACAAGTATTTTGGGTGGAACTCAAAATATGTCTTTTTAGTGGATTCTAAAGAAGCTACTCTTATATCACAAAGAGGGTTACAACTGTATGTTTTTTTCGAATCACTAGAAAAATCGATGTAAGATTTTTACAGTGGATAGATATGACCGCTGTGTAACGTGTTCTTGCAAAAAGTGAAAATTGAAAAATTTTAATTTGACTCACTTTAGAGGTACAGGTGCGATATATTCTATATATGTATCTATATCCATAAAAACCGCATGTTAGAAATAAATCTTTATATTATTTTATTTATATAAAATTCTGCAATATTTTCTTTTAGGGAATATACATTTATTTTGCATTAACAGACTGTCACTTCATTTTGCTCAGTGTGACTATGCCCCAGTATATGGCGCCACAATTTTTGTTCTAATTAGCTTTGCAATAGTTATTTCTATTTCAACATGAATGTCAACATTTTCAATTAGATATCCAACACAACAATGTTAAAAGTATATACAGAGCTGAGTAAAGAAGAAGCAATGACGTTTTTGCTTTCAAAACAGTTCTACATAGTTATGTATATCAAATTATTATTCTGCTTTACCTACAAAATATCTGATTTCGATTATATATAATTTTAAAAATTGTTTATAATTACTAAAGCATTATTATTCACATAAATACAAAATTGCACCTTTTAAATTTTCCATTCAAATTTAAGAAAATAACAATTCTAAAAACTGGAATTCAGATTTCCAATTATAAATTAGAAAATATCAATTGAACTTCAGAAAATCATATTAAAACGTCGGAAATAATAACTTGAAATACAGAAGACATCAATAGAATTTTTAATATACAAATTTTATTCTTTAAACACAAATTGAAATTCAGAAAACACCAAATATGTTTACATTAATTAATTAAAATTCAATGAAGTTTAGAAAACCACAAATGATATTTAAGAATTGCGAACATAAAAACGGTTAAATAAATAAAGCGCAATATGTTGAGAATGTTCTTTATATATTATTTTTCACAATTTTTTATATCAATATTTGTAGTTTTTCGGAAAATAAAGATAACGAATTATTTTATATAAAATTTTTGGGAAAATTGTTTTTTGCGTTTAGCATCCCTAATTTGAACCAGTGTTTCTGATGACTTCAAAATTTGACTTCATGTTAGGCAAAGTAAAACCCAAAAAATTTAAGTTCGATAATAATTCCTAGGTAGTAGTATTTGGAGTCAATAAAATATATTTTATTAGTATCACTGGGTTAGATTTTGTATTGTGTTGTGTTATTTTGTGTTACCACAAAATCTAATAGTTAAACACCCTTTTAATAGGTAAAAAAAAAAATTATTTTACAAATATGGCAATATTTTAACAAAAAAAAAATTGAGAGAGTTTTTTTTGGTTATTATTTTGTTACTCCGACCTATACGGCCGCAATGAAGAATTATTTGGCCAATTAAAAGAAACTATACAGCCATCTCCAATTAGCACGATTTAATGCGTATAGCCTCCCTACACAACCATTACCTTCGCAATAGAGGTTAGCTATTTAAGCTATTTAATTTGCAATAACTTAAACTAAATTAAACGAGAGGTTAGGTTAGTAACCACGATGACCAAAAAGCAAACACCGAAACGTGTTTTCTTTTATCCGAAATAATAGAAAAGACGAAAACGATCTTTCCTCTTTGGATTGCGAATTAATAATGTGAGAGAGCTTTATACACCAACTCTTGAAATAAACAAAAATCCGGTTCAAACCAAGGAATTCGCTAAAATAGTTAACAAATTGTTTACTTTTTCAAATATTTTGTTTACATTTATTATCAGTACTCAAACCGAGGTGGATGATATCAAAGATTCGGCACAGCCGAATTTAACACTCTTACTTGTTTTATTATAGATTCGTAATTTTTTTTTTAGCAATTAATATTATGTTTCCTTTTTATTCAACTTGTTTGCTTCTTTTTTTAAATGTCAAATTTTCAGCCACTGCGATGTAATTTTCTACTACAATATTAAAAAAACACAGTAGCATCAGTATGGTGTGATTGTGCCAGCCCATTGTGCAAACTCAAAATGAGTTTTTTATATTTTTCTGATTGCATAATCATGCTAGTGTCGTGTATGGGCCATATTTCTCATTACAATAGAATTTTTGAAGAGCAAACATCGCGCATGGATGTATTTTACGAATGAATTTTATGATTAACATAAAAAATTTATGTTTAGTTCTAAATAATTAATATTTAATAATTTAAATATATAATAATAAGATATGTATCAGAGAACAGAATGAAAGCATTCGTTTTTATTGTTCATTCATACATTCGTTGCTTTTGCCATGCATTCATTCGACAACAATAACTATTGCTGTTGCTATTTTGTACATTAATTGTTATACCCTATACCACTATGTGGTTTGGGTATAATGACTTTGTGCTGCTGTTTGTAAAAATATTTGACCTAGATCCATCTTTTATTATACCGATCGAATCAGAATCACTAGCTGATTCTATTTAACGATGTCCGTCCGTCCGTCCGTCTGTGTGTCCATGTAAAGCTTGTAATCAAACTGCAGGTCGCAAATATTCCAAAATATTCTATATTCCAGCAATGGGAAATGGCTAATTTGGTTATTAATTATTATGGCTGCACCACCACACGCTTTACCACTTGGATGTTTGGTGTCGTATATAGAGTATCCTTTAATTCGAAAACAGTTTTTTAACGTAAAATGTGTTTCTGAAACAAGCAATATAGACTGAGACTTTAGAAAGCTTTCTACTTCTATCTTGTGTTGGCTTAAGCCGTTTGCATTCCAGTAACATATTCTTAGCTGGTTCATTGCTTATGGGCGAATGCTTGAAATAGCATCCCCTGATTTCTTAATAGTTCCCGCATCATGACTTGCATATAAGATATAAAGTTGTTCATAGTTTGTATTAGAAGCTCTATTGAGTTCTCTAAGGGCGATTTCTGTGAAGATTCTTTAGGAATTTGGGCCATGTTGAACGAATTTTTGTTCACAAAAGTTGCCACACAGCCGAAGCTACACTCGATGTTTTGCGTTTGTTTTTGAAGATCGCATTATCAGCCGCAGAGCTGATGTCGTTTGGCCGCCTCGGAGCTGCGATTTGACACCGTTGGACTATTATTTGTGGGGTTCCCTCAAAGATAAGTGTTACGCCAACAAGCCAGAGACAATTGACGCTTTAAAGGACAATATTCGTGAAGCCATTGGTGAAATACAGCTGCACACAATCGATAATGTGCTTAAAAATTGGACCGATCGTGTAGGCTACTGCATGGCCAGCCGAGGCAGCCATTTGAATGAAATTATTTTCCATTATTAACCGGAAGGATTGTACTTTCAAATAAAAAAAGAAATTTGAGATAATATTCAGTAGTTTTTTTTTATAGCATTTTAAAAAAAAAAAATTATTTGGCGGACCCTTTATGTATTTTTTTGTAATAACTATACAATAGCATATTTAGGACCTTAATTATACCCTATACCACTATGTGGTTTGGGTATAATGACTTTGTGCTGCTGTTTGTAACAACAAAAAATATTTGACCTACACCCATCTTTAATTATACCGATCGAATCAGAATCACTATCTGATTCGATTTAACGATGTCCGTCCGTCCGTCCGTTTGTGTGTCCATGTAAAGCTTGTAATCAAACTGCAGGTCGCAAATAAGAATACATTTTGATGAAATTTGGTATTTGATATTTTGATGAACGCTATTGAAATTGGTGAGAATCGGTCCATGTTCAGACCTAGCCCCCATACAAATGACCCCTATGAAATCAACATATATTGCCATAAGACCCAAATTATCATACGAATCTTAGTCAAATTGGGTTTGTATGTATATATTACATCTGTTAATCAGTAGTCCAAAAATGATCCCTATTGGACATCTCTTAGTCATAGGCCCCATATAGAGCTGCTTCCCGATCTTCACTTAAATCTATCAAAAAGCAAAAATATTGCACGGATTCCTTTCAAATTTGGTTTGTATATATTTTTTCAAAGTATAAGTGACTTATCGATCGACTCAGAATCACTTTTTGAGTCAAAATAGCAACTTCCGTCCGTTCGTCCGTCCGTCTGTGTGTCCATGTAAAGCTTGTTATCAAACTACAGGTCGGAAATATGTATATATTTTGATGAAATTTGGTATGTATATAAGCTTCCACCGGCCATGGGATGAACGCTATTGAAACTGGTGAGAATCGGTCCATGTTAAGACCTAGCCCCCATACAAATGACCCCTATGAAATCGACATAAATTGCCATAAGTTCAAAATTATCATATACATCTCAGTCAAATTGAGCTTGTATATGTTTATTACATCCATTAATCAGTAGTTCAAAAATACTCCCTACAGGAAAATTCTTAGTCATAGGCCCCATATAGAGCTGCTTCCCGATCTTCACTTAAATCTATCAAAAAACAAAAATATTGCACAGATTTTTCCCAAATTTGGTTCGTATATATTTTTTCTAAGTATAAGTGACTTTACCAAATATGGTCAGGATCGGTCCATTTTTCGACCTAGTCCCCATTTAAATATAGTGTCCGATATGAACTTTTTCATATCTGCAGCGAAAAAAATTAATAAAAATGCCACTCAAGTTTGGTTTATGCATAGTTGCTATATCCAATTAGTTGGACTGAAGAGATAGGGTCTCTTAACCATGGTATAGAGTATCGTATAGTCGGGCTAGACCGACTATAATTTTCTTACTTGTTTTATTTTCCGTTTTATTTTTAATTAAATATTATTTTTTTTTTAATTTCTTATGTATTTAAAATTATTTTTATGTATATATTTGTTTGTTCCATTTTTCTTTTAATTACATATGAAATACGTACATATATGGTATGTGTTTAGAAAAAGAATCCAAAAATATAGTTAAATGTTTCTTAGAAAAAGTTGTTACGTTTTATTCAATCAGCATTGAGACCATTCATACCAGTCATTGTATGTATATTCGTTGCTTTTTCAAGTGTGGCGTATGATTAACAGAAGACATGCAATGCAATGCATGGTTTTCGTCATATTCACTTTTGTCAATTGTATCATTGTGTTGTTTTACTGAAATCATGTGAATTGACAACAATGTGCTCAATTTTTGTGAATGCATTAAAAAGCATAAAATAAGGCACTCAAACTGTTCTCTGATATGTATTTCGTTAATAAAAGTAAAAAATAAAACAAAACATTTTTTGAGGTCACTATCCGTATCGATATTTTCAACACGCTATTTTCAAAGAAATGATGATTGTGCCAGCATGATGGTGTCGTGTATGGGCCCTACAAATAACATGAATAGTATTGAATTACGACAAGTTCGATGAGTTCTTAAGTTTAATTGCACCAAATTAGTAAATATTGAAACTTTTTTCGTTCAGTGCATCAATCATACACACATTTTGATATTAAATATATGTATGTACATAAATTTCCAAATTTTTCTTTTTGGATTTTTGTCGAAGGCGCTGTAACGAATGATGGTTTTAACATGCTTAAAGTTGTGTAAACTTTGAATTATGTAGAAGACAAATGATAAGATATCTTTAAGAAACATTCTTAAAGCTCTTGAGATATTATGAAAACTTTTACAATAATATACGTCACAACATCGTCAGATCAAAATCCTGGTGACTTTGGGCTGTTGAAGGATGGTATAGAGGTGATATACCCCTTTACAGTTCTAAAAGTGGAGTGATGCATATTATTATGAATATCGTACTATAGAAGATAAGGATTCGTTTGATATACTTGCAAACTAATATACAAATTTAACGTATTTGGAATTGGACAGTTGCATATTACCTGGTCCAAAACTCTTAATGAACTTGTTTTATTTGATTGCTATCGCTTAACATGCAGGGATTTAGAATATGATACGTTTCATGTCAAGCAATCCAACTTTTGAAACCGATGTCTTCCGATCGGGTTAGGTCAGACACAACCGGTAGGTTAGACACAATTTTTCAACAAGATCGGTCCAGAACTCTCTGAGTTAGAGGCGTCAAAATTTGGCATTTTGACCAAACAGGTGTTTTCTCATCCATGTAACTTTTTACCTATTGTTCCTAGCAAAATTTGTCCCAAATAGTTTAGATAGCTATTTCTTCAGTCTTTCGGAAAAAAAAATTTTTTTTACTTTTTTTTTGCAAAATCAAAATTTTTTTTTTTGACTTTTTTTCAAAAAAGGAAATTTTAGTTTTTTTTCTCTAAAGAAAGCTTAGGTTTTTCCTTTAAGAGCCTTTTGTTCGCTTAGTGGGATGCGAGTGGCATATCCATGAAAAAAAATGTTTTGTAACTCAAGACAACGGTTTTTCAATTTTTAGCATATGCACTAATTTGAATTTTTTCCTATTAGTGTGTAAGTGTTTCTAAAACCTTAAAAGTAAAATGTATACTGAGAAACTAGACAAATTAACCTTTCCGACCGTATGTAACATATCTAACTAAAATTTCATACCTTCGATACTGTAATGCCCGCAATATGTTGAACCCCCAACATTTTTTCTGAGTCTTGTATCTGCCTTTCAAAGCGGCTTTTTTTGTCAATCTTACAGGTAGTTTTGAGAGCACGTAATATTGAATGTGATTTTTATTGTCAAAATATAAAATATCAGGTACCCCAGAGACAAGTGTTTGTATCAGGTGGAAATATTTTATGGCCGTCCAGTTTATTTATTATTTTATGACACTTGACGTTAAAAAGTGGGTGGAGAGGTAGAAGTTAAAAGGCAGTTTATTTTAATAATGATCTACTATTTCGGCCAAGCATCACTACGTATGAACTAAAATTTTCATAATGATATTAAAGTGTGACTACATAGCATGATGAGCAGTAGCTAGTAGGATAGATTGTGGGTTAAAAATAAGATCTGAGAAAACACTGATTATACTACTGGGATAAAAATAAAAAATCGACTAAAAATAAAACAGAAAAATATAGAACTTAAAATATAATACAAGGACAAGTATTCCGAAAAAGATCCGAACTTAAAAATATATTTTGTTTACTATCTTTGTTGGTTCTTATTGACTTGGCAACTCTGCAACCAAATTGCATGACTCGTTTGAATTCCTTGATGAACTTTTGTACTTTATAATTTCTTTAGGAAATAGTCAGTGTTTCATCTACGTTTTAGTAGTTAAAATAAAACACATTTATTTCTATTTTTTGCTCTCTAGCTGTATATTATTTTTTATTCTTGTTGCATAATTTCTATAGTTTTTACATATCTTTCTATCTATCATCAGGGTTGCCATATTGGCAACATACAATAATGTAACATGCTTTTTTTTTACATATACATACATATAACTATATAAGTCCTTGTTCCTAATAGTGTTCCCACTCCCCATACAATTGTGGCCTTTGAATCACTCGACCAGTGCGCGTCATATATTCATCCACCATAGGGGGAATGCTCACACTATTAGAAGTCCCAGAAATGCTCCCATTTTCGGCATCCGAGCCACCTCCCAATAGGAACATTAGTCGGTACTTCAACATTATCGTGAGTATCATCTTAATTAGTTTCATCATCGTTTACATTTTGTTTCTTATTACTAATTTCATTATCATATCCATCTAAATAATCAAAATAACTAATCTCAGCTTGGTTCCCCGTAGTCACTATTAGTCGCCTATTTCTCCGATACGTATTGCCATTTCCATCCCTAACTATGTACGATCTACCATTATATATCTCAACGACTACCCCGTATTGCCATTCGTTGTCCTTCAAAAACAAAACTTTGTCATTAATATTTAGCTTACTTAACGATTTTGCCGATTTGTCGTAATATAATTGCTGTTTCCCCCTTTTTTCACTATCCAACTTCGAATTAGTTTACCATCTGTATTACACCTCCTCAACAAACAATCAGATATCGGATGTTTCGTTTTAAGCGTTCTACCCATAAATAACTGTGCTGGCGACAAAAGCATATCCTGCAGAGGAGTAACATTATATTCCAAAATTTGCTCCTTCCATCAAGAACATTTTTCCTTGGAATATTTTTAGCAATAGAAACAGCTTTTTCTGACAGCCCATTACTTTGTGGGTAGTTGGGACTCGAAAATTTTAAATTCAAATTGTAATCGTTTGCAAAAATTTTAAATTTATAACTGTTGAATGGGACATTATCCGATCTAATCTCAGTTGGAATTCCAAATTTTGAAAACATTTGCCATAAAACACTAATAACTTCATCAATAGATTTATTTCTCAATCTCTCAGAGATCAACCAACCCGAGTATGAGTCAAGAACAGCTAAGTACGATACGCCTGAACAATCAAACATATCCATTGTAATTTGCTCCCAAGCATAAGTTGGCTCAGGGTGCTCTTGCAATGGCTCTTTCTGATTCTTCCTATGCATTCCCTCACATATTCTACAAGTATTGACAAACTCTTCAATATCGATTGATAACCCAGGCCAATAATATAGTTCCCTAGAATGTAATAACCGTAACGTCTGAGCTCTCAGTACAAAGGGAACAACTAGTCTATCTCTAAAAAATATTAACCCATCGGCATTACTCAACTCATCTCTGATCCTATAAAACTTTTTTTTCCTCAACACCCAGATTCTTGTATATCGGCCACTTTCCATTTATAAATGCCAACACATTACTCAAACACCTATCAGACTCAGTAGCACGCACAAAAGTTAATCTATTTTCGTCCGACATGCAACTTTTCCTTATTACCGAGTGTACAACATATTTCAAGACAGGATCTTCTGGTACAGTCTCTGTCAAAAACGCACGTGATAAGCAGTCAGCCACTAACATCTCCTTCCCCGGCACATATTTAATAGTCAAGCCTGGATATTTCAATAGCTGCATAAACATTGTCTAGATCCTTTCAAATCAACGCTTCCAGCGGTTTGTGATCGGAATGCACCTCCACGTCTCGACCGTAAATAAAATAGTGAAATTTTCCACATGCCACAACCACAGCCAGTAACTCTTTCTCTATTTGTGCGTATCTCCTTTCACTATTATTCAGGCTTCGAGACGCAAAAACCACCGGACACCCATTCTGCAACAGTACACAACCAATACCATCCTTAGACGCATCCGTCTGAATAACCACTGGTAGTTTAGGATCATAGATTCTTAATACTGGGGGCGTACAAATTATTCCCTTTAACTCTTCAATTTCCCTAAAATGATCATCAATCCACTGCCATTTTGTGTCATTTCGCGTCAGTTCCCGAAGATTCGCCGTTATTGCCGATAAATTAGGAATATACCTTCCCAGAAACTTACACATTCACAATATCCGTAATACCTCCTGTTTGTTTTTCGGCATGGGGATCTCCCTAATAGCCTTGAAATATTTCCCGTCAGGTTTAATTTAACCTTCCGATATTACCTGTCCCATAAAGCACACTTCCCTTGACCTATACTGGACCGTCTTTCTGTTAAACTTCACATTAAATTCCCTGGCCCTATCACTTACATTTAGTAGCCGCTCATCATGCTCCTGCTTAGTTCTACCAAAAATGCGCAAATCATCGAAATACACCTCTACACCCTCAAGGTCACCAAATATTTGCATCATATACCGCATGAATATCTCCGGGGCATTATTCAAGCCAAAAGGCATCCTATTCCACTTATATAAGCCAAAGGCTGTTATAAACGTCGTCAACTCTGAACACCTTTCATCTAACACAACCTGCCAAAACTCGTTTTTAAGGCCCATCACCGTAAAATATTTCGCGCCATCAATTCGACTTATTATTGACTCACACGTGGGTATAATACACCGCTCCCGTTTGATACTTTCATTTCACGGTTTAGGATCAAGACAAATTCTCAAGGACCCATCTGGTTTTTCAACAATCTGCAAATTGTTTACCCACTCTGTAGGTTTATTCACCCTGCTTATAACGCCATCCTTAACCATGAGATCTAGTTGCTTTTTTAACTTATCCTGTAAACTAAATGGTATCCTTTTTTTATAATTCAGTCTCGGTTCCGCTCTTTCCTTCAGCTCTATCAAACATCTATCAGGTATTTCACCAAGTCCATCAAAAACTTCAATATACTTGCGAATAAATGTCTCTTTACCCACAGGCAAATCGCAACCCACTTTGCTAGTTGTTGATGCACTGGGTAGTCTGGTATCACATGTAAGTTATTCACACTTCACATTATGCACATCTATTCTCTTAATTAACTTCAGCGTGATACAAGATTCCTTTCCTAATATTGGCTGATGGTTGTTGCCTACTATTTCAAACTCAAGAGGTACCGACACTTTGCCCTTATCGACAGCACACATTAATTTAATTTTTCCGATTATTCCTATCTCTAAATCACCATATGCAAACAACCGAGTATTCGAATTAATAATTTTATTTTAACATATTCACACGATGAGTGTTTGTTCCGCCTCCCACTGATTGCATTCGACACATCAATGCAAAATGGCCTGGCTGCTTGCATTTATTACATCTGCGACCATCTTTCATTGCTGGACATAGGTGGCGATGATCCGAGCTCCATATAGAGCCACATCGAAAGCATATGTTTTCCTTCTGCTTTACATTCTTACCCCTTTCATTTCGTTGCAATGCATCAATTTTACTTTCATTTTTTGTTTCAAGCGTTTTTTTATTCTTTTCTGACAGCTCTGCAACTTTGCACTTTCCTATGATATCATCTAAGTCATTATCCTTAGCTTCTAAAAGTTTTGTTTGTAAATTATTATCGAATTATTGCGATCTTAAAATTTTTTACAGTTATCCGAGCAGACGAATTCACAGAATTTAATTTGCTTTCGCAACGCTGTCTCAAATTCACAAAATGGCTGACCTTGTTGTTGCGTTATATTAAAAAACTTGAACGTTTCCATTATGATGTTTTTCTTCGGGTTGCAATATTCATCGAATTTTTTCTAAACGTTTACTATAGTTTCTTCATATTTTAACAAATTAAATGAATTGTAAATATCCAATCCCTTCTCACCTATGTAGTACAGCAACAGCGCAATTTTGACATCATCACCTTCTTCTTTTTTACCCGATGCTAACAAATATATGTTAAACCGTTGCTTCCACATGGACCAGTGCTTTCCTGGGTCTTCAAATTGCATTGGTTCAGGGCCATTAATGACCACCGCACTCGTGTTTGCATTTATTAGTTTTTCCTTATTTTTTTCAATTTCAGTTGTTAATTTTTTCTGCTCCTCCTCATTTCCAGGGTCAGACATCACTTTAAAATGTTTCTTTTCCATTTATTTAACACCTGACACCATGTTTCATCTACGTTTTAGTAGTTAAAATAAAACACATTTATTTCTGTTGTTGCTCTCTAGCTGTATATTATTTTTTATTCTTGTTGCATACACTGCTTCTTAACTACTAACTTAATGTCTATAGTTTTTACATATCTTTTTATCTATCATCAGGGTTGCCATATTGGCAACATACAATAATGTTACAGTCAGTCTAATAAATGCTTTTAAACGAGACGGTTGGCTTTAATTTTCTCAGAAAGAGTAACAAAAGTTATGAGCCCAGAGCCACATGTTTCGATGATTAAGAAAAAAGGACTTCAATAATATTACTTTTGTGGTGGAATATATAATAGACGAGAAAATGAATTCGGTGATTAATGTGGAAAATATCAATAGCGAAAACTATTTGGCATGGCCTATCCATATAAAAAGCTTGTTAATAACGTTGGATCTATGGGAAGCTGTGCCGAGTGAATGTCCGACAGAGGCAAAGAAACAGGCATTATGGAAGGCTCTCGCAATGATTAATTTGAGCATCAGGCCAGGTGAACTCATTCATATTAAAAATTGCATAACGTCAAAGAAAACACGTCATGTAGGAAAGTGAATCTCTTCAAAAAGCTGGTTCGTTTCACAATAAGCTCTACTGGAAAAATATCTTCAAAAATTGGAGAGTTCCGTTGCAGATGGTTTGAAAAGCATCGCTATTGTGCAAAACGACGATTTTATTGCTGTTTGTTGTTGTGTGTATTGCCAGAAGAAATGTAAAGCTTTGTTCTTGCTGCTGAATAGAACAATTGATTTCAAAAGTTGTAGAAGAAGAACCAGGCCGAGGGGATAAAAACAAATTAAACAAAAATCGAGTTTTTTTAGCTAGTGAAAAGCGCAAAATTGAAAATAGAGACAGTAATAAATACGGCAAGTTCAACAGAAAACAAGTAAGAAATTATAGTCGGTCTAGACCGACTATGCGATACCCTATACCATGGTTTAGAGACCCTATCTCTTGGGTCCAACTAATTCGATATAGAAAATTAGCATAAACAGAATTTGAGTGGCATTGTTATTAATTTTTTTGGCTGCAGATATGAAAAAGTTCATATCGAATGTTATTTTTATATGGGCACTAGGTCGAAATATGGACCGATCCTGACCATATTTGGTAAAGTCACTTATATTTTGAAAAAATAAATACAAACCAAATTTCAGAAAAATCTGTGCAATATTTTTTTTTTTTTGATAGATTAAAGTGAAGATCGGGAAGCACCTCTATATGGGGCCTATGAACTATAGGGATAATCATGTCGATTTCGTAGGGGTCATTTGTATGGGGACTAGGTCTGAACATGGACCGTATTTCACCAATTTCAATAGCGTTCATCCTATGGCTGATAGAAGCTTATATACCAAATTGCATCAAAATATATTCATATTTGCGACCTGTAGTTTGATTACAAGGTTTACGTGGGCACACAGACAGACGGGCGGATGGACGGACATCGCTAAATCAACTCAGAAAGTGATTCTGAGTCGATCGGTATAATAAAAGATGGGTCTAGGTAAAATATTTTTGGTAGTTACAAACAGCAGCACAAAGTCATTATACCCAAACCACATGGTGGTATAGGATATAACAACAATCGATTTGCGGCAGACAGAAAACGAAATAACATCAAGTTTTACAAATGTGGTAAAAAGGGGCACATTCGCGCTCAGTGTGAAGTCGATAGTGGTGAGTCTGTTGCGCTGGCTATGTGTGGTGTAGACAAACAATTGGATAGCGGCTTACATTTGTCCTAACAGAGAATTGTTTTCATCAGGGGAAACGGTACATGCAGAGGGGAAAGGAACCGTAATCAGTGCTGCCAAACCATTTTGGTGAAAAATCGTCAAATTGGGAAGAACAAATCGTCAAAATCGTCATTTAAAAAAAAATAATCGTCAAAAAATCGTCATCAAATAAAATTAATTAACTTAAGTAAATTTCTATAAAATATTACTGTAAAACAAAACACATTGCTATAATTCATGGTTTTATTGATTAATTTATTGTTTTCATTACAAAACAAATAAAAATTTAAAACAAATTTAAAAATTTATTGTTATTAAAATTTATTTTTGATACATTTGTGATGTACATTTTTTGATTAACTCTTTTCCTATATTTATATCAAAACACTCGGATTTGTTTAACTTCAAAAAGTCTTTAGCGAATATTATTCCTTGTAATGTGGAAGTATCTAAAGCGTTTCGAGTTTTCGTTTTGTTTAAATTAACAATATTGAAAATTCTTTCGACGTTGGCCGATGAATGTGGGAGTGCCATTATACTTGAAACAAATTTTGTTAAAGTTGGGAATGCTGGCGCGTTATTGGCTCGTTTAATATTGGAAACATTTTTCCAAAAGACCATTGTTTCTAATTCTACAAATTTCATATTACGTAGTTCCCGAATTTCATTATCAAGTTCTTGGAGTTCCTTTACATCCAACAAATTTGGAAAATATTTTGCTAAAATTATGAGATCGTCGTTTTTTTTATTTAAGGAAATGTTTGGTTCTAGACAGTTAAATTTTTTTAAAATCTCATCATCGAAATCAAATCGTTTTAAAATTTGTGTTACAAGTTCAACATAAAATTGAACGCAGCAACCAACTAATTTGTTGTATTCGTCAGGATCAACATTTATACAAGACAATTTATCTTTAAGGTATATACCAAGATATACATCATTTCTTTCTAAGAAAACATCTTTGTTGTTGAAGTTGTGAACATCAAAATTTTCCATATATTTTTCTTTAATAAAATTACTTAAAACGGTTTGCAGCAATCTATACAATTCACTGTATATATTCTGAATTTGAACACTCGTACTTTGAAAAAGTTTGTTGATATTATTTATAATGCGCAAAATATATTTTAAAAAACTCAAGTATAATTCATGAATACCGTTTAGATTATTCAATATGTCCTTTGCTGTATCTATATGATCAACATTTACTGCAAATGCAAAATAAATTTTTAATGCTTCAAATAGTTCCAGTAAACGATTTACAACTGCCTCCAGAGAAAGCCATCTAGTTTGTGAAGGATGAAGAAGTTTCTTTGGCTTCAATTCTAACAAAGATTGAATTTTTAAAAATTGGTTATTTCTTTTTGAACTATTTGAAACGTAATTATATATATTTCTGGCGAGTGTTTCCACTGATGATGGTAACTTCATACAAGCATATGAAGAACACAGTGCCAATGAGTGGCACACACATTTCGTTATAAATAAATTTGGAATTTCTTTTTTAAAATGACTAGCCACTGAGTTATACTTTCCGGTCATATTAGGAGCTCCATCGGCTGCAAATCCTACCATAAACTTTTTGTAATTTACCTTGTTATTTAAAAGGTAGTTTTTTATAGCAGTAAAAAGGGACACTGCATCACAACTGTCAACCTCCAGGAGACCAAAAAAGAAGTCATAAACAGTAAAATTTGTACACACTCTGGATACTAAACACATCAATTTTTTGTTGGTAATGTCAGTAGACTCGTCAATACAGAGGGAAAACGCATTGGAGCTCATAAGTTCACATATATATTGAAGTTGACTTTCCCCGATAACATTTTTAATTATTGCTGTAGATTTTGTTCTACCAATTGATATGTTTTTAGAAATATCCGAATCTTTAAAACAGTTTTTTACCAACTTCGATAAATGATCCATCGTAAGAAAGGAAATGTTGTGTTCCGTCAGAAATAACGATAATTTTATTTCTATTTGTTTTGCTGCATTCACATCTTTATTTAAAAATGATGATATAGTTGGCCGATTTTCTAATATAACATTTTCTGCCTCTGAATGTTTTTGCGTTTTCATATGTTTATACAAATCAGATTTTCCGGATGTTATTTTTAAAGTTGTTTTACAAACATTGCAGTAAATGTTTGGGTCTTTTTTTACTGCCCACGATTTAACATTTGGGTCTTCAAGCCACTGATCTTTTATATTTCGTTTCTTCTTCTCTTGGAAAGAGTTTTCCAAACTATCATCTTCAACTTCGGTTGTAGTATTTGAACCTAAAATAGTTCAACTTATTATTATATTTCATTCATTTGTTTTTTAAATATTACCACTTTTAATCAAAAATTTTTCCATTTTTATTTACAGAAAATGTGTTTTATAATAATGAAAAGAAAAAAGCTAACTTTTTTTTAGTTTTCATTTAACCGTTTTTTCACAGGTTGCTTTATACAAGTAAAACAAGACTGAACATATGTTTGGCTCTTTCTTTTGTACGCAAAATGAATTGAGATTCACAAACTCTGCTTTCTTGCTTATGCAGGCCATAGACGTTGCGACCGTTGGTACAACTCGGTTGGTAGTCAAGTTGGGTGTTTTGCACACAAACGATACAACCTCATTGTACAACTTCATTTTGAAAAAAGTCATGTTGAGTAAAGATGGCATCGCATATGTGCACCTTATCAAGTTGTACCAACGGTCGCAACGTCTATGGCCTGCATTATATATAAATTTAAATTTTTTTCTAAAGAGATTGCCATCAGTTTTTATTTTTTTATGTTGCCATATAGATAATTTTCATATTTTTTTGTAAAAATGTTATGAATTTTGAAGAATCGTCATTTTTGTTCTAGCAGAAAATCAGAAATCGTCAATCGTCATTTTAACAAAATTGACTTAAAAAATCGTCAAAATGGAGACAAATCGTCAAATTTGGCAGCGCTGACCGTAATGCTAAATTCAACTTTTATGAGCATAAAACTTATAAATGTATTGTATGTTCTTGTTTGTATTCCAATTTTTTGTCCATAAGCAAATTCATTGATGCTGGTCATTCTGTTATTTTTTCGAATAATTGTGCGAATATCAAGAATAAAGCAAACAAGAAAATTATATATGCAGTGAATGATAACGGAATATTTTTTGTCAAATTAAAGATTCTTTCTTCGACTGAATGGCATTCGCGATTCGGTCATTTTAACAGTAAGGACTTTAACACGCTATGCAGAAAAAATATTGTTAGAGGGTTGAATTTAAAATTACTTAACAATTTTCTGCTGTTGGGAAGATTACTGCCAAATCATTCAACTCATACTCGCAAGTAAATACGAAAGCAGTTCTGGAATTGGTGCACACAGACTCATGTGGACCGTTTAGAGTAAAATCGCTAGATCAGAAGCGATAACGGTAAGGAATATTTGAATTCCGAATTTAAAGATTATTTCCAGAAAAATACCATAATGCATCCGACAACCGTTAGACACATACCACCACAAAATGGCATTACATAAAAAATAAATCGTACACTTGTAGATATGGCTCACTGTATGCTACATGAATCGAGACTACCTCAGAGCATATGAGAAAATGTTATTTGAGGAAGATTTGGTGACAAATTTCATGTTAACGTTTTATACTCAGCACCTAATACAAATGATATGGTTAAAGCTGAGATGAGACGTAGAAGAAGGTGGAGTACCTGACAATTTAAGGTCAAAAGTTAATGAAAAAAAGAGGGCATGGAAAACCTAGGCTTATTACAACAGGACAATCCGGATGTCGAAAGAAAGCATATACATATTCACCAGCAACCGAATTACTCAGTTCTGTAATAGAAAATCCTGAAACCTAATTATATGCGTTAAACTCTGATGATGCGGAAAAATGGAAAGGTTCAAAGGAAATTAAATACAATGCGCTGAGTTAAAATAACACCTGGGTACTTGTAGATAGACCAAAATCTAAAACATCACTGGGTCAAAAATATAAGGTACGTTTAGGGGCCCAGGGATGTTGCTAGAGGTTGACTACCGTTAAACGTTTGCACCCTACGTACGATATTGTACCATTTGAACTATATTGGCATTAGGGGTAAAGTATGAATTATTGGTGAGACATATTGAAAGCTACAATAACTGCATATTTAAATGGTGATCTCGCAGATAAGATAGATATAATGCAAACGCCAATTTTGAGGATTCTATTAATACAGGTAAAGTGTGCATATGGACCAAGGCATTATATGGCTTACAACAAGCTGGGAGAGAATGGAATAAAAAGGTTACAGTAATTTTTATGTGAGCATAAAAAGTGGGGGTTATATCCATGCCCCATTCGGAGCAGGCAGCCAATTATTTGTTGAGATATCTTGTGAAACATCCTGGTGGTAAGATATCATATACTAACGACAAACAAGACTTTTGAGATTCTAATTGAGGATGTGACTCATGCGACCGCATATCAAATTCTGGTTTTCTAATGTTTATGACAGACGCACTGTGGCTGAAATTTTGATTTCATTGGCCAAAAGTCCAATTTTTTTTTGTCACCGATTTTTTAAATTCTAACGCCATTTTGTAGCTAATAGCCAAAAAATTAGGTTTAGCTATTGCTAATTGTGGGCGTGGCCTGCTGTCAAAGTCAACTTTTTTTTTAATTTCAGAAAAAGATAATTATTTTTTGTTTCTTATCAAAAATAAATGCTCACTACTCGCAAGTTATCGTCTTAAGTCATTGTAAGTGGTAACAACCCTACCGTTTAATATTACACCACCTTTTGATATATTTGCAAGAAAGGATGTCAATACACAGAGGATACAATTCATTTGTAATCTGGGTTTTTTTTATTATCATACCATTTTATACCTTTTTATTTTACCTAACGATGTACTAATGCAAGTAGTAAAGAAATCACACACAGGTAATTCATTTCTATAGTGGATGTTTTATATATCATTTTAGGTAGTAATGCACTAATGCCATTTTCTTACCATTTTATTTTACCTAGAAACATAGTATGACGGCTTATGAGAAGGCTTATAAGAAAGTGACATTTGAATACAAACTCAATTGATCTAATATATTTCAGCAATAACAGTCGCAAATAAAAATATTCAGAAAAATATGGAGAGCTTCAGTTATAAAGAACTCGCCGAAGAATATTTTAGGAACAAAAACCAGGAAGATGTTCCTAGTTACGTTCAAATAAAATTAAACTTAAATTCGTGTCGCACCGAAATAGAAGAACAATTTTCTAATTTCGTCAAAGCACTAAGAAAGGATACAAAGAAGTTAGCTTTTTATATAAAAAGTGAAAACTGGTTAGTAGGCCATCTTACTGTCGCTCCAGAAACAACAAAGCAAGGTAAGGCTGGAAGATCACGCAATTCATTGTACAACTGCAGCGATAGATCTAAGAGGCGGACACTTAAAGATGTTAATGATGAAATTGGATCTATAATTACAAAAGAATCTTTCCTACATCAACACTACGATCACAGAAACAATTGACAAAAGTGTATATCATTGAAAAAGTTGTCAAAGCTAGTCAGTGAGAACAAACCGGATTTTTAAAAATATACCAACTCTGAGCGATGCAAAACAGTTCACAAATGAGGAGGCATTAGCATTATTTCTGGATTTGAAATTAACAAAACAGCAATATATTCAGCTCACATTGCGTGCGATTGAGAGACGCTCAAATATGTATCCAGCATATCATCACATAACCGCTGCAAAATGGACTGTTTGCCATCAAAGGACACTATTACAATAAAACCAATTTCGGCAGAGGTACAACTACAATCCCTACTTGATCACACAGCCGAACGCTTACTTCAATCAATAAAAGGAAATGAGTTAAAGAAATATGGAGACACAAAGTTAATTCTTTTTTGTAAATGGGGATGTGATAGTTCTTCGGGACAGAAACAATACAAACAAGTAGTATGTGAAAATATTTCGGACCCAGATATGTTCATGGTATCATTTGTACCATTGCGATTGAAAAAGATTTTGGAAGATTCAGAGCCTTCGACTAGTACAATGCAAACAATGGATATTTGGAAAAATTAGACACCATCTTCTACGAAATACTGTAGGCCGATCAAATTTTAATTCAAAAAAGAAACTCATGATGCCATTAACAAAGAAGTTACTGATATCAAGGCCCAAATTACCACACTACTGTCATTAGGATTGCCGTTAGCAATTGAAGTAAGCTACCAATTAATGCTGACAATGATAGATGGAAAAGTAGCCCAGGCTTTGACTAACACGAAGGCTGCATCCAGCTGCATCATATGCCAAGCAACATCAAGCCAATTAAAGCAAGTCCCGACAAAATCACTAGATAATACTGATGCATACGAATTTGGATTATCACCACTACATGCAAAAATACGACTTATGGAACACATACTAAAAATAAGTTATGATTTGGATTTCGGTTCTTCAGGATCAATAAGAAACAACGAAACCACCAAGGAGTTAAGAAGTTAAAAAAGAAACATGTTCAAGATGAATATCGCAAACTTGGATTGATTATAGATCAGTCAAAACAGGGGTCAGACAATGCAAATGATGGCAATACCGCAAGAAGATCCTTTTCATATCCAGAAACAGCATCTGAAATAAGAGGAGTGGATTTAAATCTTATTTTCAGATTTAAAATAATCCTAGAAGTACTTGCGTGAGTTACAGCACCCACCACAGTCTTAACAACAGCAACAACCACCAACTAAACCAACAAGATCACCATAAACGTTATTAATCATATTTAGGTCATAAGTAAACAAACTTGTATTTAGTTATTGGGAAACATATTAAAATGAACATAATTGCATTATTGCACAAAACATTGTATTTAGTTATTAAGAATTCTATTTAACTGAAATAAACATAAATGTATTATTGCACAACCATTTAAATGGAAACAACTAAAAAGACTATCAATCAAACGTAAACTTTATCTATAATATTAAAAGGCTAGGCGATTTATTGTTACCGATGTAAGTTTCACAGTTTCACCCCGATTTTGACAAAAAAAAAAATAAATGTATCATTTGAAAGGTATTTCTTATTAGGTGTTACCCAGATTTACAGATTTTCATCGTCTGGAATATTTTTTTGGAGTTGTGATCGTTTAAAGTTGCTACTAACACATATCTACAGAAAATTATACAATGCGATGTGTGTGTTTATTAAATTTGTTAATGTGTTTGTGTTAATGTGTTGAGTTTGTTTTCTTCATTTAAACTGAGTTGAATTGTGAAGCATACCTTTAGGGTCTTTATTAAATGCAAAAATAAAATTTCCCAGAATTTGCACTCGAATTTCGAGTGCTGGAATCTGCTAGTTTTAATTAAACCAAAAGTATATATTATCAACAATTATAATCAATAAAATTAATTCTGATTGAACAGTCAAACCGACAAGTTGTGTTTTTTATAACTCGTGATACAACAATCTCATAATTCGTGCAATGAAGAAATTGACTCCAAAAAATTTGGAGATTATGTTAAGGAAACTGCAAAAATATATACAACCAAGTACCCAGAGAGAAATGCGTCTGCAACAGTTCACAAAATTCTTTATCATCCAGAAGATGTCATTAAATATTATTTGGTGCCACTTGGAGATCTATCAGATGAGGCTCAGGAAAAAAGGAATAAGGATTACAGATTTGATAGAGAGCACAATACTAGAAAAATTTCACGAAATTCCACAAATGAAGATCTATTTAATATATTATTGGCAACGTCAAATCCGTTCATCTCCAGTATTTGAAATCAATGGAAAGTGGAACATCGGGATTTATATGAAGAAGTCAAAAAACTACTAAAGAACAGAAATAACACAGAAAAAAATATGGAATATTTGCAATCAATATTTGAATCAAATGAATAATAATTATAATTGCCTTTCATTGTTATTTAAGTACGAAAAACATAGTATTAGTAAAAAAAAATTTTAATAAACAGAAACTCCCATTGTTCAAATACTATTAAAATCTATTGCAGTTTTTATTTTTTAAAGGTTTGTTTTACCCACAAATGTATGAAATGTTTTAATAAATAACAAAGATTCGAAAAATAAAAACCCCAATTTTCATATCAAAATCAGAATCATTGCGCTAATGTTCAGCAGATTTATTTTGCAAAAATTAACAAATTTGACAGCAAAAAATGATAAAATTTTCTGTAGTAATTAATAGAGAGACTATTAGATAATATCTCTAGCGTTTTTTTAAGTGGAATTATTCTTTGAGTGTAAACAAATTTGCAAATTTGACAGCAAAAAATTTTAAATTTTTCAGTAGTCATAGCAAAATTCCAGTTGATTTTACTTTTTTTTTTTTTTTTTTTGAGTGTAAACATTAAAAAGAAATCCCATTATTACAAAAAATACTTATAATTATTATTGAAATCCAAATATGACATTTTTTAATAAATAAAAAAGTTAAAAAAATGGAAATTTCAATTTTGACCTAGAATTTCTTAAAAAGTACTCAATCAATTTTAATGAAATTAAAACAGACTCAAGTCAACTAAATATTTACCCACCAGAAAAAAATTACTAAAATATTTTGATCGGTTCAAAAGTTACAGAATTTTGGCCAATGAAAAAAGATTTTCAGCCACTGTGAGACGGTGGTGTGGCATGGAAATCTAAGAAGCAATCTATAGTGGGGCTGCGTGCGATGGAGGCGGAATTTATTGCTCTGTGTCAGAGTACTAAGTAGGTTGTTGTATTCACAATAAGTATGCTTATCAAAATGAGTTTTGAAGACTCATCGTAAAACCTACCTCCATTTACTGCAACTGTCCATAAACGCAGCAAACATATTGACATTAAATACTACTATATCAGAGTCAGGTATAATGATGGATATGTCGATGTTAATTATATATCATCGGAGTAAAACGCAGCAGATATATTTATTAAGGTCATGTCCAAACAGAAACATGTCATAGCATGTAATTTTTGTAATTTAACATGTTTTTGTAAAAGTTTAATTAATATTTATACCCTATACCACTATGTGGTTTGGGTATAATGACTTTGTGCTGCTGTTTGTAACAACCAAAAATATTTGACCTAGACCCATCTTTAATTATACCGATCGAATCAGAATCACTTTCTGAGCTGATTTAACAATGTCCGTCCGTCCGTCCGTCCGTCCGTCCGACCGTCCGTCCGTCTGTGTGTCCATGTAAAGCTTGTAATCAAACTGCAGGTCGCAAATATGAATATATTTTGATGAAATTTGGTAAATAAGCTTTTATCGGCCATGGGATGAACGCTATTGAAATTGGTGAGAATCGGTCCATGTTCAGACCTAGGCCCCATACAAATTACCCCTATGAAATCGACATAAATTGCCATAAGATCCAAATTGTCATATAGATCTTACTCAAATTGGGTTTTGTATGCGTTCATTATGTCCATTAATGAGTAGTCCAAAAATGATCCCTTTGACCCCATATAGAGCTGCTTCCCGATCTTCACTTAAATCTATTAAAAAACAAAAATATTGCACTGATTCTTCTCAGATTTTGTTTGTATATATTTTTGGAAAATACAAGAGACTTTACCAAAATGATCAGGATCGGTCCATTTTCGGACCTAGTCCCCATATAGATATAGCATCCGATATGAACTTTTTCATATCTGCAGCCAAAAAAATTAATAAGAATCAGACTCAAATTTGGTTTTTGCTTATTTTCTATGTCCAGTTAGTTGGGCCTAAGAGAAAAGACATGGTATAGGGTATCGTATAGTCGGTCTTGACTATTTAATTTTATTTTGTTTTTATTTAATTTTATTTTTGTAAATGCACTTGGTTTGAGCCGGGGTATGTTGATTATTAGTTAGTTAGTTACTTGTTCTCTATTTTAAATTCATTTCATTAAATTACAAATTTAAATATTATAATATTATAATTAAAAATATGTTAGAAGAAAATAAATAGAACTTACGACTATGACTTATTGTCGTCAGTCGGAAAAAAGATATAAATAGTACATATGTATGATTTTGTCGAGAATGTTTATGTTTGAGAAAAATAGTAAAATTAATAATTGTATTCATTGATTAACTCATTTCTATAACCAATCTTATCTCACGCAGAATGGGGCAATGGGCCATGAAGTGAAGAATATTTTATATTTCGTTCAAGTTACATAAAGAGCATATACGAGACCTTTGCTGTTGAAACCTGGTTCCATTGAGCTCAATAAGGTCACATCTGGCTTTGAAAATATAACTTACTGCTCTCATACTGTTACTAAAATCAAAATAGCATTGTGGTTCTCTATAATTCAGTTTTGCATAAAAGCGGTTTGTATTAGACGCATTCTCCAAGTAAAATTCCTTTTCTTTAGTTTTTAACCCATTAAGAATATCAATACGTAGTTGTTCCCAGTTTTCGTTTGTTGTGCATGCCGCAATTCGTATTGAATTAACATCTCTAGCAAATATCTTTATACCAATACAACTTTTTTCTAAAATTAGTTTTGTGAGCTGGTTTGGCAAGCGTTTCCCATTATATTCAAAAAGCGTTTTTAGTATGTATCGTAAATGTAAGTCTAGAGTATATATATGATTATTTTCACAGCCAGTTTCTAGCATCAGCGCGTATGTAGGTGTGAATTGTGGTAATTTAAGAATCTTTTTTAAGAAAAACCTTTGGAGTTTATCGACTTCCTCGAACTTCGCGTTTAATCCAATCTCTTTTTAGATAAAAAAATTTTTCCATGTTGCATTTATGCTATTTTTCGCTGATATGTTTCTCTTTTCGATATGTTTTTTAAAATTCATTTTTGGCGGTAGTGTAACTCCAAGATATGTGTATTCATTTGAAATTCTAATTGATTCACCATTGAAAATCCAATATTCTCTTTCTGCGAGTCTCCCTCCTTTTCTGAATATCATCATTTCCGATTTAGTTAGATTGACTTCTAGGTTCCATATATCGCAATATCTCTGCAGCTTGTTGATCATAGTCTGCATGGTACCATGTTGATTATTATTGACTCGGTAACTCAATCAACAAGTTGACAACTGTACAACCCAATTGCATCACTCTTTTGAATTCCTTTATGAACTTTTTTACTTTTTATTTCCTTTATGTCAGTCTAATAAATACCTTTAAACGAGACGGTTGTCCTTAATTTATGCTAAGAAAGTCCAACAGTCTTTAATATATTCAAAGACTGTTATTTAAAAATTGTTAACCCTACCGACTGAAACTACTACTAGATGTTGGATTTCCCTAAATCACTTTGTACCTGGGGCCTTTTCTAATAAGTGACCAAAAAAATGAGTTATTTTATAGTACATATTTTTTCGATAAGAAATAAAAGATTTATTTTTATAATGTTAGCAAAACATTGTAAACCTTTACAATAATAAGAACTTTTTTATTCAATATGAGTATTCATTATTGATGTGTAAACATCTATACGCGCAGGGGGTAAATTTCTATTTCAAAATACAATCACAAAAACAGCGTAACACATCGGTGTGAGCTGAACCGTAAATCGGTGTGACTTTATCTGATTGTATTTGTGAAAAAATTATGATATGTTCTTTTCTAAACATTTTCCAATTGTCTTACAAAAAACATCAATATAATTCCAGAAAACATCATTCGAGTTTCAGAAAACATCATTTGAATTTCAGAAAACATAAATAGAATTTCAGAAAACATCACTTGAATTTCAGAAAACATAAATAGAATTTCAGAAAACATCAATATAATTTCAGAAAACATCATTCGAGTTTCAGAAAACATCAATTGAATTTCAGAAAACATCAATAGAATTTCAGAATACATCAATTGTATTTCAGAAACCATCAATATAATTTCAGAAAACATCATTTGTATTTCAAAAAACATAAATAGAATTTCAGAAAACATCAATAGAATTTCAGAAAACATCAATTGTATTTCAGAAAACATCAATTGTATTTCAGAAAACACCAATTGAATTTCAGAAAGCATCAATAGAATTTCAGAAAACATCAATTGTATTTCAGAAACCATCAATATAATATCAGAAAACATCATTTGAATTTCAGAAAACATAAACAGAATTTCAGAAAACATCAATATAATTTCAGAAAACATCAATTGTATTTCAGAAACCATCAATATAATTTCAGAAAACATCATTCGAGTTTCAGAAAACATCATTTGAATTTCAGAAAACATAAATAGAATTTCAGAAAACATCAATATAATTTCAGAAAACATCAATTGAATTTCAGAAAACATCAATTGAATTTCAGAAAACATCAATTTGAATTTCAGAAAACATAAATAGAATTTCAGAAAACATCAATTGAATTTCAAAAAGCATTATTTGAATTGCTGAGAACATTAATTGTATTTCAGAAAACATCAATTGAAGTTCAGAAAACATCAATTGCATTTCAGAAAATATCAATTGAATTTCAGAAAACAGCATAATCGACTTATTTTTTATGCACTGGAAAATATGATGTTGATGTTTTCTTTAATTATTAGATGTTTACACATCTCCCTTGTGATCGGACTCATATGATTTTTTTTTACCCTCCATACAAGTGTGCAAAGGGTATATATAACTTTCTTATTCCGATTGTAATAATAATTGTTGTTGCACTAATTTAGTATTAAGCTTATCAAATTGTTTACTTTTTCAAATAACATGTTTACATATATTACAAATAAACGCCATAGCCGAATTCAACACTCTAACTTGCAAAAAGTAGATTTTCTAGAAAAAAAAACGAACTTTAAAAAAACTAACTTTTTTTTAAAAAAATACCCTTCTTTTAAAGCATCCAATTCTTAAACTACTCTCTTTAAAAGAAAGCTAATTTCTTTAAACAGTTCCATTTTTTAAAAAATATTTTTTTTTTTAAAATTACCTTTCTTAAAAAGTATCTTTTTTAAAAAAGGGATTAAACTTTGTGTGCTATAACGCCGACTGCGTTTAGTAATGAATTGCATTGGTTTTCTATGAAGTACTAGGGTTTCTACTCTAGTAAAACAAAAATAATGCAATTTTTCAAATAGTAATTAATTCTTTCAATAGAAGACACGATCATTGTTTTTTATAACAAGAAATAGAAACTGGCCAACAAGAAAATCAATTAACTTTAAACCTAATTGGTATTCGAATTTAAAGTTTCGGTATCGGCAACAGTTTTGAAGTGGTAGCGGTACGCAACATGGGTTGTAATATTGAGTTTAAGTCACAGTTGGAGGGTATCAAAGATTCGGCACAGCCAAATTTACCACTCTTACTTGTTTTTTTATACATATAAAATTCTTCAATATTTTGTTTTACGGAAAATTCAATATTTTTTGTTTTAACAAACAAAGTTACACTTCATTTTGCTCCTTATTCCGTTTTCTTTTCTGAATACATTCAAAATAAAATACCACCATGTTTTATGCATTTGTGTAAAGACCTAGAAATGTTACTCTTGTAAATTGTATAAAATTGGGGCTATTGCCTTCTTGGTCATAGGGTAGGAACATTAACTAATTGTTCCCCTGCTTTGCAATATTCTCACCCTATGACTTAACCGTACGATTCATAACCAGCAAAACTCCTTTAATTTCATAACCAGGTACCCGGGTATCCGAAGTAGGTTGTTTTGCGTTTATTGAAATAAAATAATATTTTAATGTAAATATTTTTGTTGTTGATTATATTTTGCGTTCTCAACTGTACAAATTTGATATTTGGAAAAAAAACTGGTTTCTGTTCGTATATAAGTACCTAAAGCGACACAAGTAGGCAGAAACTGGTTTTATGTAAGGGTTGTTTATTTGCTTATTTTGCTTATTTTCGGTACCTACTTGCTTATTTGCCTTTGAATTAGATAGCAGATGTTCATTTGTGTCGTAAAATTGAAATATTTCATTTGCTTCGCCAGTCTGTGTTGAATATTTGAACAGTGAAGTTGGTGAAAAATGAGCCGCAACGACCGATATTTGTCTACAAGGGAATACTGGAATTTGAGTGATGAAGCAAGAAGCACATATATTCAACGTTTATTTGAGGAAGCGACTCAAGATGAGGACCTTGAAGTGGACCCTGTGGAAGACCAAAATGAAGGAAATGTGTCCTATACTGGCGAAGTTTCGGAATCAGAGAATGAAGATTTGAATGTTGACAACGCAAACGAAATTGCAGCTGCTATTGACGCACCAGAGGAAATTTTCTTTGATGATGAAAGTGAAGATGATGATATGCAAGAAGATGCACCAACAATAAACCCAGCAGACTACATGACTGCACGTGCCGGCACACAATGGCAGCGAACACCACGTAGTTGCCAACAAGTGAGAAGCCACAATATATTCAGAGACCGCTGTGGTCCAGCGCGGATTACTGAAAATATGACGCCTTTGCAGTGTTTCAAATCATACCTCACAGTGGAAATGGTGGATATAATAGTGCGCCACACAAATAGAAAAGCGCACACCACATATAATGCGTACAATGAAGCGAATCCCAATAGACGTCAGTTGAAGTGGAAAGACACGACAATCAACGAAATTTATGCGTTCATTGGAATGATTTTGATGGCTGGCACAAATCATTCTAATGACGAAAACGCAAGAGATTTGTGGACGTCACAGGCTCACCCAATATTCCGCGCCACCATGGGAATAAACAGGTTTTTCGATTTGCTGCGTTTTATGCGGTTTGACGACCCCAGAACACGGGTAGAGCGGCAGCGTCAAGACAAAGCGGCGCCAATTCGCGATATTTGGATAATACTCGATGCAAATCTTGCCAGATATTATGTGCCATCAGAATATTTGACCATTGATGAACAATTATATCCATACCGTGGTAGAACCAAATTCACCCAATATATACCCTCGAAGCCAGCAAAATATGGCATAAAAGTATGGTGGATTTGCGATGCCAAAAACTCATATCCACTTCATGGCCAAATATATACTGGCAAACAAGAAACTGGTCGTGAAGTTGGTGTTGGCGAAAGAGTGGTGAGAGATTTAGTTGGGCCATACTACGGTAGCGGACGAAATATAACAATGGATAATTTTTTTACGACGCTGCCGTTGGCTAGGCAACTAAAAGTAGAAAAGCTCAGCATTGTGGGTACACTCCGCCGCAACAAAGCTTACATCCCTGCGGAGATGAAAGAAGACAAAAAAAAGACGTTGGTTCAAGTTTATTTGGCTTCTACGACAACGTAACACTGCTCTCATATAAGCAGCGGAAGTCCAACTCGGTCATCGTTCTTTCTAGTATGCATGATGATGCACAAATTGACGAGAATGGGAAACCAGAAATTATAAATTTTTATAACCAAACAAAAGGTGGGGTGGACGTAATGGACCAAACGCTCCAAGAATACACGACCCAGCGACAAACAAGAAGATGGCCGATGGCATTTTTCTATAACATCATTGATGTGAGCGCATTTGCATCACACATCATATATTATGGAAATAATCCAACTGCACGATACACCACGACGCGCAGGAAGAATTTCCTGCGTCAACTGGCAGAAAACTTGTGCATTCCTGTTATAGAAAATAGAATTTCAAATGTGCAAAGCGTGCGCCAATTTTCAACAAAAAATGCAATTGAAAGCATCATCGGAAGGCCGTTGGAGAGTGTGCTTTGTGCTGCAGGTCCGTCAACATCTTCGTCAGCACGACAAAGGGACAGAAAAGTACATACGGGCGTGTGCTACATGTGCAACCTTCTTCCAAATAAGCGCAGAAGAAAAACTACAAAAAATTGCAGCATATGTAGCACGCCGATATGCGATGAGCACGCCATAACAATTACTAAATGCTACAATTGCCACAATAACAACGATAGTGATTCGGATGAATTATAATATAATATATATAAAATATGATAAAATAAATAAAAAAGACATTTATTTCCAATAAAAACAACATAAAAAAACGTTTTTTCATTTACATGTCAGGCATTTACATAGGAATTGCATTAGGGTACCCGGGGACCCGGTTGTGTGTTTATGGGGGTAAAACATTTAAAATCATTTTTTAAAGAAAATATTGAAAATATTTTGAATTTTTTCGTATTTAAATCTTAGCTTAGCCAAAATCTCTCATGATTCGGAGTTTTATGTCCATATCTCAAAAATTATAGGCACAGCAGCACTTTAAAGTCAAAAAAGGTACACGGGTACCCGGTTATGAATCGTAGGGTTAAAAGAAGGCAATTATACCAATTATTTGTACTTTACGAGAATAACACTTTTAGACCTTTACACGAATGCACGATTTTATTTCGAATGTAAAAAAATTCATTTTTTGAAAAAAGTGTAAATAAAATGGGCACTTTTTGTCAGAAAAGAAAACGGTATTAGTCTCACTATGGCACAGTAGGTAGCACCACAATTTTGTTCTAATTATATATTAACTAAGGTCTAACTAGAATTTATGATTAATATAGATTAAAAAGCTTTGCGATAAGAGCTCTGTTTGTTCACTTTCCCAGTAACACCCAGTAAAACCCGAAATTTCAGAGATTAAGAAAAATTAGTTCTGAAAAACACAAATATCCAAAATAGTAAACGAACAGCAATTTGTAAGAATTTGCAAGTTCATAGAAACAGCTGATTGTAAACACATTTGAAAGTGAAGAAGAAGCGAAACTCTAAATTAAAACAAGTAAGAGTGTAAAATTCGGCTATGCCGAATCTTTGATACCCTCCACCTAGGTTTTACGTTTACATTAATATCTGGACTTCTTGCACTATTTGTAACAAATGTAAATAAAATATTTGAAAATTTAAACAATTTGATGAACCTGTTACTGAATTATTACAACATATGCTCTGAATTTTCAGCATTTTATAGAGGTGTCTACATATTTTAGGCCATAAATAGGCATAATGACACCCGATTTATCCCATTTTAAATACTAACCTGATCCAGATAATTACAAACAATATTAAGTTTAACCAGATAAATGGTTTATTTTGTAATTTTCTTTTTAATTTAAATTTTTTAATATAAAGATGCATTTTATTTTTTACAATCCTTTTCAATTTTCCAAAACTATTAGTATAGGGCAAATTTATAAGTCCGCATAGATCAACTTTCTACTCTTACTTGTTTTTTTTTTTCTGTATTAAATCTATCTTTGTGTTTTTAAATTAATTAAGATAATTAAGACGAAAATATTTAACAAATTGTTTTTTTTTTTTTAGTTAATATCTGAACATTTACTGATACAAGGCAAAACTAAATCTGCCAAAAATTTCAGTCAAATAATTTTTTTCAATTTTAAACTTTAAAGTTTTTTTAAGTCTGGTAATAACTCTATAATATGAAGGAAGTAAATATGTGGCTTCTTTAATAACAATGGCAAGTATAAAACACATTTTTGTGCATTACATTAAAATATTATAAATTTGAAAGTAATTAATTTTATAAATATAATTAATTTTAGATAAATGTCCGATTCATTTTTCGATGAACACATCAAAGAAATACGGAAAACAAAGATTTTGCTTCAGTTAGTTGAGAGACGAGAAGCTAATGGGATGGCTGGAACAGGTCAAAGATGACGACTATAAATGCAGATGCAAGGCTTGTGAAAAAATATTAAAATGCGATAAATCACATCTAAGTATACATGCTAATAACCACTGTTATAAAAAAGCTTTTAAAACCAAGATGCAATATTCTGTTTGAGTTATAACGTCTCATTTGCAAGCCATTTTAATTGTGTAAATTTTAAATGCACATCTAGCCATATCAAAAAGATGAATTATACAGAATTGTAAAAAATAATTTTTTTATAATATCTGTTAGTTTTTTATATTATTCCTATGTCATTCTCATGATATTCTTATTTTTATATTTTTCTTCGTTTTCATGTTATTTTTACATTATTGAAATTGAAAATGTACAAATTAAAAATAAATTTTGAAAAAAGTAGTGTAGGGAAAAAAGGGAATTTTTTTCATAATCGTAGAGATTTCTGAAAACATCTCCTGGCATCACTAGTAACTATTAAAAAACAATGTAAAAATTTCACAAGACAACGCGACATAAACTTGCTTTGTTCAAAAGCTTCCATAAGACTGAATGAAATTGTTGCTTACTTTACTCTTTGGTGAGTATTTTCGTTTTTGTTCGGCTGTAAACATATAGGAAGTCGATCAGAGTTTGGCTTACTGGTGCCGCTATGCATATATGTGTGTGTAAACAAAAATATACGATATCCCAGTCATCATTTCGAAGATTGTTTAACAAAACTCACTGTGTCTTCTTCGAGCACTTTTGATGATTAAAAACTTATTAATCACATGCGCTATTAGAAAAAGACTTGAAAATGATTTTTGCTTACGATTAAAAAGTGATTTATAGAAAAATGACATTAAATACGACTCAAAATGAGTAGAAACCGATCAGAAAAGCGGATAAAAAGGACTCTCAAGAAGATTCGCGGGTAACGTAATATTTTCTCCCGACAAAAGTATATTTTGTGATCAGCAAAAGAGCGCATTTGTGACTGTTTTAATAGCGCAGATGAGTCAAAAAAGACTACATGATCATGTGCTAAGAAAAGCATGAATATATGTTTCCCAGGGCGAAGCTTGATCATTGCACTTTGATTGAGTTGAGCTCCGCGACTATTCGTAATGTGAATAGCTCGTGCCTAGAATTTTTGGTGGTTGGGAATGGAGTTTGTGTTAAGAAAAGCATGAATGCATGCTTCGCAGGGCAAGGCTTGATCATTGCACATTGATTGAGCTGAGCTCCGCGGTTATTCTTAATGTGGATAACTCATGCAAAAAATTTTTGGGAGTGGCGTTTGCCTCCGTCCCGACATTAAATAATAAATTTTAAAAATTTATTATAATTAACTTAACATATTTTTTTAACATCTGACAAAAAATAGTATTTTTTAAACACCAATTTTTTTACAGGGTAAATATTTATGGTTTACCTACTACTTTTGAATGCAAGTATGCAGAGTTTATATATGTACTAAAAATACAACCCTTAAAACCATACTATTTTTGCAACTCTAAAAATTTCATAATTTTGTATAAATAAAATAATATACCGATTTATTTTAATATGCGCTTATTATGGTATATCAATTTGTAACATTTTGTGATGTTATAAAAATCGCAGAATATTGATATTGATTTTATATAGTTTCTTTTATTAATTAATTAACTTAAATATTACACCAAAAAATATTGATGTTGATGAATTTTTATATTAATAACGCAACGACCACAAAAACAACATTCACAGCTATGACAAAATACAAAATTTAGGAAAACAGTATAGGAAAACGTCATATTTTTTTTTAACTTTTCAGTGATTTCTCGGCACCTGTGAAACCTATTGTCATGATTTAAAAAACAGGAACCTTCTCATGATGTTAGTGAATCATTCCCACTAAAAACGAGCGCCCTAGCTGTCCTATTGAGGGCGTTATCGTGACAAGAACACATATTCAAATCATATTTGTTCAGGACTTATTTTACTTCTTTGTTCAATTCTAGGGACCAGATTAACCGATTTGGACGATTTTAAATAGGAAATTTTTCAGGATGTTAGTGAATCATTTTTTATACCAACGAGCACCCAAGCTACCCGATTGAAGCCGTCATCGTGATTTCCACAGACGGACAGCCGGGCAGATGGACAGACGGACATCGCTATATCAACTCCGGTTGTTATAAGGATCACAAATATATATATATTTTATGGGGTCCAGATTTTTTTTTTCTAATTATTACAAATGGAATGACAAACTTATATATACCCTCTGCACACTGGAGTGGAGGGTAAAAAAAAATATATAGCTTAATTAGAAGAATTTATTTTATCTAACATGTAAATATATTCATTAAAACTTATATCATTACCTATTGCTTTTGATTGGCAGATACACACCAGTGTGCAGAGGGTAGATATATATAAGTTTGTCATTCCGTTTGTAATAATAAGAAACAAAAATTTGGACCCCATAAAATATATATATTTGTGAACCTTTTAACAAGCGGAGTTGATATAGCGATGTCCGTCTGTTGAAATCACGATGACGGCTTCAATCCGGCAGCATGATTCATTATTATCCTGAGAAGTATGCTATTTAAAATCGTCCAAATCGGTTGATTAGGTCCCGAGAATTGAATGACGAACTAAAAATTCTTGAAAAATATGATTTGTCTATGTTGTTCTTGTCACGATCCCTCAATAGGATAACTGGGGCGCTCGTTTTTACTGAGAATGATTGACTAACATAATGAGAAGGTTTCTGTTTGAAAAATCGTGAAAATCGGTTTAACAGGTCCCGAGAAATCACTGAAGAAGTAAAAAAATGAAAAATATATGTTTCTGTATTGTTCTTGTTGTTATTCTAAATGTTGTATTGTTGTCAAAGCTGGACTTGTTGTTTTTCTGGTCGTTGTGGTAATAATATAATAAAACCTAACCCTTTGTAAATTTTTTTATCAAAGCTGGTAGAAAAATTTAAAAGTTTCCATTGTTTTGGCATCACAAAAAAGTTCGTTAGTTTCAGATCGATTGGGTCACGGTAAAGGGGTTAAAAATCGATCCAAAATTTTGGCTACAAACAGACACTACAAGTTAATATATAGTATACGGAGTAAAAATTCACCAACATCTAAAGCAAATAATGCTAAACTACCTGGTGTTAATAAAATTCGGTAAATTTACCGAAAAAAATGTTATGTATTAATTTATTTAAAGAAAACACAACAATAACTTTTGATGTTGTATTTTTTGTGTGTAATATTTACATATTCATACATATATTAAATAAAAAAAAATATATGTCTATAATATTAATAGGCAAGGCGATTTCTTGTGACCGATGTAAGTTTCACAGTTTTACCATGATTTTGACAAAAAATTTATCGTTTGAAAGGTATTTTTTTTTAGCTGTTACCCAGATTTACAGATTGTCATCGTCTGGAATATTTTTTGCAGTTATGATCGTTTAAAGTTGCTACTAACATATACATAAAATTATACAATGCTATGTGTGTGTTTATTAAATTTGTTAATGCGTTTGCGTTAATGTGTTGAGTTTGTTTTCTTCATTTAAAATGAGTTGAATTGTGAAGCATACCTTTAGGGTCTTTATTAAATGAAAAAATAAAATTTCCTAGAATTTGCACTCGAATTTCGAGTGCTGGAATCTGCTAGTAATATATATAATAAATATCAATATTCTGGGATTTTTATAACACGGTGTCTCGTCTACCTGTAATTCATGGCAATGTTCAAGTCAGAGAAATATAATAACGTCAAAACGCGATGTGGGCAAATTATGTCCAGACATTTCATTTCAAAAATGTCTTTGAACTGTAAACACTTAAATTTGTGTCCAATTTCCTCCCACGCTTTTCTTTTTAAATCCGTTTTTTATAGTTTTCACTTTTGTAGTTCCATAAACACTAATATCCGCGATACATATTAATGAAATTATTAATTTGGCTTTTATTTGATTTAAGTTGAGCCATTTTAAAATACTTAAACGTCAAAATCGAATGAAACTTCAAACTAATGGCAGGGTTTAATGCAGAATTTCTGTCATTTCAACATTAGCGGTCTCCACTAGCCATTGACTTGTTCATTGCCATGAATTATAGCTAGTCGAAACACCGTGTAACATCGCAAGTTTTGCAAATATCAAAATACTCTAAATAATATATAGATAATATAATATACATATCCATGAAAAGCATTTAGAACATTACTGAACGTAACCGGAACGTCCCAACGCTTTTCATGTAACTAAAAAACAGCTGACACGTTACGTTACTGTTACGTGTGGTTAACTAGGCTTTAAGTTAGTTCTATCATTATTGCTTGCTGCCACTAATGATGAATAATGTTACCCTGCTAAAAACGTAATGCAAATTTACTGGATTACTATAAAATTGCAATTAAGGTTTTAACTTGTTGAATGTATTATTATGATTTATTTCTTGAACTGCGCATATCAAAACGGAAGTTTGTAAATTATAGAGCATAAATATTATTAAAATAATACTAATGATAATAAATGTTAACCGTTTCCCCTAAAATGCGCATATATGATGAACTCGGTAACTCTATTTTGTAAACGTAACAAGAAGTTAATATGCCAAACTTATGATCATATTTGTAAAATAATTATGGAAAAACGTATGGTTTTTGTTTATTATTAAAAAAAAAAGTAATATATATTTATTAGCTAAAAAAAGTAATATAAAATGCATTGATGTTGAATTTGTAGTATTATGGTGTTGTAATTTTTGTGTGTAATATTTACATATACATACATAGGTTAAATAATAAAATAATATACATATATTCCATATATGTATATCCATAATTACCGCATGTTAGAAATATATAGGTATATTATTTTATTTACATATATAAAATTATGCAATATTTTGTTTTAGGGAAAAAACATTTCTTTTGTATTAACAAACAGTGTCACTTCATTTTGCTCAGTGTGACTATGCCGTAGTATATGACGCCACAATTTTTGTTCTAATTAGCTTTGCAATAGGTATATCTATTTTAACATGAATGTCAACATTTTCAATTCGATATCAAACACAACAAGTAAGAAAATTATAGTCGGTCTAGACCGACTATACGATACCCTATACCATGCGTTTAGAAACCCTATCTCTTAGGCCCAACTATTGAAAATAAGCAAAAACCAAATTTGAGTGGGATTTTTATTAATTTTTTTGGCTGCAGATATGAAAAAGTTCATATCGGATGCTATATCTATAAAGGGACGAGGTCCAAAAATGGACCGATCCTGATCATGTATGGTAAAATCTCTTGTATTTTGCAAAAATGTATACAAACAAAATTTATGAAGAATCAGTGCAATATTTTTGTTTTTTAATAGATTTAAGTGAAGATCGGGAAGCAGCTCTATATGGGGTCAAAGGGATCATTTTTGGACTACTCATTAGTGGATGTAATGAACGCATACAGACCCAATTTGAGTAAGATCTATATGACAATTTGGATCTTATGGCAATTTATGTCGATTTCATATGGGTAATTTGTATGGGGGCTAGGTCTGAACATGGACCGATTCTCACCAATTTCAATAGCGTTCATCCCATGGCCGATAAAAGCTTATATACCAAATTTCATCAAAATATGTTCATATTTGCGACCTGCAGTTTGATTACAAGCTTTACATGGACACACAGACGGACGGACGGACGGACGGACGGACGGACGGACGGACGGACGGACGGACATTGTTAAATCAACTCAGAAAGTGATTCTGATTCGATCGGTATAATTAAAGATGGGTCTAGGTCAAATATTTTTGGTTGTTACAAACAGCAGCACAAAGTCATTATACCCAAACCACATAGTGGTATAGGGTATAAAAATGTTAAAAGTATACGCAGAGCTGAGTAAAGAAGAAGCAATGAGTTTTTTGCTTTCAAAACAGTTCTACATAGTTATGTATATAAAATTATTATTCTGCTTTACCTACAAAATATCTTATTGCGATTACATCTAATTTTTAAAAATTGTTTATAATTACTAAAGCATTATTATTCACATAAATACAAAATCGCACCTTTTAAATTTTCCATTCTTTAATGAAAGGATGTCAATTGTCTGATATTATATATTCGTATTTATTTTCAATTAATATCCATGTGTCTTTTCTCATTAACAGAAGTTATATAATTAAAAAGTGAATATAATAAAAAACTGAAAGTCAAAATGTCTTAGCTGACAAAAATTACTTAGCCTATGTTTTCAATATCATAATTCTTAACATATAAAATATGCGTAGGGTACCAGTAATATAAAATCACTACAATTCAAATTTAGGAATATATCAATTCTAAAAACTGGAATTCAGATTTCCAATTATAAATTAGAAAATATCAATTGAATTTCAGAAAATCATATTAAAACGTCGGAAATAATAACTTGAAATTTAGAAGACATCAATTGAATTTTTAAAATATAAATTTTATTCTTTAAACACAAATTGAAATTCAGACAACACAAAATATGTTTACATTTAAAAAATCAGCTGAAATTGAAAAAAATATTGCAATTCAGGAGACATTAATAGCATTTCAGGATAAGAAAACATTAATTTAAATTCGATGAAGTTTAGAAAACCTCAAATGATATTTAAGAATTGCGAACATAAAAATTGTTACATAAATAAAGCGCAATTTGATGAGAATGTTATTTATATATTATTTTTCACAATTTTTTTGGATGAAAATTTGAAGTTATTCAGAAAATAAAGATAAATTATTTTATTTAAAATTTTTGGGACATTTGGTTTTTTGCGTTTAGCATCCCTAATTTGAACCAGTGCACAGTGGCGCCCGTAGAGCAAACGAGGTTGCAAAAATCAAAATTTTCATGTGCGCTGACGAAGTTTTGAATAAACCCATGTTATAGGAAACTTTTCAACGATTTCAAATATGCTACTCTTAATAATACCACGGTGTTACAGTCAATATGCACTTTTGAAGAGACCTAGTGTAGGTTGTAGGCCTTGTTGAGTAGATCATTTGTCCATTTTTAGAATTTTGAATACACCCTCAAAATCTGAAGTTATGTCCAAAAATGTTTTTTTAGGACTTTATGGACTTAAATATTTTTAACTTTTTCAGTTGTGGGTCGATTTTAAAATTTTAAACGGTTTTGGAAAGATGACTAACTAAGCTTTCCAAATATATATATATATGTTTATACTTTTAACAAACCCATGTGGAAATAATACCCCAAATATTTCAAATTTCCAGTTTTTTGGTGAGCTTTTTCAACTTAGGCGCATTTTTTTCCCTAGACATTGTTTGGGAACATATGTTTTTATTATTTTTATTTGAAAGCACATTTAGTAATGAGTAAATTGACACCTTGTTTTTTAAAATTGGTTAATAATTGTTAATGTTACAATATTTTTATTTAAATATACAGATATAATTTTTCCTAGTATATGCTATGTATATAAACTGTTTTATATGCAAACATTTTTACAGTTATTTTTTACTTAAAAAAACACGTGGTATAGTTAAATATAAAGAAATTTTAAAAATGTGCAAAATACATATGTACATATGTATTTAAGAATATATCTGAAGTGTATCTTCAACCTTTGCACGGCAGTAGGGACAAATTTCTTCAATATAATTTTAGTGAGCCGGACTACTTTTTTACGGTGGCGTGATATAACGTCTAAGGACATAATGTCTATAGACACTATGACACTCAGAATTCTAAAATATTGATTTGATGCAATGGAAATAATAACAATTCATTTTGTTATGGATGGAATATAAATAATAACAATTTATTGAAATTTTTTTAAACTTTAATACACTTTAGAGCAAATAATTACAATTT
This sequence comes from Cordilura impudica, assembly GCA_963682025.1. Lineage (NCBI taxonomy): Eukaryota > Metazoa > Arthropoda > Insecta > Diptera > Scathophagidae > Cordilura > Cordilura impudica. The sequence goes on along the minus strand of OY821519.1, from coordinate 153,555,422 downwards.
AGTAAAATATTTTTATAAATGGAATACAAATAATAGCAATTTATTGAAATATTTTTAAATTTGTTTCAACAATTTGCTTGCAATAAGGACAAAGCAATGGCGAATTGTTACTTTGAGATTTTTTATCCAAAATATCCAAACAGCTTGAGCAAATTTTGAAATGTTTGCAGGGAAAAGACATTTTTTTATTCTTGTGACGTACGCAGGAAAACTTTATTCAGCGAAGCCACCTGCCGCGTCCTACTGGAGGAGAAAACCCTTAAAAAACTTTTGTATGCGAAGCCAGATTTCAATACTTAACTTAAGTGTCTCCGGGAAGACATTACAGAATGTTATTATTATTATTAATATTATTCCCTTTTGCGGAATGTTTACATCTAAATTAAACATTTTGTAAAAGGGAAAATAATGGCACTTTTACCACGTTTACAAGATTTGAAATGCTTTAGACATTATGTCACTCGTAAAAGTGCCATAATGTCTGTAGGCTTTAAGTCATTGCTTCTATAGACATTATGTCACAAATGAAAGTGGCACTCTTAGACGTTATGTCATGCCACCGTTTTTTACTATTTCCTGAATCATTTAAGTCAAGCGGTTAAATTTTTCAAACCACATTACGACATCTCATTGCAATTTTTTCGTTTAAAAATTAAAAAAAATATTTTTGTATAACAAATGTCACATTGTTTTACAAATCTTTATTTTCAATTTAAATACTACTTCCAAGCATGTAAAAAAAATTTGAAGAAATGCAATTCTTTTATATTTAAGTGAGCCGACCTAATTTTTCACTAATTCTTCAGACAAAACAAGTTAATCAACAAAACAAGTGAAAAAAAATTGGGGTCCGTTTTCACATTTTGGGGCCCATTTTCATATATTTCATCGTACCGCATCCTTTAAATGAAAATGAGCCCCAAATAGTGTTTATGCAAATGAGCCCTAGAATAGTTTAGGGCCCGTTTTCATTCGTAGTTTGGGGCCCTAGTTCATTTTTTGGGGCTCATTTTCATTTCTAGAAATGGGGTTGATTTTCATTATGAAAATGAACCCCAAATTTGGGGCCCACTTTCATTTTTTACTTTGGGGTCCATTTTCCTGGGGCCCATATTCATAGCGCCTTATGATATAAATGGATCTAATGCAATTAAGATTAAATTTTAATAAATTATTTATCTTTTTATTTTTAATATTATTATTATTATACATTAATTTAATTATTATTAAAAATAAATAAAAATAATAATTTTTCAACATTTCTATAGAAAATAAGCGATTTTTTCCTGAGGTTAACATATTCTGGGTATTACAGTATCGAGGGTATAAAATTTTAGTTAGGTATGTTATATGGCGCTATGAATATGGGCCCCAGGAAAATGAACCCCAAAGTAAAAAATGAAAGTGAGCCCCAAATTTGGGGTTCATTTTCATAATGAAAATCAACCCCATTTCTAGAAATGAAAATGAGCCCCAAAAAATGAACTAGGGCCCCAAACTACGAATGAAAACGGGCCCTAAACTATTCTAGGGCTCATTTGCATAAACACTATTTGGGGCTCATTTTCATTTACAGGATGCGGTACGATGAAGTATATGAAAATGGGCCCCAAAATGTGAAAATGGACCCCAATTTTTTTTCACTTGTTTTGTTGATTAACTTGTTTTGTCTGAAGAATTAGTGAAAAATTAGGTCGGCTCACTTAAATATAAAAGAATTGCATTTCTTAAAATTTTTTTTATATGCTTGGAAGTAGTATTTAAATTGAAAATAAAGATTTGTAAAACAATGTGACATTTGTTATACAAAAATATTTTTTTTAATTTTTAAACGAAAAAATTGCAATGAGATGTCGTAATGTGGTTTGAAAAATTTAACCGCTTGACTTAAATGATTCAGGAAATAGTAAAAAACGGTGGCATGACATAACGTCTAAGAGTGCCACTTTCATTTGTGACATAATGTCTATAGAAGCAATGACTTAAAGCCTACAGACATTATGGCACTTTTACGAGTGACATAATGTCTAAAGCATTTCAAATCTTGTAAACGTGGTAAAAGTGCCGTTATTTTCCCTTTTACAAAATGTTTAAATTAGATGTAAACATTCCGCAAAAGGGAATAATATTAATAATAATAATAACATTCTGTAATGTCTTCCCGGAGACACTTAAGTTAAGTATTGAAATCTGGCTTCGCATACAAAAGTTTTTCTGCGTGGCGGCCTGCGGCCGCGCTTAAGGGTTTTCTCCTCCAGTAGGACGCGGCAGGTGGCTTCGCTGAATAAAGTTTTCCTGCGTACGTCACAAGAATAAAAAAATGTCTTTTCCCTGCAAACATTTCAAAATTTGCTCAAGCTGTTTGGATATTTTGGAAAAAAAATCTCAAAGTAACAATTCGCCTTTGCTTTGTCCTTATTGCAAGCAAATTGTTGAAACAAATTTAAAAATATTTCAATAAATTGCTATTATTTGTATTCCATTTATAAAAATATTTTACTAAATTGTTATTATTTGCTCTAAAGTGTATTAAAGTTTAAAAAAATTTCAATAAATTGTTATTATTTGTATTCCATCCATAACAAAATGAATTGTTATTATTTCCATTGCATCAAATCAATATTTTAGAATTCTGAGCGTCATAGTGTCTATAGACATTATGTCCTTAGACGTTATATAACGCCACCGTAAAAAAGTAGTCCGGCTCACTAAAATTATATTGAAGAAATTTGTCCCTACTGCCGTGCAAAGGTTGAAGATACACTTCAGATATATTCTTAAATACATATGTACATATACATTTGAAAATATGAAACTGAATTTGATAAATGAATAATAATAAATACTAACGTTACTAAATAAAACTGAATTCAAAAAAGAAAATATGATTTTTTTACATCATGGAAGTTTATAAAAGTTTATTAAAAAAAAAAAAAAATGAAAATGAACCCCAAAATATGAAGTAAGGCACCACCAATATATGATATTGGGCCCCAAAAATTATTTGGGGCCCTTTTTCATTTTCTTGTTTGGGGTCCATTTTCATTACGAAAATGCACCCCACATGAAGAAATGAAAAACGACCCCAAAATGGGAAAACAGGCCCCAAAATTTCGTGTTGTTGTTTTCCATACATTTTTTTGGGGCCCATTTTCATTTTTTTTTGGGGCCCATTTTCCTGGGGCCCATATTCATACCACCATGTTATATACCTTCGGAAAGTTTAGTTTGTCTAGTTTCTCAGTATAAGTTTTATTTGTAAGGTTTTAGACACAAATAGGAAAAAATTCAAAATAGTGCATTTGTGAAAAATTGAAAAACCGTTGTCTTGAGTTACAAAACATTTATTTTGATAAATATGCCACTCCCATCCCACTAAGCGACCAAAAGGCTCTTAAAGGAAAAAGCCTAAGCCTAAAAAGAAAAATGCCCTTTTTGAAAAAAAAGGCAAAAATGCTTTAATTTAGCAAAAAAAAAAAGTCTAAAATTTTTTTTTTTACGTTATTGTTATGTATTGTTGATCTGTATTGGAATAATTAAGTATTTTTTTTAAGTATTTTTTCCCGAAATATTAAAGAAATAGCTATCTAAACACTTTGAGAGAAAATTTTCTAAGAATAATAGGTAATAAGTTACATGGATGAGAAAAACACCTGTTTGGCCAAAATGTCAAATTTTGATTCCCTCTAACTCAGAGAGATCTGGACCGATCTTATTGAAAAATTGTGTCTAAACTACTATCCAATAGGACTAACCTTGGTGCAAATTTCATCCCGATCGGAAGACATCGGTTTGAAAAGTTGGTGCACTTGACATGAAATCCCCCATATATATGTATATAATTTCTTATGGAAAAATTAATAAATTTTAAATAGAATCTTATTAAGTGCTTTTAATTTTACTGCAGTTACTGCAGTTTTGAAATTGGTTTCCCAAATAAATTGTTGTCGCAATCAATAAAAAAAATTCTAAGTTCCATAGTATCAACTAAATTGGACAACTCACACATTCGATTCTACGATTGTTTGAACAATATAATTGGGCAATTCCATATGTGACGGAATGGCATTTTGAGTTGTAGAGTTGTAGTTAAGGCTATTCCACAAAGCTATTAGCAATTGAAAATTCATTCTTCGGTTTGAAAATGATTGTTAATGATTAAGAGATTTAAAAAAAACTCAGAAAAAATTTTTTCACTATTTTATTCTTTCATATTTGAGTAATTTCGCATTGTGTGACGGAATGACATTTTTGCTACCATGGCTCTGTCCTGGTATTAAAACCTTGGAACTTTTGTGATTTAAGAAGCTAATCAGTTTATAAACTAATGCATATTTTACATATGATATATTAGCAATATAAAATTATAATTTAAAGCAACTTACCTGTAAAAGTGTTGAAGTTATTAATTTGACGTGACGGAATGACTGTGACGGAATGACTAAAGTTTCTTAAACATGTATTAAAAGAAAATTGAGTAAACAAATAATTATTTATAACTATTTTAATATCTGGAATACTTGTGAGAAATTACATTATGTAATTTGGAACATATTATAATATATTTTTAAACTTACTTCATATAAATGAAAAAAAATTTTTTTCATGAAATTTGACATTTTTATGGGATTGCCCAATTCAGTTATCACAACAGAATAATGTGATAGTACATAGGACTACAAAAATTCGATTGGCAACAAATTTGGTTGTCACAAAGAATCCGCTTTCTGTGTGTATTGATTGCAATAGCAATTGTCTTATTAACCAAATAAAGTATATATGTCATTGATTAGAACTTTTTGAAATCTTTTGAAGAATGTCATATACAATTTGATAATAGAATTTCACTATGTAATTTACACAATAAATAAAACTTTTGAAGTAGGATCCGCTTTTAAATCATTCCAACTGCTAAACTACTAAAAAAAAGAGTGTTCAATGTACTTACAATGTACAATCTCAGATTATGTTCTGTATGTCAATATTATATCGATATGATGTATTACATCCTTTCAGCTATTTTAGAGCGTTATTTTTTTTTTTTTTTTAACTTATAAAACTTTTTCCACAACATTTGTTTTGTTTGTTTTTTCAAACTAACAACGATATTCACTTAAATTTATTTAAAAGGTTACAAGTGTTAAATATTCCCCTCAAATTTAGTTTTTATATATTTTGGGAACACATATGTAAATGAAACCAAACATTTGCTTGATCGGATAGTTTTGGGACATGGACTTCATATTATGTCTAATGCTCCTTTAAGACTACCCCGAGTAATATAATGTAATGAAAATGGACATAGTTCCCGAAAGAGCAACTGTAATAATCGCCATGGTGGGTTGTTTCACTAAAATGATTGAAAGTAATCCCTTATATCGGTGTTTTTACTGAGATATTGTCCGCTACGAATTTAGTCAAAAAATGAGGTACGTTTGATACGATTTTCAGATTTCATAATTCTTTTTTGCAATATTTAGATTTGCGCAGTTGTTCTTTTAAGATCTCTAGAAATAAAATTATAGAAAAATTTCAATATTACAAGTATTTTCACTGGAAAGCATTTCCAATTTTTGATGAATTCAACATATTTGTGTTCTAGAAAAAGCATTTAAATATTTTACCTATTGAATGCATTCAAAGGATATTCCTTGTCATTTTTATATAAAATCATCTCAAATCTAACAAAGCTAAATTAAAGGTAATGAAAATCAAGTAAGAAAGTTATAGGCGGTCTAAACTGACTATGCGATACCATATACTATGCTTTTAGAGAATTTGTCTTAGGTTCAACTAAATAGGTATAGAAATTACGCTTAATTCAAATTTGAATTGAATTTTTATTATTTTTTTGCCTGCAAATCTGTATAAGTTCTTATAGGATACTATATTTATATGGGGATTAGATCGAAATGTGGACCGATCCTGACCATATTTGTTATAGTCACTTATTTTTTGCAAGAGCATATCGTTACCTTAATTTAGAAAGGACGTAACTGACAATTTTTTTGAAATAGCGTTTTTGCCATATTCGTATAGAAAAACATGAAATACATCGTTACTGAAAAAATTAGTGTGCTTTGAAAAAAATTAACGGTTTTGTAAGCAATTTCAAAAAGACGTAACTGATTTCAAAAAAAAAAAAAATCAGTCTTAATGTAAATCTGCTCTTAGTAGGCATTGTATTTCTTAATAGTTGAATGTTTAGTTTGAATTCCGGAATGCATGAGTCAGTGTAAGTTTCATTTGTGTACAGAGCGGTCAGAAGTAAACTGTAGTGTTCGAATAAATAAAAATTATAACTAAAATGGACTGTGTGAGTGAAAACTCAAATGGTGAAAAAGAAAGTCCAGATGATGTTACTCGCAAGAGAAAAAAAATTGCAAACAAACTTGAATGGAAGAGTGTAGCAAATAGAAATAATCGAATGAATGGTGTACAATGTACGGGTATGGAGAACAATAATATTTCCGAAAAGCCTTGTAGAAAACTTGGCGAAGCGTGCTCATCTATATATTGTGAAAAAAGTGTCGCACGAAACTGTTTAAAATTTACGGAGTCCATGCGACGAGAAATTTTTGGTGCGTTTTGGGAGATGTCTTGGGACCAGAAACGATTGTATATGACCAACCTTGCAAAATTCGTAGAAAAAAAAATTTTTCTCCAAAAATTCCAGACGATCCAACTCAATTGAATATTATTTGAGATATGAATCAAAGCGATTACAAGTGTGCCGTACAATGTTTCTTTCGACATTGGAATTACACGAAAAAATGGTTCGAAACTGGATCGGTACCTGCGGAAAACACGGCACGCAGATAAGTCCTGAAAAATCGTCATACGAGCGTATCCAATTGAAAAAAAACACATCAACTGGGAAAAAAAAATGAACTGCGACGAGCCTATCTAAAGAAATTCCTGGATGACTTGCCTAAAATGGAGTCCCATTATTGCAGGAAAAATACTAAAAGACTTTACTTTGAAGGAAATTTTTCGTCGTATCAAGAACTGTACAATCTTTACGTGTACCAATGTGAAGCTAATAACGAACATTCAAACATGAAAATGTCATATCCCATCTTTTCAACTATTTTAAAAGAATCAAACCTATCAATATTCAGACCTAAGAAAGATGAATGCGATGTCTGTGTGCAACATAAAGTGAAAAATTATCCGGATGAAGAATATGAAAAACATAGAAGGGAAATAGAGCTGATGCGCCTAGAAAAACGCAATGATATAATAAACGCTGAGGATGGATTATGTGCAACGTTTTGTATGGATACCCAAGCTGTAAAATTAGTGCCTCAGTTAAATGCAAGTGCAGCGTATTTCCAAATGAAGTAACAGGTCCATAACTTCACGATATACAATGTCGTAACACATGAGTCATACAACTACGTATGGGATGAAAGTGATGGTCAGCTTGTTGCATCAGTGTTCGCAACATGCATTATAAAGCATTTGAAATGTTTCATAGCTAAATCGCCAGAAATTCATCACATAATCATCTATTCCGATGGGTGTTTCTATCAAAATAGAAATGCCATTTTATCAAATGGTTTGCTGGCTTTCTGTGTTGAAACCAACATTAATATCGAGCAAAAGTATTTAGTTAGTGGACATACCCAGATGGAGTGTGACGCTACACACTCTCTTATTGAAAGGAAAGTTGGTAAAAAGCAGCTAAATCTTCCATCTCAATTTGTGCAACTCATTCGAGAGGCAAGAAAATCTCCATCACCGCTACAGGCAATCCAACTTGATTATACTTATTTTCAAGACTTTGAAAGTATTCCTAAGAAATACTCATCCATTCGGCCAGGTGAGAACAATTTTTGGGATGGAAATGTTTATAGTAAACACAAATCAAACTTTGACTTTTCAGGTAAACGCCAAGGGGATCCTACCGTAAACATGCTGAGGGCTTTGGCATACGACCCTTCTGAAGTAATATATTTTAAGACAGATATATGTAAGGAATATGAGCTTTTGCCACAAAGAGTAAACACACGCCTTGTACCCACAGCTCCAGGCAGATTGTATGAAAACAAGATACCAATATCCAAAAAAAAGTGGGATAGCTTACTAGACCTAAAAAAAATGTTAGCTGTATATTATACAAACCAAATTTTAAAAAAATCTGTGCAATATTTTTGTTTTTGTTACACACAGAGAATGGATTTGTTGTGGCAACCGAATTTTGATAGTACCATGTACTATCACATTATACTATTGTGATTACTGAATTATATTTAAAAAAATTAAGGTATTCAGTACTCAGGCAATTGAATTTCGAAATAAATTCGATTGTATTAATCGCAAAATATAGTTGATGAAATGGAATTTAGATTTTATATATTGGTTGTAACAACCATTTATCAGGTAACCTATTTTAAAAGTGCAATATTCCCCTGAAATATAAAAGAACATGAATTTTTAATGTTCTTATTTTTTATTAGTATATTTCCAAATATGATATTAAAATTAATAAAAAGAAAAGATTACATTACTTATTACAAAAAATTAGTAACACACACGAATAAGGAATAAATAAGCGCTTTGCATGTGTTAATTAATGCATTAATGTTCCCGTTTTCACTTAGGCTCTTATAATAATTTTTGCCGTTTGATAATTGTCTATAGCTGCATGTTGTATCCTCGCATTATATTCTTCTGATATTTCTTGGATATGTCATAAATAAAAAAAAAACTTGTGCAATATACATATATGGTAAAAATAGGGCCACACACCATGTTCGGATAGATTACCGTTTTTACTGTATACAAATACGGTTAGAATGGACGATCCTGTCACCGTCACCGAAAGACATTTATTTTGTCTGCTTAATTGCGATCAATTTGCCAATGCTAAACAATTTTTTTGATAATGGCATCAAATTTATTATCAAGGTTGTATCACATTTTGCTCTGTTTTCCCCCAAATAACAACATACTGGCCTATGATGGTTTCATAGACCTGGGTTGAAAGCAATTTGAATTTGATGTTAAAAAATAGCAGTATGTCTATTCATCGTCGTAAATTTTCCTAAAATAGTAAGATTTCGTAAAAACTAAAAAAGTACTACCATTATTGTTAATTTTTACTTCCTTTTTTATAAAAACTATCACAATGTTACTTCTGGAGAATGCAACAAAATTTGCAGAAGCTTATTTAGAATTTAAACTAAATCTGCATAAAATATTTTTTACAAAAAATAAATTTAATTTAATTTAATTTCAAATTTCTTTTATCTGCTGTCATATTTAAAAAAAATTAAAAATTAATTCCAAAATTCGGTTGGGTTTAACTTATTTTTATATTTGTTGATATTAATAACAGAATTCGATTTCCTTTCGGTTGTAAATACCAAATAGTTAAAAATTTAGTTTCCCACTTTATTGTGACCAAAAAATTGTTATAAATACACATTTGTTTCTATCATATTAACATAAAATTTGTAACAATGACTGTAAAGAATATGTTATTGTTACACACAAAAAAAAATATTCGCCAACCGAATTGTTCTAAAGTGAAACAACTGTATTTTCGATTGTATCAACAGAAATTTGATTTAAAAATAGCATCAGCAAATTTCCTATTATGAAAAAATATTTACTTTTAAGGCAATAGAATTGTAATCATAGTGAACCCGAAATTCGGTTATTAGCGTTATCGCAATTCGGTTTTCAACAAATTCGGTTGCAACATCGAATCTGTTTTCTGTGAGTATCACCAACGTTTACGGTTGATATGTACATGTTATACTGTTCAGTTGCCTCAATTGAATTAGTTTAACATCTTGCATAAAAACTTTCATTGTTGAAAGGAACTTATTTTGCTGTTGTATCTACTTTCCTTTTATAAGAATTATGATTAAGAGGTATTTTATAAAGAAAATCTATTGTATTTTAAAATATATTAGAATTACAATAACATATCTAGGTACATAAAAAAATTTTTTTAATGGTAACCTATTTCCAAACAATTCTTTTTCTGTGTGCACACAGAAAACGGATTTGTTGTTGCAACCGAATTTGTTGCCAACCGAATTTTGATAGTCCCGTGTACTATCACGTTATTCTATTTTTATTGCTCTATTTATATATGAATTCGATTGTATGAATTGTGATATTTAGTTGATACAATGGAATACTTAATTTTAGTTATTGATTGTCATAACCATTTTTCGGGTTTTTTACTAATATACATATATGAAATAGGAAAATCTAAAAATATTATAATTTATTTTATTATTAACAAAAAAATAATTTTACATTAAATTAAACAAAACAACATATTATATGATAAACAAAGTGGTGTCCTTGGCTCCATTATATGATCCCATATATATAATACAATCTTGTAATTTCATCATATCAGCACATATTGTTAGATGACATTTCTAAAAAATTAATTTAAAAAGTGTGTCCAGGCCAAGTACAATTCGGAGTATAAATATCAGCACATTACTTACCCAATCGCATAATCATCCCCTTGTCAATTTCGACTTAGCATCTTGATATAGTTACGACTTGACAGAAAACAGTTTCTTGTTTGAGCTGCACGTAGAACTACTCTTTATCTTCCAGAGTGAATACTTTCTTCTTTACTGGAATATTAAAGGTTCACACATGCAACAACGACAGCCTTCCATTACATTGCGTGGAGTACTAACCGAAAAAAAAACAGTGGCAAGCATCTTAAATACATCAAAAATCTGGTCTGGCCGTTGAGTCCATCTTGCCTCGTCTAACACAAAGAATTTTATGTTATTCGTGCGTAGACATTGAAGTCAACAAATATCTGCACACATCTTGGTGTGCTGATGACAATGGGATTGCCAACTTCCAGACTGTGTACGTCCTCACAATCATTTTTTCCCACTATATGCTCGTATTGATTTAATGCAATATTGTAATAGAAAACTAAGCACTTTTACATTAACTCGAATATATTCTGAGCATCTCTACGTACCTACCTTCGACGCATTGGTAGTGAGCTGTTGTATGACAGATTTGTTTCTTACGCTTTCACCAAACACACAAAGAAAAAAGTCATGCGATTGGAACAATTAAATCTTCGGTTTCTAGATTAACGGATATTTCTTGTTCTTCCATTTTTTTAAAAGGATTTTGGAACTTTTTCACTTAAAATAAATTATCACATTACACATATTGAAAAATTTGCTGTATTTTATTTTATTTTTCAAAATGACAATTAACCCATTAAGGCCCGACCATATTAAGAGACTCGATAGACAAAAATAGATATTATATCTGAAGTCCCCATGGTCTAATTAAGAAAAAAAAATTTTTCCTTAAACTTCCAGGTGCGCAGGAGAGCCAGGGGGGGTGATGCGAAAACGCATCACTGGGCCTTAAGGATATATGAAAGAAACATTGAAATAATTACAGGAAATATAAGAAAATAGGAAATACATTATGAAAACAAGAAAAATTATTTTTTATTTATGTAGAAAAATATACGATTTATTTAGTTGGTGTTTTCGAAACTGCTGTTTCATGGAATTCTTTGAAACACTCTGGATGAAGCGCACGTCTGCATTTGGAACATTCGTAGATCGACTGACCTGTACAAGTCTCTAATGCACACCGTCTCCTTGTTTGGCCTTTTATAATGTTGTGGTCTAAACAGTCGTTTCGAATGCTGGCTGAAACACGATGTGCAGCTTGTACTTTAGTTTTATTTGAACGAATCAAGCATTCTGCCACGAAAACACGGAAGTCCACTTGGGGCATATGATTCTGTTTGGCAATTTTTGAGCATATGCAATGAATTTTCCAAGCATTCACCATTGCGGCATCCAGTAAATTAGTGACAAGTGCCCAGCACCACTTCTTGCCGCGAATGCCAATACGGTAATTATTCATTGCGTTGTCAAACAAATCGACTCCTCCCATTGTTCGGTTGTAAGATTGGATCATTTGGGGAATATCGACTTGAATGTTTTTGCCAAGTTTTCTGTCGTATCGCTTTACTTTGCCAATTGGAGCGTGAGATTGAAAGTTTGAGAGCATTGAAACGATTGCATTATCGTTCCAACGAATGGCGAATACATTATTATTTGAATCGTAGCACGCATCGAAATGACCTTTTGGTTTCTTGCTTATAACATTCTTGGTCTGAAGACTTGATGTTGACGGAAGACTTTCCTCATCTGTTGCAGTTTTTTGTCTCTTTGCTTTTGATTGCGCCTTTGGTTGCGCTTTTTTCTCCGCTTCAAATCCCATACGGTTATCGCGAACTGTGCCAGTCACAAAGAAGCCCAAGGTATCGAGACGAGCAATCAAACGATGGGATGTGAAAAAATTGTCGAAAGTGATTGTATGATTGCCGGGATGATCTAATTTTTCTAGCAGCTGCAGAACGACTGATTCACCCAGTCCAATATCTTTCTTACGTGAAGATGCTCCGGCATACGGTAGAAAATGATAGAGGTATCCTGTGATGAAGAGTCAAGAGATGTAGTCAAAAGAGTCTAAATCAGTCAGTTGAATAACTTACCTTCACTTGAGCATAGGTCCCAATATTTGAATCCGAATCGAATCGGTTTTCCTTTGATGAACATTTTACAGCTGTGCCTACCGAAATACGCTATCATTTGCTCATCAATTCATAAATGATGAGAAAATACGCCAAACTGCATGAACCGACTATTCATCATGTTGTTCAGTGGCGTAACCTTGGCAAATTTGTCAGTTGCATCCAGATTTTGGTTGTCACAAACGTGGAAATACTTTTTGATTCGCTTAAAACGTTCACGAGTCATGACCTCTTTGATGCATGGTACGCCGAGAGTTGGGCTGTCGGACCAATAGCTGCGTATTGAAGGCTTAGGAGAGTATCCAGATATGAACAAAATTCCAATAAATTGTATAATTTCATCGTAGTCAGTACGAAATGTTGGATCGTTGCAATTGACGACTGCATACTTCATGGTACAATCCAACAAATATTCAATAATTTCGTCATCAATAAAAAGTTTGAATAGTTGATATGGATTGCAGTCTCCTAAACGCTCGAATAATTCCTCTTGTTTTGCAGCAGACACATCAACTGGACCTTTGTCGAAAGCGAACTCTTTGTGACATGTCATGTTATTCCACTTGGGCTTTTGTGTTACAAAATTGGGTCCGTCCATGGCTGTAGTTTTTGCTTCCGATTGATTCGGAGTACTAGAAACAGCAGCACACCATTGAATCTCCACCTCACCAGCAATATCTAATGGTAGAGTGGTCACATTCGATGGCTGTGTTTCCTGAACTTCATCATCCACATCTTCATTATCACTTGTTTCGTCCACGGTGCTTGGTGGCAAAGCAACTATATCAATTTTCTCGGCGTTTCGTATTTCTTGTGCTAGTTCGTCGTCCGAATCTGAATCATTAATTATTTCCACAATTTGTTTTATGGTCAAAAATTGTTGATGAGGCATTTCGGCAAAAAAACACGTGTGGAAAACACTGAATTTACTTTTCGACTAACAAATATCAAAAACAGCATCAGTCTGAGCGATAATAATAATAACAGAAACAACGGATAACAACAAATATAAGAGAGAGAAATACCGTTAGAATAAATAAAACTGCATTGAATCACCAACTGTGGCAATTTGAGCGCCAATAGCAACAAATACAAAGTTTTAAAAGCTGTGTACTAGTTTTACCTCTAAGGCCCAGCGATGCGTTTTCGCATCACTCTCTTTGAAGACATGTGAATAAGATCTCAAACACATGGGTGCATTGGAACTAACCTTAAATGACGACAGAAGCAACTCAACTTATAATTCATAAGTAGTTTTGATATTTGGAAAATTTTTTCAGAAGTTGCAGAAATTTTACGAAATCGAAAAAAAAAAAATCGCAATGGCAACATTTTCCCATAATTTTTTCTCCAAGATACACTCGAGTTACAAACTGGCGCCTATGAGCAGTATTGTAGTATAAAATCTTAAGTTTTTGGAAACATGTTGATAATCGCTATAGTCCTAGCCGTTTTTTCTAGAGGTTTCCTACAAAATGCGATGCGTTTTCGCATCACTGGGCCTTAATGGGTTAAATCAACAAATCGGTCTGGCTACACATATTTTTATATTATTTGGTGTCTACAGCAGAAATTGATTCACACAATTTCTTTTCGGTTAGAAATACCAAAAGAGTTTAAAAGTTTGGGTTTCTTATATTTTAACCGAAATAAAAAAAAAATTTATGTGTAGGACTCTAACGAATTATTTGTTACAATATCCGTTCAACAATTTGCGGTTTGAAATATGTTGTTATACTAGAATTAGTAGTTACTGTCGCCAATATTTAGTATTGAGCCATGTTATTCTTGTTTTAATTAGGTTGTCTCAACTAAATTTGTGTGGTAATTTGTAAAAAGACTTTCGTTAGTAAACAGAACTAATTCTATTGTTGTAGATACTTTCATTCTTATTAATTGTATTTATACGATAGTTATAGAAGAATATCTATTATATTTTGATACATTAAAGAATCACAATAAAAATTATTATTACCATAACAAATTTTGATACTGGTAACCGAATTCCAACCAATCTTTTTTCTGTGTGTATTTGCAACATGTACATGTAGTATGATTAAAATGACAGGCGGACAGAAGGAAGAACGGACATCGCTTAATCTACTCAGAAAGTGATTCAGAATCGATCTGTATAGTAAAAGAAGGATCTAGGTCAAATAGTTACGGGTAGTTACAAACATCAGCACAAACTTATCATATCCTGAACACATAGTGGTATAGGGTATAATTATTTCGAATAGACTTGACAAAAATAGTTCACTATATCTGGCCAGCCTTGCTTTAAAATATTGTACACATATACACTAATTAATTAACGATTTTATTGGCATTTAACTGATGTCAATTCTAATTAAATATTAGGGGATTACCATTACTTTTATCATTGTCAATGGTTTTCAATAAATTAATTAAAATATAATTACCATAAATTAAGGCTTAATTGAAAAAAAAAAAAGTATTGAGAAACGCATTTCCGAATATGTTTTGAAATGTCTATCGTATTAAATAATTGATTAACAAATTTATACACCGTAGTTATGGTGCCAGCGGAATCAGGAATAGCGAATGTTATTGCTTAAGGTGCTATTACATGATGTGTTTTTTACATATGTACTGTCAAATTTTCCCACAACAAAAGTTGTACACATCGTGTGATACATATGAAACATTGTTTATATACAATACATGAGGAAAGTCATATGTACATTTTTCAATTAGAGCCGGTTCTATTTTTGTATGACAAACATATGAAAATACAACACTGCTTGTGGTGAAAGAAAAACAGAGTAAATTATAAAGATTAATATTGAAAGAAAAATAAATTGTTGTGCTGATGTTTGTAATTACCAGAAATATTTGACCTAGACCCATCTTTCATTATACCTATCGACTCAGAATCACTTTCGGAATCACTTTCTGAGTCGATTTAGCGATCTCCGTCCGTCCGTCTGTGTGTGCACTTAAACCTTGTAATAAAACTACATGTCGCAAATATTTTGATTCTATACCAATAGAAGCTTTTATCGACCATAGGACGAACCCTGTTGAAATTTGTGAAAATCGGTGCATGTTCAGAGCTAGTCCCAATACAAATTACCCCTATGTGATTGACTTAAATTGACATATTGCCAAATTATCATAAAGAACTCCGTTAAATTGGGTTTGAGTGTGCTTATTGCATCCATTAATCAGTAGTCTAAAACTAAACAATTCCTAGTCATAGCCCCCATATAAAGCTGCTTCCCGAACTTCACTTAAACCTATTAAGAACAAACATATTGGACAGATTTTTCTCAAATTTGGTTTGTGTATGTTTTTGCAAAAAAAAAAAAAAACAAAATAAGGGACTGTACCAAATATGGTCAGGCTCGGTCCATTATTCAGATCTGCCGGCAAAAAAAAAAAATCATGTGAGTTCGATCACAGGGGAGATGTGTAAACATCTAGTAATTAAAGATTTTTTTATGTCATTTTTTAAAATCAAACAGAAAGCGTCATCTATGTATCACTTATAGCAAAAGCTGTTTCAGTTAATTCAACAACCCTTTGCTGTAAAACGTTAAAAATATCCCAATACAAACGTATATAAGTAATACATAGATGACGCTTTTAAAAAAGTGGCATAAAACAACAATTTTATATCTTAATTTTTTCACCAATGCAATCATAAGTCACACACCGATTTGTGTTACAGCTGTCACCGATTTGTGTTACGCCGTTTTTGTGATTGTATTGTGAAATAGAAATTTACCCCCCTGCGCGTATAGATGTTTACACATAAAAAAAAAAAATAAATATTTAACTCAAATTTGGTTTAAGCCAGGGATTTCCATTTCTTTGTACAATTGTGTACACCACTACTAACACATATTTTTATACTCTTCAATTCAGTCGTCGATGTGACTTCGACAAGTGTACATGTCCGGCGGATGCTATATTATTTTGTTTCAGCTTACACTCAAAAAACATTGAATACCACCACTAATACATATTTTTGTTTTAGGTTAACAGAAAAAACTTTATGATGGCACTTAAAAAATATTGTGCGGTCAAAAACGCTTTTGGTAACATCAGATGCCTTATATGCTATGCAACATTTAAGGAAGGAACGGAATATGTTATTAAACGGCATTGCGATCGTTTTCATAATAATATAAATAATTTAAATGATAAGGAAAGAGAAGACCTGTTTTATAAAAATAAAACAATTTTTTTAGAAAAATTGAAAAAATGGTTATTAGAAGATGAAATTTATGAACCAAAATCAGTTTCCAAATTGAAAAAGGAGATTTCAAGTTTAGTAATGTTGGAAATTGTTAAGAAATGAAGACCATTGTGGGATGGTGTTTTTATCAAGCAATTGCTGAAAAAAATTTGGGAAAGGCTTAATTTTAATACTAAATTTATAGAGTCTCTTCCCCTGTCCAGTCAAACTGTAGGCCGTCGTACTGTTCAATTAGGAACATGTGTAGAATCTGCAATTAGGGAAAAAGTAATTAATTGCGAATTTTTTTCATTTTGTTTAGACGAAAGCACTGACATAAATGATCTGTGGTAATAAAAAAAAGTGCAGTTTTAAAATCAGCGACATCGAATTGGTAAAGAATTGCTACAAATTTTTTATCAACACAAAAAATTTTTAATTTTGTACCTTTGTGTTATACAACTTATAAAATATATTACTAACATCTTATTTCGGCTGTAAATGAATGCATTCTCTCAATTTCTTTACTCTCTGGTACTCACTACTACACAATCAAAAAATTTTTGGAAATCCCTGGTTTAAGCTTATTTTCTATACCCATTTAGTTTGACCTGAGAACAATGCTCTAAATGGATGGTATAGAATAGTCGGCCCAGGCTGACTATAATTTTCTTACTTGTTTTTCTTTGATTAAATGTGTATGAAAAAAATAACGTTTTTTTTTTATATTTTGTCCAAAAATTTTAATGTATTGAATAGGAATTGAAAAATTATAATTATCTTTTGAAAATATTTTCACAAATTTTTCAAAAGCTTTTAAATCTTGTTTATATAATATTTAGTAAAAACTGAACTGAAAGTGTAACTAAAGATCAATTTTTTGCAATACTATTTCAGACACGACAAAGTTATTCTCCTCAACTGTAATGCTCATCCACATGTTGCGGCGCAGTTCTTAACCTAATTAGAAACACCCAGTTGAGAAGTTTTACCCCACGTGTCTTATTTATCAGACATTGCTCTTTCTGATTTCCATTTGTTTCGAAGGATGACACATAAACTGCCTCCCGATGCGGTATACTTATTCGGTAGAAAGATAGGAAAAAGTAGGTGTGAACATTCGAATAAAACATTAGAAGTAAATTAGTTGCCAACTCACGAAATCAATGCCTGGCAATCAGAATGGTGCTATTACTTGTTGCAGTATGGAAAATCTACTTGAATATGTTTTGAATATATCTAAATCTCTACTTTGATGCAAGGAATGGCAGTGTTCTGTTGAAAGACAGATTGTTTTCTAAAGGCTTAGTTAGCCACCCGTAACCGTAACCAACCGTGTCAGCTGTTTTTTTCTGTTACATTAAAAGCAATTAGAGCAGTTACCGAACTCAATTGTCACGTAACCGGAACGTCCCAACCTGTAAAAACAAAATTTTACTACATATTTACGTGACATTTGTAAACAGCTGATAGTTTGGCAATCAGTAAGAGCGCGAAAACAAAAAATAAGACGATAGTCATAAATTTAAAATAATTTAAAAAAAGATAAAATGAACGACGAAAAATTAATTTTGCTTGTGGAGGCAACTGACTGCATTTATAATAAATGCAGCCCCAATTACAAATTGGCCGAAAAGAAAAAGGCTGCGTGGAAACGAATTGCGGAGGAAATGAATTCTACAGGTAAATTAATTAGATTTTGTGTACATATGGTATTTTTTAATAAATTTTAATTTGCTTTATTTAGAACACTTATGTATGAAGAGATGGGCATGTATACGGGACAGATACGCCCGAGAAAAACGACTGGAAAAACTACCGTCTGGAAGTGGCGCCAATTCCAGACCATCATGGTCGCTTATGAATATGATGGAGTTTATAGCTCCTCACGTCTATCCACGGCCGTAAGTAAATTCAATGTTTCAAAAGTTTTTATATTTTTTATAATTTTGTGCATTTGCAGCATGCGATCTTCGGTAAACATAATGGAAGAATATTCGAATACTTCCGTGGACATTCCTTCACAATCGGAATGTATTGAGGTTTTTCCTGAAGCGTACTCACAGTCGCTACGCCTTTCATCACCTTCGTCAGTGGTTACCAAAAGAAAAAGAAAGAATACTTCAGACGACGCATTTTCGGAAGCAGTGGGTGCCTTCAAACGCATTTGTGAAACAAAGGAAGAAAAGGAAAAGGAAAGACAAGCTGACCCAATCTACGGATTCGGAAATATGATGGTCACCACAATAGCGACGATGAGTTCGGCGAAGCAAATGAAAGTCATGCAAAAATTAACGGCTCTGTTATGGGAAATAAAATTAGGGCCAGAATAATTATTATTAATGTGTTTTGTTTTTAAGTTAATTTTTATGTTTTATACTAATTTATGTTTTATGTAAATTTATTATATGAACCTTTATATATAATATAGTTTTTCCTTTGTTATATACTTTTATTGAATAATTAATGTGTTTTGTTTTTATGTTTTATGTTAATTTGTTGTTTAATGTAAATTTATTTCTTCACTCAAATCTACCAAAAAAGAAATATATTGGATTGATTTTTTAAGAATCTGGTTTATATATGTTTTTTCGAAGGTAAGTGACTTAAATGAGTATGGTCAAGATCGGCCCATTTTTCCGCATAATCCATATATAAAAAGAATATTAGATATGAACTTTTTCATAACTGCACGCCATAAATTGATGATAGCACCAAAATTTGGTTTACGCTTATGTATCCAGTTATTGCCTCAGCAAAGTTGAATCCAATATCCTCTCTTGAAACGCATGGTATATGATATATACATATATATATATTATAGTCAGTCTTGACCGACTATAATTTTATGTAATTTTATATGTAAGAAAATTTTTGGTAACAAATAAAAATTCCAATACAAAAATTTTAAATATTGATTAGTTTTTTAGCAAGAATATTCTAACTATATTAAAAGTTTTAATTTTTTTTTTATAATTTTGTGGAATTAGAGCCAGATGAGTTATTTGGTTCCTTTAAATAAATTAATGCTTTTTATAAAAATATATGACTTTTTTTTATTAATTCATGTTTAGTCTTTTTCATGTTTGTACAAAATTTATAGACAAAAATGTAGATAGTTATATCATACGATTTTGATACGGGAGAGCTCCTTCATTAAAAAAATAATCGGCTAATTTATTTCTCAACTCCATTGCTGCCTGAGTTGATCTGCGAATATGTGTAGTATACGAACGCAAAAGGTGACTACCATCAGATCTTATTTGGCTTCTCCACTCTCCTTCTTAGACTATACCATCATCACCCTCTCGATCCACATAGTTTGCTGGGCAATACCAACGCTTGTGATCATTCAACATAATGAAGTTATGAAGTGCAGCGCACGCTAATACGATTATGTCACAATTATCTGGTGACATTTCAATTGTGGTGAGCAGTATCCTCCAACGTGCTGACAATATCCCAAAACAATTTTCTATAACTCGGCGAGCACGGGATAGTCTGTAATTGAAAATTTTTTTTTCTCATCGATATTTGATCCTGGATATGGTCGCATGAGGTTAGATCTTAAAGGGAAAGCCGCATCGCCAATAAAGAAGTGCGGGAAGAGATCGGAAGAAGTGGAAGAGAGTGGTTTGCTAGCTGGTACAGCTACTGTACCTGATATTACGGATTCACCGAATGCTGATAAACGAAATATTCCTGTGAATTAATTAAATCGAGAATTAGTGAAATTATTTCTAATATTCCAATTGCAGCAACTACAAATTACATACCTCCATCACCAAAAAGGCATAAATTGGGGGTTGCAAGGAAAGCTGGATGATCTGGACTATGCAGACGACATCTGTCTTCTAGAACACAAATACGAAGATCTGAAAGCAAAGCTGAATGCGTTAAGCATGCTTGCCTCCAGGGCTGGGCTCGAAATTAACATACAGAAAAATAAAACTCTGCGTATAAATACAAACATCGATACACCGTTTGAGATCAAGAACTACTCAATCGAAAACGTACAGTCTTTCTGCTACCTGGGTAGCATAATAACAACTAATGGAGGCAGCGATGATGACATCCTAAACCGGGTAAAAAAGGCTGGTCAGGCATTCGGCGCTCTTAAAAATATCTGGAACTCGACAGTGCTATCCCGCCGAACAAAAATTAGAATCTTCAACTCGAATGTCAAGTCCATTTTGCTCTACGGTTGCGAATCTCCCAGGCTCGTAAACCATCTCCAAGTTTTTGTGAACCGATGTCTCCGCCGTTTGCTCAGAATAAGGTAGCCTGAGTTAATTACCAACGATCGGTTATGGATATTATGCAGCCAAACGCCTATTGATAAAGAAATATCCCGTCGCAAATGGCCACACGCTAAAATTTATTACTTGATTACATTTTAGGAAACATGTTACTTACAGTAATGTAATTTCCAGCCTTTCCTCAGGTCCAATTCTTTGTTTTGGTTTGGTAATTTTATCTTTTATCAAACATAGCAACAAATTAAAAAGTTCGCATGGCATTCGGGTATGTTTAAAAAATTGTTCTTCATCTAGTTTCTTTATTTCAGCAAAAACTTTTCCATGGTATCCACTTCTGTTCCAGTCAAGATTTATTGGACGAACACCCCATCTTCTAATACGGCGTTTCATTTTATTTTTATAAGTTTTGCACAAATTATAAAAATTTAAAGTTATAAATATATCAACATCCAAATTCATGTTGTTTTTTAATTTTTAATTTAAATTTTTACTTTTTCTTTCGTTGGCTTCTTTTTTCTGTTTGTTTACTTGTTTTGTTTGCGTCAAAATCATATGGCACGTTTTTACGGTCTATAATTGCACAAAATGCCAGCGTTACATTTACGGTGCGGTACGGTTAAGGTTACGTGTGGCTAACTAGGCCTTAAGCTGTTACCATAAATACCAAGAAAAACCTAGTGAAATCTGGACATAATTACATCTTCAAACTCCACAATAACGGTTATTTCGTTGACACCCTTCGGTAACCTAGTTCTTTTTAAAATGATTAAAATAATAGTTTTTTGCATGTCATGATTTATGAAAGTTAATTGTTACATTCTTTTAGAAAAAATTTAGAATACTAAATTATACTTTGTGTTAATGAGTCTTCAAAACTTAGACATTGCTTTGCTTAATTTACCCAGGGTATGGGCGCATTTAAATGATACGCTTTGTATGCGATGTTGTGTATAGAAAATACTTTTTTGGTGATACACTTTTAAGTTACAAGGTATATACATATACCTACTTTCGAGTTCGTGTACATGTATTTTGGAGAGTATCCATATCTACTTCGGTGCTCATATACATGAATACTGACGAGTAGCTACAACAACTTTCGAGCTCATGTACATATATACTGGAGGATATCTAAAACTACTTTAGACCTCATATACTTACGTATATAATAGGAAGTGTCCTGTATCAATTTTTTTTATTAATATTTATGATTGTCTGTATCTAATTAGCATTCAAAACAAAATACCATTAAAAACAATAACATTGACATTTGTTTTTATTAACTATTGTAATGCCGTTTTACATTTCATGTAAAACTTTTTAAAAAAAATTTTTCTAACTAAAACGCAAGAAACTAACTAAATGCAAGAAAGCATGATTTTCGACATAGGCCAGGCCACGCAATGAGCGGCAGAGCGGTGATCTGAAAAAGATTAAAACATATGAAATACTACTGAAGTGGCCACGCAATGAGCGGCATGTGAGCGGCATTTCTGAGCGTGTAAGCGGCACCGCTCAGGAATAGAACTTGTTCTAATTTTTAGTTGT
Source organism: Cordilura impudica (assembly GCA_963682025.1). Classification (NCBI taxonomy): domain Eukaryota; kingdom Metazoa; phylum Arthropoda; class Insecta; order Diptera; family Scathophagidae; genus Cordilura; species Cordilura impudica. The sequence goes on along the minus strand of OY821519.1, from coordinate 153,532,843 downwards.
TTTCTGAGCGGCAAAGAATAACAATGGCAAAAAAATAACTTCTGTTCTTTGCTTTGTCAATTTGTAGCGCGATTCAGTAACTTCTTTTAACGATAATTGAATCGTACAAAAAGAAGACAACAAAATTATCGATTTTGATATTCGTAAAATTTTTAAACGATATTCACTATTTTTAAAGTCAGCTGTTGTTGTTATCTTAACGACAACTATTTTTGTGTTGTTTTTCAATTGAAAAAAATTTAAAAAGGTGGAAATGTAGTCATACATAATTAAAAATCATAAAATAGTGAAAATATTTTGCTTTTATTATAAAAACTTAATAATAAATAATAACATAAATAATAAATAATAACATTGACAATGGCATTTTGACAACTAACCGCTCAAAAATGACGCTCAATAATATAATAAGCCACTTACAGCTCGAACTCGCCGCTCTGCCGCTCGACGCTTTGCCGCTCATTGCATGGCCTCGGCCTTAGGCGGTTAATACTTGTGACCACAGTTATGTAAGAAAAACTTTTTGAAAATGTTGGAAATAAAAAGTAACTTTTTATGTCGGAAATAAAACTGCATAATTTGTTCCTTTGGGTCATACATCTTCTCGAAGTGAATATTTTTCACATTTAAATGGCTTCTGCAAAACTAGAGAAAAGTATTTAAAATTTTCTATTTAACGTTTCTTAAAGGGAATAATTTATAACTTTTTTCTTTGATCTTATTTCTGTCATCATTGTTTTAAACATTAATAGTCAGAAAAATTAACTTGTCACTTGATAAGTTCCTTTTGTTTTAATTTCTCAATCAGAATTTGTAATCGAAAACAATATACAAGTGAGACAAAATTTTTGAAAATATCATATACAATAGTTATACACAAGTTGTCTATGGTCTAGACCGACTATACGATACCCTATTTCATGTTTTAGAGACCCTATCTATTCGGTCCAATTAATTCGATATAGAAATAAGCACAAACCAAATTTGAGTGGCATTGTTATTCATTCTTTTGGCTGCAGATATGAAAAAGTTCATATCGGTTGCTATATTTATAGGGGGACTAGGTCGAAATATGGACCGATCCTGACCATATTTGGTAAAGTCACTTATATTTGGAAATATATATACAAACCAAATTTGAGAAAATGTGTGCAATATTTTTGTTTTTTTTTTATTGATTTAAGTGAAGTTCGGGAAGCAGCTCTCTATGGGGCCTATGACCAAGAATTGTCTTATAGGGATTATATTTGGACTACTGATTAATGGATATAATAAACACATACAAACCCAATTTGACTGAGATCTATAAGATAATTTGGATCTTATGACAATTTATGTCGATTTCATAGGGGTCATTTGTATGGGGACTAGGTCTGATCGTGGACCGAATTTCACCAATTTCAATGGTGAATCGTTCATCCTATGGCTGGTAGAAGCTTATATATCAAATTTCATCAAAATATATTCATATTTGCGATCTGTAGTTTGTTTACAAGGTTTACATGGACACACAGACGGACGGATGGACGGACGGACAGATGGACGGACATCGCTAAATCGACTCAGAATCAGAATAATTTCTAATAATTTCTAGATATATGTATTTAAAAGTTTTCTTTATTTTATTTAATTTTATTTTATAAAAAAAAGTAAAAAATAAAATCAACAAATTCAGTCTGGCTAAACATATTTATTATCTTTTTCTGGTAATTAACATATAATTTAAATTGATTCGTACAATATCCATTCGGGTAGAAATGCCAAAAGAGGTTGCGTTTGTTTCTTTTATTATAATCGAAAACTTATTTTAATACATATTATATTTTTAGTATTTAAATTAATCAGTTTAAAATATGTTGTTAAATTAGAATTAGTAGTTGCAATCGCCAATATTTGGAATTGAAGCATGTGATAGTTGGTTTTATTAGTTTGTCTCAATTAAATTAGCTTAGTAACTCGTTTTAAGACATTAATTGGTAAACGGGACAAATTTTGTACAAATAATAGAAAATCTGTAGTATTGCTACTTACTAAAGAATTACAATTAAAATTCTTATTACTTTAATAAATTTTCTGTAATGGTAAACGAATTGCAACAAATCTTTTTTCTGTGTGTACTTATGAAAAATTATACTGAATACTAATATGTAGTATTTTCGATTATGTTCCATTGCATTCACAACAGTTTCAAGAAGTAGTACTCATCTTAAACGAGTATTACGGTATGTCAAACTAATCGTAATGATCGTAAAATGTGATATATTGATATCGAATTTAATTAAAAATCTGTCAATTTGTACAAATTTCGAACGCAATGCAAAGATAAATTATTAGACATTTTGCTTTGGCAAAGTAGATTTATTCTGTTAGCTGTTGCTTTAGCAGTTGCTGCTGCTATTGTTACAGGTCTTTTGTTGTGATAAATTTACAATTTAAAAGTCAATTTAGATGTAACTATAAAAATCTGCAATAAATTCAGTTGCTGAAAGCCAACATAAATGGGAGTTACCATTGACTGTGTTTGTGCAACAAATTGATTGTTTTTTATGTGTTCCCCTTACCAGTAGTCACCGGAATATGAAAAAAGATTAAAGCAAGAAGTTGTTTCACCTTTGGTGCAAACAAAGTTGTTGCTCGTTCTTCGTTTGATCGTAAAAACTGCAAATCTGCTAATATTCCAGAAACATTCAAACATTTCTTAGCATAACAACATAGCTACGAGTACGACGGCATCAACAACAACTTTACGAGTACATCACTGACAAACAACCTGTCCTGTTGTTGTTTTTTCTTCGACTTGTTGCTTCTTGCCCAACTCGTAAAAGAAATCAATGAATCAATATCAGTAGAAGTAGTAGTTATAGGAACAGTAGTGGTTGTACTGATACAACGTGTAAATGCCAGAGTATAGCGTGCTGACAAACTACAGCAACATGCAATATAGATATTCATATGATGAAGACCTCAGGGGCAAACTTTTCGTTTACGATTGACTTCTTGTTATCATTGGGCGTCCTTTATTAACTTTTAAAAGTTACTCTTTCAAAATAGTTTTGTTGTTTTTTTTTTTCATTTTGGTATAAAAACTGCCAAATTGGTAGTATTATTGGAAGATGAACGAGAGAAAAAAATGTTGTTGTACATTTCTATGCGATGCGATAAAATTGTGCTACACTCAAAGAATTTTGCTGGTAAAATCTTTTGAAAGGGACATTTTAATCAAGTTGAATATCACTGCTCAACAAATTATATTAATGCCCGTAATTCCAACGAATAGACGTCTGACAGTGGATATATTCATATTGCGTAAATCAAGAATCCAGTTCATGCGTAACACTAAAATGATTAATTTTATAAGTAGTTGTAAGTAAATAATAGGGATAATACTCATTAAGGATATGACTAAAAAGCAAAAATCTTGATGTTTAGAAAACTGTTAAAACTACTATATGCCAGAGTCGATATGCACTATATCAAAATGTATTTAAAAAATGGTATTTAACGAAATTTATCCTATTACACAGTAAAAAGTTTTGTTTTAATTTTAAAACTCAATGGTTTTCATTATAGACTATTTATAGAATATTTAAAATTAAATAAAAATAACACCAAAATTTTAATTTAATTTTTCCATTTGAAAAAACAATTCCTGGTCGTTTACATGTAATACCAAAATTGGCATCAGAAGTTAGTGTCTCTTTATTTTATTACTTTAAGTTTTATTGTAATGCCTAAAAAGCATTAAAATTCTCTCTTATAATAATTTTACATATTCCTTCAAGTTTAAAAACAACACTTAAGAAGGTATTGAAAACATCTGTTTGTAAAAGAAACGCAAAAAACAACATGAGCGTGCTCCTTTCGGTTTAGAAACAACACCTGAAAAGAATTCAAACTCCCTCTTTTTCTTACAATTAATACCGATAACGGTATTAAGGTAAAACATTTTAAAACCATGTGGTTTAATGGTCTTAAAATTGCTTATTGATACAAAGAAAGAGCACAGGAAAAATATGAAAATGTATGTGAAAGTGAAATGTGGTGGACAATTTTTTTTTTTTTTTTAGCAAAAATTGTGAACCAGAAAGTGAGAAGTTCAAGTGGAATATTAAATTCAAGTAAGTACAAGCTAAGTGCAACAAAAATCTATTTTGTGTCTGTTAATATATTAGGGTTAGTCTTTATGGTAACGCTATCAACCGAATTGCCCATATGAGTCTTTTTAAAACCATTTAAGCCTAAATCAAATATTTTTCTATTAAGCTTTAGTTATAAACAAGGAGAATATCAATATAGAAGGAAAAGAGCGGAAATTTAAAGATCGGGACGATGCAAAATTGAATTTGATGAGCTGCCAGGAAACATTGAAGTCAAACGTCAAATATTGCACTGCAGAAGTAAACTCATTACAGGCCTGCCCCATATTCGTATTTGATTCTTCATTGGTAATAAATTCTTAAAAAAGTTTAGTAAGCTCGTATTTAATTCACTGTCTTAATCCTTATAGATTTTGTTAGATTTTGAGCTTCGCTATGATGAAATAAAACCAAATGAATTATTCGGTAATTGGCAGAAATTCAAAAATTTTGCAGGTGAAGTAGCAAATGAGGCATTTTTATTCAGGTATTCTATCTGTATTTTCAACATTTTTATGAATTCAATATTGAATTTGACATAACATTGGCCAACTTTTTGTATTTTGTGATTAACTCAAGAGAATACTTATTAGCACCCGATATTTAATTTAAAAATAAATTTAAAAACAAATAAAAAATTAAAAAATGCAATGAAATTTGTTTTATTTATTTTCAGAACTAAAATTTTACACAAAGGTAATTTTAGCCCTGAATAGGTTAAAAGTAACACCCGTATAGCATACGATTAATTTTTGTGGGCTATTGAAAATTACACTTATTCAAGAATACAATCCATTCCGGATGGTATTAAACAAATTCTTTTTTATGTTTAAAATAATACCATGCTTTGTGTAGAAATAATTCAATAGGGTACTACATTAATGCTTCCTACGTATTATTTATATAATATTGTAGTTTAATTCTAACTAGCAGATTCCAGCCCTCGAAATTCGAGTGCAAATTCTAGGCAATTTTAATTAAAATTAATCTAAAACTTTTTACTGTGTAATAATTATAATTGTTAACATATTTTTTATTATTATTAAATATTTTATCAGATGATATGAAAGAATTATAATCACTATTTTAATGTATTACAATTCATCACATTGACATTTTGGGAAGTCAAAGGAATTGTTGAGACTAAATAAATAGAAAATACATAAACTTGACCAACTTTGCTAAATATTTTACTGCTCGGGCTGAATACAATTTACTATTAGAGGTATTTGGATAAACTCAAACTTTCCTAATATACCTGTAGCCGGTTATTATTTTTCCTTCTCTTTTCCTTATCTATCTGAATGCCCTTCTTAGTCGAACCTTCAATCCTATCTTCCCTTTCGCAGAGGACAGCAATATTTGTCATTAATTTTCCTTCTAATGTAGGCCAATCCTTTCTAAGGTTGATAGTGTATGGCACACTCAATCTTGACGTATTAACAATCACCGAGTGGGATAAAGCGAATTTGGTTGATTTCAATGTGCAAAAGACTCAATGTTGTTTGCTGACCCATAAGGCCTTGGATTCAACAACGTCATATGTATATACATATGAGTTATATAGGTATTGAGGATACAAAAACTCTTGTTGTTCTGGGCAGCAGAATTCAAAGCGATGTCCGTTGTAGCGAATATGTTTTTCAAATGTCGAAAGAAGCATTAAGTGTCTTGGTTTTCTAAAATTAAAATTTTAACGTACCCTGTAGATCGACATGACATTTTAAAACTTTTTATTTGGACTAATTCTTCAATTTCTCGAAAAACTTGCCCGGATTTTAATATGTTACAGAATTTTTATTGCAATTTAATTTATATCTTCAATAATTAATTGTTGTTGTCATACATCTGATGACATGCATCTGTAACTGATATGCGAAACTATTTTAGCTATGAATAGGACGCTTTGAAATTGTTCAAACCCAGCCCCCATATAGATCGTCCCTATAAGATCGACTTAAATTGCCATAAGACCCAAATTATCATATAGATCTTGGTCAAATTTGGTTTGTTTGTGGATATAAGACCCATTAATCAGTTGTCCAAAAATAAACCCTGTAGGAAATATCTTAGTCATAGCCCCCATATAAAGCTGTTTCACTTAAATCTATAAAAAAATTATTGCACAGATTTTTCTCATATTTGGTTTGTATATGTTTTTGCAACAAAATTAGGGACTATACCAAATATGGCCAGGATCGATCGATTTTTTGAGCTAGTCCTGATATAAATATAGCATCCGCTTGGTAAAGGACTGAAAGGACTGTTGACGGTATTCATCCCACTTTTTTAAAAATGCTCCTTCCATTTATCTTACCGGTGATAACCCACATTTTCAATAAAATAATCATGACGAGCACCTACCCCTACAGATGGAAACAGACAAAAGTTCTTCTAATACCAAAATCGTCCTCCGAGTATCGACCAATTGCCATATTACCGTACCTGTAAATAACTAATAACTAATTATATCAATGATAATAATCTTCTTACTTGTAAGCAATCCGGTTTTCGTGCCAAGCATAGTTATATTACAGCTCTTACTGATGTAGCTGAAGATCTTAGAAAAGAACTAGATGATGGCTGTCTGGCAATGTTGGTCTTATTAAACCACTCAAAGGCTTTTGACACAGTTGATCACACTAATCTGATTCAAAAACTAGAAAAGATCATGCACTTTTCCCCTTTTCTTCCAAATTGATTTACTCATATCTTCATGGGCGAGTACAGTATGTAGAAATCAACTCATCAATAACTTCAAATTTCCTTCCCATCTCTATGGGTGTACCACAAGGTTCCATTCTTGGACCTCTTCTATTTTCCATTTATGCAACTGATTTGCCAGACCAGCTGAAGCACTGCAACATTAGAATGTATGCTGACGATGTTCAATTGTACATAAGCACTAAACAGGAGCAATTTGAAGAATGTACGCGAAAATTAAATGATGATTTTGAACGTGTTTCTTTTTGGGCATCTGTAAAAACAAATAAAATGCATTTTACTACGTAAGCGAACGCAGAAAGTTGTCGAAATACCAACATTTGTATTAATAACCAAAAAATAGAAATAGTCAATAAAGCCAAAAATCTAGGAGTAATTTTTAATAATACATTAACCTGGTCGGATCATGTTACAAACGCGTGTGGAAAAACCTTCTCGATGCTACGAACTCCATGGACAACACAACATTGCACCCCTTTTAAAATCAGATTGCTGCTCGCGAAAACGTATTTAATACCTATTTTAATGTACGCCTGTGAAATTTTTTCAAGTTGTGATGCAAATAGCAAATCGAGACTAAACATAACATATAATATTACAAGGTACGTATTTGGCCTTAAGTTTTATGGTAACTGTGAACATATTACCCCCTATGCAAAGAAAATTTTTGGTGTCCAGCTTGATGACCTGATGAAGATTAGAACTCTAATTTTTTTACACAAAATTATAACCACTCGTGAGCCTAATCATCTGTATAATTGAATCACTTTCAGCCAACACAGGAGAAATAATACCATAATTCAAATAATCATACGCTAATATCAAATTGGCAATTTTACATTAACGCAATTCGTCTTTGGAATATTATCCCACCAATTATTAGGGCAACCAGCAACGCGTTACACTTTAAGAAAAGAATTTTTGAGTATTATTCTTAATATTTTTAGTTCAAAATTAAATCACACATTAATAATTTTTTTATTTTTTGTTTTTATTAATTGTTATTTAATAACTTTCCAATGTTTAATTAGTGTTACATTGTATGACTCTATCTATCATGATATTTATAACATGTGTTTAAAATTATCTTATAGCATTATTTTATTTTTATTTTTCTGTTTTTATTTTTATACTTCAAAATAACGTACATTTAACAATGTCTGTACTTCTACTACTTTAAGACTCATGTTTTGCTGTAGATGTTACCAAAATGAAATAAATAAATAAATACATAAATAAATAAAATAAATAAATAAATAAAATTAAGTATAAAAGCTTTTATCGATCATAAGATGAACACTTTTGAAATTGGTAAAAATCGGTGCATGTGCAGACTTATCTCTCATACAAGTAACTCCTATCAGACCGATTAAAATTGTCGTAAGATCCAGATTATCATATATATGTATACTAGGGTGAGTCACAAAAATTTAAAGTATTTTTATGGGAACGGTGACAAAAAGATGCCAAATTATAAGTGTTATTTGGTTACGAAGTGTGTTAGCAATCGGAATTAATGTTCTACCTCAGGTTACATGTTGAATATTTCAAAAATGTATTTAAAAAGGACTAAGAACATGATATACAAAGTTACCCTAATTAAGTTTATTCATTAGTAAAACTAAGAAATTAATTGTAATTATATTTATTTAGAGAAAAAAAAGCATGACAACAAATCTTTTACAAAAGGGCAAGAAAGGATAATAATAATAATAATGACAAATATAATGAAGAGTTCATTCTGTGACAAAATCCTTTTTGCTATCTACTCTTTGATGAAGCCTTCTCTTGTTATTTTGATGCCCAAAGTTCATTATACTTTACTCATAGTTTGAAAGTTTTTTTCACCGCGTGGGTGCGACAATTCCTGCATTTTTCCTTCTTTAATAAACAGTCGAAAATTTTCTTCATCTACACATCTTAATATAGGCGGATCAATGATAGTTTTTTCCCAATTCAAAAGGTTATAACATGACGTTGCGCTAAAGTTTATCTTTGATATCTGAAAAAGTCGTAATTTATTTGATGTTGCTAATCTACTTTTCGAAATTCGATGGAGAGATATTCACGACTTTGCAAGTTTTCACGGTGCACAAAATAACTGTTTCTTTGAATTACTGGGCCGACAACGGCTTTCAAAGTTGTTGGTAAATATCTGCTCTGTTCAATTAGTTTATAAAGGTTTCGAGGTCTGTCGTTACAGCTGCGGAGAGTTTTTATAGAAAACTACACTGGAGCGTAAACTTTGAAAATATATATTGCAAGATTGGTAAGATTTGCAGAAGGGTTATCTCATATATTTTTCCTGGTGATTTGTTGGCCAAATTATTTGTAGCTATACCCGTTGAGACTGTTCTGTGCAAATAGTTTTGACCTGGGCTCTAATTCTCGGAGTCGATATCGATCGAAATTCTACTCAAACGTGCGAAATTTTTTCTTTTGGGATGCTCTCAGCCGATATCGAGTAACATGTATCGAAATTTCGAATACTCGATAACGAGCGAGTACTCAAACCCAACCGTACGACATTTTAGTCGATAGCAAATTATCTATCGAAGTGATAAATAATTTTAGGTCAAAAATAACAAAAATAAATTCAACGCAAAAGCAGGCACTTGCTGAGTTTATGCCAGAGCACTCAGACTTGGTCAAAATAACAGCCAACACACTTTGGGAGAAGCTGACGACCAAGTTAAATTTTTCTGGGCGTCCATCTAAAGACTCCAAATCGTGGAATCACGAATTTTCGTTCTAATTTTATTCAAATCTTGCTCTTCGTCAGAGGCGGATGATGAGGAATGAAAAAAAAAACTTGAATCCATTTTTTTATTGTCTAAATTAGTTTTTAAAATATTTTTCCGTTTTGAAAATTTGCTTGTGGTTGTTGAAAAATTAAACATATGTTCTTGTTTGCCTTTTTTTTATACCCTATACCACTATGTGGTTTGTGTATAATGACTTTGTGCTGCTGTTTGTAACTACCAAATATATGTGATCTAGACCCATCTTTTATTATACCGATCGACTCAGAATCACTTTCTGAGTCGATTAAGCGATGACCGTCCGTCCGTCTGTGTGTCCATGTATACCTTGTAATCAACCTACAGGTCGCAAATATGAATATATTTTGATGAAATTTGGTATATAAACTTCTATCAGCTATAGGATGAACGCTGTTGAAATTGGTGAAATGTGGTCCATGTTCAGACCTAGTCCCCATACAAATGACCCTTATGAAATCGACATAAATTGCCATAAGACCCAAATTATCATATAGATCTCAGTCAAATTGGGTTTGCATGTGTCTATTATATCCATTAATCATTAGTCCAAAAATAATCAATTGGACAATTCTTAGTCGTAGGCCCCATATAGAGCTGCTTCCCGATCTTCACTTAAATCTATTAAAAAAACAAAAATATTGCACAGATTTTTCTCAAATTTGGTTTGTTTATATTTTTTCAAAATACAAGTGACTTTACCAAATATGGCCAGGATCGGGTTATTTTTCGACGAAGTCCCCATATAAATATTGCACCCGATATGAACTTTTTCGTATCTGCAGCCAAAAAAATTAAAAACAATTGTCCTCAAATTTGGTTTAAGTTTATTTTCTATATCCAATTAGTTGGACCGAAGCGATAGGGTCTCTAAACCATGGTATAGGGTATCATATAGTCGGTCTGGACGGACTATAATTTTCTTACTTGTTTTATTAGTCCTTTACATTTGTACAGTGTTGTGTAACTTCTTAAGATTTTTTTTTATAACACTGAAACATAAAATCGTTTCGAATCTTAACGAGTGCCATCATCAGAAAATTTCGAACTATCGAAATTAATTCCGGTACGAAATTATTTCGATCACGGCTGCGGGAATTAGAGCCCTGGTAATTTCGTGGGAATTGGTTGAAACTTCACAATAAGTCTTTTTTCACGGTTTTGAAGTGCCTTGCCCAATTTTCCCAATAATGACTGTGGTCCTGATGTACCACAAAATGTTGAAATAAGTTTCTGCATATCAGTTAATTCATATACAATATACAAATGATTCATTTCGCATCACAAACAATTGCAATCAAAAAATTCATTATTATATCCGCATTCACGAACAAGTTGAATATTTCTTGTTCTATGTACTTTGCATTGCTTGTAGAAAGTGAAATATATCCTAAAAACTTCGAGTCAGGTTCTCTAATCAAAAAAATAAATTCCACGTGTATGCATTGTTTGTACTTCTTTCCATCTTTTTCAGATATAATTGAAATTCGCTCATTTCTTTTATCGAAGTATAAAGCGGGTATTTGTGAAACACTGTGTTATAAATTAATATTTCCTTGTTTTTTTTTTTCTTTCTCAGCGAAGCTGAGAACTACAGCTGCTGGACTGTCTGATACTCCAAATTTATTGCATGTTTTTGATAATAAACTATAAGATACAATATAAGTTCTGCGGAAATTTAACGGTGGAAAATTGAGGTAGGGCCTTTCTATATTAAGATAGTATATACGTTCTGCGGAAATTTAACGGTGGGAATACACATTGAAATTTTTATACCGCGATTACCTTTACATACCGATACTTAAAACTATAGATATGTAACTTAACAGGTATTAAATGTAAAACTATACTTTTTCGAAAAATTCTATCGCTATCCGGAAGCAGTAAAACTAAAAATAATGCAATTTTTGATACTGATTAGCTATACCATTTAACACCTCAGTGATAAAAGATCCTTTCAAAAAATTTAGAACGCCCATCCTAATATATACATACATATATAGTTAAAATTTGGTGTATGTATGTGTATTATAAATACTAATCAGTAGTTCATAAATAAACCCTGTATTACCATTTATAGTCATAGGCCCCATAGAATTCTGATTCCCGATCTTAAATTAAATCTATCAAAAATATACCATAGATATTTTTAAAATTTGGTTTATATTCTATATATTTGAGAAAAGTAAGTGACTTTACTAAATATGGTTATGAACGATCTATTTTTTGAACATAGTCCCCATATACAATTTTTTCATATCTGCAGTCCATAAGTAAATAATAATAGCACTAAAATTTGCTTTATGCTTATTTTCTATATCCAGTTATTGGCTCAGCAAAGTTGGTTCGAAAACCCCCTATCGAAACCCATGGTATAGGGCGTTGTAGAGTCAGTTTAGGCCAACTATAATTTTCTTTCTTGTTTGTTTTATTATTGAAGTAAATTATTAAATATAGATAATATATTTTCCGGTGGCATGTCATAACGTCCAATGTCATAATGTCCATGGACGTGACAATATGTGACATAATGTCCATGGACTTTGTGACACATTTTGCTGCGTCATAATGTCCACAAAGGTAGTGTCATAAAGTCCATAGACGTTAAGACACTTTTAATGGACACTGTTAATGTGTCCACAATAATTAAGAAGCAAATGTTTTAAAATATAAGCGAATTTTTGACTACCGTTAGAAATTTAAAGTTTCAATGATGCAACGGCATAATTTTTTGGTATGTAAGTGGTCTTCATAAAGTGCAGAACAATAAATAAAAAAAAAGGAATATGGAAAGCTTGAAATGTAATTATGAATTTGTGAGTGGACTTCGAGAAAAATGAGATACTGGACTTTCCCAAAAACCGACAAGAATGCCTCAACATGTTCGCGAAATATTTTGACAAGCAATCGATGACGAAGGTAAGTACATTTTTTTATTATTATAATTTGGTAATTCGTAAGTGAAATACAAAGAAAAAAAAGAGAGATGAAAGCGAAATTCGAAGTGATAGGTAAGAAAAACGGCGCCGATTTACCAAAAAAAAAATAATAATAAATTAAACATTTTGCGTAAAAAAATTTGTAATTACTTGCAACTACTATTCGTAAAGAATAAAACAATCTCCATTGTTATTTTATAGGTCACACCTCGCGGATTTTTTGTACTCTTGCAGCCTATTAGAACCGCAAGTGCTTTAGAAGGCTTTAATTCAAACCTTTCTCGAAACATTGAAAAGCATGGGCAATTTTATAAGTTTCTTGACGCTATCCGAAACGAAGATTTCCGGCAGTCCGTTTCTTTAAATGACATAGTTGCGGGAGCTTTATCTGTTTTGCCAAAAAAAACGTAAAAAGCTATTTACATATACATATATATTTATTTTCTTTTTTCATTTTCCAAAGTCTGGACGTCATGACACATTTAAAAGTGACACAATATCCAGAAATAAAGTGGCATAATGTCCATGGACATTACGACATTCTTAAAGTTGACATAAAGTCCATGGACGTTATGTCCCATATTGGTGTATCATAGCGTCCATGGACATTATGACATTGGACGTTATGACATGCCACCATATTTTCCATTACAACTCTTCCTTTTTTTATCATTAATATGATCGCTAATTGAAGATCAAATGCTATCGCCGTCTCTTTTTCGAACAATGCGATTTTGGAGTGCAAAATTCATGTATTATATGCGACAAATTATCTATATGTTATTCCTACCAACTGCTCAAACGGTCAATATTGTCCGTTAAAGATCCATCAACTGAATATTATCTCTAGAATGGTTAAAACAACATTTTGTACTCATACTCTAATGTCGTGGGTCAACCCCATTACCCCTTATCCAATTGATCTGAAACTTGGGCCATAGCATTGTTGTGAAAAAAGATTAATTTTGGGGTAGTCAGGCACACTCACGCATAGTCACGCACAGTCACGGAGTGATCTAAATGTCATTTCCCCTCATCCAATCAATCTGAAACTTGGTCCATACACTTGCTGTGAAAAAAAGATTAACTTTGACTTAGTCACGCACAGTCACGCATAGTCACGCACAATCACGGAGTGATTTAAAACACATTTCCACTTATCCGATCGATCTGAAACTTGGTCGATAGACTTGTTGTGAAAAAGATTAGCTCTGACATAGTCGCGCACAGTCACTTCCTCTCATCCGCTCGATCTGAAACTTTGTCCATAGACTGGTTGTGACCAAAGATTATTTTAAGATAGTCACACACAGTCACGCACAGTCACGGAGATATTCAAAACTTATCATTTATGTGTAATGAACAGTTTACTTATTTTTATTATTTTTTGTTAAATTCCTTGATAAAATTATCTTGGACGACCAATGGGACACATAACTGAATTAAGATTCTCTTATTCAGGTTGCTCTTGACATATTATGAGGGTTGTCCAGCAACATTGTTTTTCCAAAAAGATTATTCCAATCGACCAAGTTTGATATTAATATAGAAATATTTGCATGTGTTTGCTTGCAGTGAGAAACGATCAAAATAACTTTAAAAATTACTACTGCATCCCCACAACAATGAAACACTCATACAACATTGAAAGACAGAGGATTCATTCAATTCAATGGATAAGTTTAAAAGTCAATTAAAAAGTTTCATTTTTATATTGCTCAACTCAACTGCACTGAAGACAGGATACATATTGAGTCGTAAAGTGGAATTGGATGGTAAAATTGGACAAAGCATATGTTCATTCATCCAAACCTACAAACATACTCGTAAATAAACATGCAAAGTCATAACCAAATAAATGACTGAAAGTTTATCAGCGAAAAAGTTCATAAAAACACGGCATCAATAAATTGCAGGCGTACCTGCCATCGAATCGCTTACTTTTTTTTCTTTATCGATCATCTGCTCACACTCTCTTCTTACTGGCATGATATTTTTTTTTTTGTTTATTAATATTTTACAATTTCGTTTTCGAAATTTATTGTTGATCACTTGCATGATCATTCCGAAATTGAAATGTCTGTATGAAGTAAAGATGTTCGAGTGGTGGTACGTATTGTTGCGCCTTAACGACCTTTTCGGTCGATTCATAGAGAACGATGCATATAGGTGCTACGCCACGATGGGTGTATGCAAAGAAATTGTAATTTAATGGAAAAATGTTTATTATTGCCAATACTTTGGCTTGTCGCTTTTCACTGGCACAAGATGATGAATAAAATTCGATTAACGACTGAAGAGAATTGCATGTATGAGTGTGTCTGTGGAGCCATAGCACTGCAGTTAGTTGCTTAAACATAAATAAGAAAATAATATTTTACTTTTTAAATTGGGAAATAAAATGCTAAAACAGAAGCAACATTATTAATACCTGGCGTTATTGCTAAAAGGTGTTGCATTTCATTGATTGAAATTCTTTAGATACCAAAAAATTTGCAAATAAGAACCGGGTTTGTGATGTTAAATAAACATAAACCAACAGTAGACAATATCATATATATAGAAAAATAGTAGGGTCTTACGGTTCATAGAAAAAAATTCAATTTATTGGACACATCTCCCCTCTCCAAAAAAGCGGCAAATATCAAAAAAAAAAAAAATAATAATAAATAAAAAAAATAAAAATGTTTAATCAGACCCGTAACAACTGCAAAATAGATATTTTTACAATAGGCCGACCCGGGTCCAAGCGGCAACTTTTGTTATTATTATGATGAGTTTCAGGTATATTATTTAATTTTGCTTTCTTTTTTTTTTTAAATAAAAGTGGATCAAAATACATATTACTGTATAATAAGATTTGTACTATTTCCTAAGAAATATTCAACTAGTACGAGTTCTCCAACCTCTCTATACAAACAAGTGTAAAATGTAACATATAGATGTCATGGGGTTGAGGAAAATTATCACCAATATTACACTGTTTAACTGGATGTACTACAAGATTAATGGTACTAGTGGTAATATAAGAGACAACTTGGATACGGTACAGGTTATCACTTTTGTAACAATATCGGATTATTAACTTCAAATAATATAAAAGAAGTAAGATAATTTTAGTCAGTCTAGACCGACTATACAATAACTATATAGATTTTATAGATTATAGAAACAATAAATTGTATTCGAAGTAAAATATGACATATCAATTAAAATGACTAGTCCGCTACATCAATTCGCTTAAAATTTTTAATCTTAACAACTCAGCAAAAAAACTGGGTTCATTATTTGTCATTAGATAGATTTAAGTAAATATCGGTAGGCTGATTTTTATAGAGACTAGCACTGAAATTGGTACTACACTATTTATTTTTGGAATATACAGTAATTTGTGTGGGGTCTGGGTCTGAACATGCACCGATTTCAAAAGCGATTTTCCTATGCCTGATAAAAACTTGTATCCATGTAGTCTTCGAAAGATATTTCAAAATTTGCTATTAATAAAGAAGTACATAAAAGCTGAATTTTGATACTTTAATACAACTAATTGGATATAACTTCGGTATTCATCCGTATATTTTCTTGTTTTCGTTGAGTGAAGTTATGTCGAAGAAAGCAATTTTTTTCATATTTCTTCAATTCCACTTATTTAATTTAACATTATTTGTGTGTATTATTCTCTTTATATTCTCATTTGTAATCAAAACAAACTACACAGTGCTACACTGAAAAATAACTTTTGAAATGACCTAGTGTAGGTTGTAGGTCTAGCTGAGTGTAGTACATAACCGGTTTTAAAAGTTCCAATGTACCCTCAAATTTCCGAGATATCGGGAAAAGTGTATTTTTTTGGACTAGCGTACCTAAACATTTGTAACTCAGTCATTTTTTAATCGATTTAAAATTTTTAAACGGTCTTAATAAGAAACGAACATGGTCTTTCCAAATATACTAATATACTTTCATTACCCTATTAAGATAAATATGTAGAGATTTTTTGAATAATATCAAAATTTTTCAGTTTTCTTTAAACTTTTTCAACTTCTACGAGAGTTTTTTTCGAATCTTCTTTTAAAAGAACAACAGTCTTATAGTCAGTGTCCTTCTGAGTGAAACAAGCTTTCAGTTGCTTAAATCGGTTAAAAATTGACCAATTTATAGTACTTTTTGTAAACAATGAAAAACCGATTTCGATTATATGATTAAAGAACAGAAAATAATTTAAAGTTGTTTTTATTATTTTTATTTTTTAAAAATGTTGACTTAACCTAGCACGTTTGTAAGACAAATAAATCATCGGTTTCACGTTTTAGCGACCAACAGTAATTCGCTAGCATTCTGATTTGACTTTTTCCTTCGAACCGAGTTTCCATTGTTGATAGCTCTTGGTGGAAGCGTTCGCCCTGCTCGTCACTAAATTGGCCCAGATTTTCTGGGAAGAATTCCAAGTGAGAATGCAAAAAATGTATTTTTATTGACATTCTGCACCCCATTTCTGCATACGCCTCTAAAAATTCACTAACAACATCAGTCAGCACTTCTTTTGTTACCCAAAAAATGTTTACATAAAGATATGAAACTCATCCACGCTCTTTTTTCAACTTTGTATAATTTGATAGGAAAGTCTTCACCTAAAAACATTTTTCGGATTTTTGGTCCAACAAAAATACCTGCAAATAAACACATAAAACAATTGGGTGTAACTACTCTACGTCTCAAAATATCTTATACATACCTTCTTTTATTTTGCCGTCACTTAGTTTTGAAAATACAGCTTTTAAGTGTGAAAAAGCCTAGCTGTCCCTGTCTAGTTGTTTAACGGCAAAATAATCTTCTCGGCTCGGACAAGTGGGATGTTAACAACATTTCTTTCGCCTAGTTGAAATGATTTTCTTGGCGGCCAGTCTTTGCATTTGTAATGGTCTTTTGCACGACTATTCCATTCACAAAGATAACAGGGAAATTTAGTGAAACCTCCTTGCATTCCAAAAATAATTGTCAATACTTTTAAGTCAGAGACAATTTGCCATTGGAATTTCTCATAATTAATTAAACTTAGAATCTTCCCCAATGTTGCATATGTTTCTTTCATATCAGTAGCATATGCTATAGGAACTGATGGCAACTGATTCTCGTTATGTAAAAGGACTGCTTTCAGACCTTACAAATTCATGAATTATAAATTTTTAATTTACAGATATGATCGATGGAATACTTACTTTTACATAAACCATCTAAGAATAACCGCCAATCTTGTGGTCGATGTTCGTGACTGAGACAAACAAATAACTCATCCACATCCGTGCAATATACGAGCTTGTTGTTTATATCATCAACTTTAAAAATTTTTTCGAACGACGTTAATAGCATAGTTTTTCCTCCAAATGTAGCTTCGAAGTTGCTTTCCACTACATTCCATTGTTTTAATCGGGAACCCAAAGTTTCGGTTTGTCTCCACGATAATACCAAATCGCGCACATGGTCACGTTAATCTTCGTTTGTTATTAAATGACATTCCGACGATAATGTTCCCAATGGTAAAAATGTATTGTCATTTTCCATTCTATCAAATATATTAGTAGGTGTAGATGAAATTTGCAGTTCTGTAGTTTCATCTTCCTTATCTTCAATTTCTCTTAGAACTGACTTACATACTGTTGAAACATTATCATATTGTATGCGATCACGGGTTTCGTACCGACGACCAACGACATTTGTTTTGCAGAAGTAGCATATCTCTGGCTTATGGAAAAATTGACGATGCCAAACCATTGGGACCGAGAATGGAAACAGTTGTTTATCGCATTTTCTACATTTTTTGAGTGCCGAAGAGCACCTTAAACAAATATATTCGGGTTCATACCAAACACTTCTAACGTAAGAGCGATCAAAGTATAGATTGAAAGCTAAAACTATTGCTTTATTTTTGATCAATTCTAATCAATGTTTCTTGTCAACGAATCAGCCGCAAATGCAACAAAATTGATTACGCTTATTACACATTGTAGGAGTAGAGAAAATTTATATCGGTTTTACCATAAAATATAAAACAAAAAACACTCAACTTTTTATAGATAACACAATTTAATATTTAAGGTTAGCTTTTCTTCATGAAAAAATATGTTGTTTTTTTGAAGCTGCACCACAAATACTAACCAATAAACAACATGCTTACTAGTATCAAAAAAAGTAAAAGTATAATTAAAAAAAAATTTAAAAAAATTTTTACTTACAATGATAGAGTACTACACTAAGCAGAGTGGATTTTGTTTCTTTCTCCTTCGCACTTATGTCTTGTTTGTATCATACTAGCTTTTTTTTTAGTACAGTCTTATGCCTGATTTTCATTATGTCATTTTCACTGGCAATTGTTGCCTATTATTGTCAGTTGTATGAAAACGGGGTTTAATGTCTTGTCATTTACATCTAAAATGAAATTGCCAGCATGTTGGCAATTTGTTTGTGTTTGACAGCCGGATTTTTGGTTCGTTTATAAGATGTAATGCAAACGTAATGAATAGAAAATTACGAGATGTCAGTTGGGGCAATTGTTTGTTGTCAGTTTATGTGACATAGTGAAAACTAGGCATTATAATAAGTCCTAAAGCTAGAATTGTAATTGACTTAAGTTCCTAAAGTTGGCTTTGGCATACGCCGAACTTGAGTAAGCAAAAAACAAGTAAAGTTTAATTAATTTGTTAATTGAAACATAAATAACAAAATAAAAGCCAATTTTAATTGGATTTTAATGGCGATTCTTTAACAAAAATTAAAAAAAAAATTTAAAATTTAAGGAACTCTAATTTCTCTTGTTTACAAAAAGTACTATAACTTTGTCAATTTTTAACCGATTTAAGCAAATGAAAGCTTGTTTCACTCAGAAGGACACTGACTATAAGACTGTTGTTCTTTTAAAAGAAGATTCGAAAAAAACTCTCGTAGAAGTTGAAAAAGTTTAAAGAAAACTGAAAAATTTTGATATTATTCAAAAAATCTCTACATATTTATCTTAATAGGGTAATGAAAGTATATATATATTTGGGAAGGCCATGTTCGTTTCTTATTAATACCGTTTAAAAATTTGAAATCGATTAAAAATGATTGAGTTACAAATGTTTAGGTGCGCTAGTCCAAAAAAATACACTTTCCCGATATCTCGGAAATTTGAGGGTATATTGGAACTTTTAAAACCGGTTATGTACTACACTCAGCTAGACCTATAACCTCCACTACGTCATTTTACAAGTTATTGCAATTTTTTATTTTTTGTATCACCGTGCTATTATTACGATTTTCAGATTAAAAAATAGTCGCACTTATATTGTAAAGTTATTATGAATAAAAACTGGAATTTTTGTTATTATTTGTAGTTAATTTAAGAATTAAATTATTTATTTTGCCAGATGCGTATCCATGTTATGAAATGTAACGTGTGACATGTTCGGATCTCGGAGCACTTATGGGTAGAAAATTACACGTAATTGGTCATATTAGTAATAATATAAATAAGTATTATTCTACGTTCGATATTTTTAAGGCAAGCGAACGAATTTTTACGTCCATACGTTACTAAAGGTGGGTGAGTGCCGGTGTCTTACGTTAAACAAAAATTAGATGCCTCCCACTTATACTAATTCAAGTGTAAGTAACCGATTATAATTATCAGTTAGTGCAAAGTAAAATAAAATCACAAAAATCTAAATTAATTTCACTGAACAAATGGAATTCTTGTTAACAAGCATTTCAACAAATGACATTTCAGTACACACCTCGAAGGCAACAATATTTATCCACAGACAAGTTTTTGCATACACAGAAATGTGTATATTTTCATAAAGATAAGTATCTGTTGTTGTAGATGCAACGTTTTATAGGTTATTACAAAATTGTAACACTTGCGGGCTTTATCGGTCTTGTAATAACTTCTGATATACATAAATATTGTGATTGTATTATTTTCCTTTTAATATTTATTAAGCATCCTCCTTACACAATATTTGCTCAATTTGTTTGTTTCAATTTTGACATTTCATTTAAAATTGGTATTTCTACTTGCCATTCTTTCAACTAAACATTCGTAACTATAATACAAGAATACAAGAGTAGGCGAGAATTTTTAATTTCATTTAATCGATTTTGTTTTGAGGATCGCTTAATTGTTTTTATTATATCATTTAATTAGAATTAGTTTACCAGGGTATATAGACAACAATAAATTTATATATTGCATACCGAAGTATGTATCCATTACCCATTACGCTAAATACATTTTAACCATTAGGTTGGTTGGTTTAAGTGGCAGTTCACCGTCTTTGTATCAACAAGTAGAGTGTAGTGACTCCGTTCTGAAAAACCACAACACTCGAAATGAATATGGGAGATTAGTCACGTCTAAGTTCCGCAGCCTTTCTGCCTGTTTTGCGAACAGCCGTTAACCTGTGAATATGACCGTTGACATTATTTGCAAGTATATAGGATTATGATGAATTAAAACGTTGATAACTTGCGATGAGTAGCTCTGAATTGCACCAGTTACTCCAACGCAGCTGATCGTTGCGCTTTGCATAATTGGTTAACGGAGAAATGCCTGATCGAGGCTGTACACTATATGAGGCCGAGATAATTGAGTATGAGACGCAAAATATCCGTACACGTTCATAAAACTATTTTTGGGCTAGAACACCAATTTAAACCGAACATCTTTTCACTGGTATTAAAAACTACTATCGCCTTTTAAATCTTTGTTCGGTGTTCAGTTTCCATAAGAGTTTAGAGTTGATGATGATTCCGAGGTATTTAGCATTGTCAGATATATACCCGTTTATTCAATATCAACTTCTTAATGATAATTCAAAACAACAAGGTATAATTTATCTATATATGATTCTACAGATATATGCATTAATTTATTGACTTAATATTTTGAAAAAAAGTTTATAATTGAAAGTCCCTCACATAAATCAGCTTCCAAAAATTAATTTAAATTTATCGATAGACATAATACAAGATCAACATCAAAATTGATTAAACATCAAAATTGATTAGAAATTATTAAAACAAAATTGAACCACGGCCTATTATAATTCCGGAAACTTGACAGCGCCAAAAGTAAAAAAAAAATCATTAAAAACTCAGAAGGTTGCTCCACATTCTAATGAGTATTTTAAAAAATTGGTTGGACCAGTTCACCGGCTATGAAATCACACCACTCGAAAGGAATATTTCCAAAGTCCTAGATCCAATCTGTGACATTAAGATAGTGGATAAGATCTGTTAGATCTAAGTCAAATATAATACATAGATTGCCCAGTATGTGTCTGTTCAGTGTTCTGAATCTAATACTACCCAAAGCTTTCCACTCGCGGAAGAGTTGCACTGTGCACTCTTCGCCTGGTGTTCCGCATCTATGGAAGTGATCGTTACGCTGAAGTTCAAGTCTTCCTGCATGCTTACCGATTAGCCAATGACCTGTCAACACTGCCGAAAGCCTTGATATGTTCTTTCTACTCCTACTGTGGAGATATTTAGTCCGTCTTATGTTATCGACTGGCCAAGTCTGCCTTTCAATGTGTCAATATTCTTTCATTAATTTCCCGCTGCTCGAAGGAAGTGCACGAAGATTCCTCGCTTAATGGTTCCCAGTGGTGTTGCGAGTACTACCAAGGACCATACATAAAGAGTAGAGTATAATATAGTAAAAAACTGATTAATTTTTGATACAAAGTATTTAGAAAAAATACATTTACTGAATATATCACAAAAATCTAATTTTTCTCGAAATCAGAAAAATATTAATTCTTGCATAAGAATCTGGCAGAGAGATTTACACAGTATTCGTATTTAACAAAATTTTAAGGTGCCAGATCCATTTTTTAAAATTTTGATTAAGAAAATTTTTTATAAATTGAAAAAGGAGTTTTCAAAATTTTATCAAAAATATTGCCCATCTTCGGTCCCATTGCGCAATAGGTTAAGAACGGTGTAATAGCACAATACTTTATATCTGAGTACTTATAAGTACAGATAGGAAAAAATATGATTGCTTAAATTAATTTCTCAAAGTGGAAAAAGTGACGTCAAATTTCATGACCTAGTGTTTTTGGCACAAAAGTGGTCTGGGCCATTTGCTATTTATTGGCGACTTTTTATTCGATTTTCTAGCTAAATAGCTTTTTGAAGAGATAATTTAATACTGAAATCGATTCATATAACAACTTGTCGAACAAATTAAACTATGGAATGAAATTTTCGTAAAATCTGCAAAAAAAAAAGGTCATATTTCCCACATATAAACACACTTGAAATGTTCATTCGATTTGCGGCGCTACTTTTCTTTAAACGATTGTTCCCAAACTTTTAACATTTAATAGTTTTTGATAGAAACAAAACAAACTGGATGAAGATGTAAAAAAAGTCTTGAAAAAATATGATTTGTCTATGTTGTTCTTGTCACGATCACGCCCTCAATAGGATAACTGGGGAGTGAGAATGATTGACAAACATCATGAGAAGGTTTCTGTTTCAGAAACCATGAAAATCGGTTTAATAGGTCCCGAGAAATCATTGAAGAAGTACAAAAAAATATATGTTTCTGTATTGTTCTTGTTGTTATTCTAAATGTTGTATTGTTGTCATAGCTGGACTTGTTGTTGTTCTGGTCGTTGTGGTAATAATATAATAAAAACTAACTCTCAGTACATTTTTTATCAACTCTGGTAGAAAAATTTAAAAGTTTTCATTATTTTGGCAACACAAAAAAAAGTTTGTTAGATCATTTCTGTCATCGCCACGAGCCCGCTTGCAAACTTTCAGATATATTGGGTCACGGTAAAGGGATTAAAAATCGATTTTGACTACATATTAAAAGGGAGTTTTCACTATTAGATTTTGTGGTAACACAAAACAACACAATACAATACAAAATCTAAACCAGTGATGCCAACTTTTGATTTTGAATTAAATTATGTTAATAAAATATATTTTCATTTATTGACACCAAATACTATTACCTGGGAATTATTATCGAACTTAAATTTTTTGGGTTTTACTTTGAATACCATGAAGTCAAATTTTGAAGTCATCATGAACACTGCACAGTGGCGCTATTTGAGTTTTTTCGTTGCAAAAATCATATCTTTTGAACCGAATAACATAATTGAACAGTTTAAACAGCATATGATAGATAACTGTTCAGCCTATGAAATGAGCGTCTGGAAAGGGTACTACGCTTTGTAGGGGCCTAATTATGGGTTATCAAAGTTAAAATTTGTAGAAAAATCAATTTTATGGTAACTAAAAAAATTATTTTTACATTTTTAGATTGTTTTTATTTTTTTTTGTAGGGTTTTATGTTTTAAATTATTACCCAACAAATTAAAAAAAAAATTACTTCTTTTTTAAATTTATTTTTTCAATTTTCTGTAAAATATTCATCACAATTCGTAAGAGAAGGTATACCTAAAAGACTAATCATTTCTAAACTATAATTATTTTCTAACTCTATTCGTGACTTCACATGCCGCAGGGAAGAAATAAGTGGATCGGAAGATGCTGCCAACATGTTGAAGAGGTCCTCATTTTGCCTTACCCTTGATGCTTTGAATGTGTTCTGCAATCTATATTTTTTATAAAATTTGTTAAGAGACTCCTGTGCTTCTTCAGAAAGCTCTCCAATTGGCAAAGACTGGTACTCAATTATATCTTTGCCATGCGCCAATATTTTATGGACGGTCGGGGTCAACTTCTTCTGTGGATACATTTCTGCTAAAAGAGATGCAGTTTTCGATGCATATTCTCCATATTTTGTAGAATTGACATTTTCTTTGCAGTTTAAAACATTCAAGATCGGTCCCAATCTTTTCATGATTTGATTGTCAATTCCAGTGATTCTAGTTACTGCCTCATCATTATCAAAAAATCTCCTAGAAGTGTTTCCATCGTTTGAGTTACCGTATCCGTGCTTGGGACAGTCTACTTTTGGTCCAAGTTGTTTAAAAAAAGCATCATGTATTTGCTTCTTTCTGGTCTTTTCCTTATCCTTTATTGATGTATTTTCATCGAAGTTTTCCTCCTCTTGTGGTAGGGTATACGCCAGTTTTAGCAAGAACTCCATACACCTTATCCTTGCGTGCAATGGTGACATTCCATATTCGTAATTCTCCTCGTTTGTAGAATCGTTTAAATTACCAAAGTTCTTCTGACTCTTTTTGCAAATCGGGCATGACAATGTTGAGATTGTTCCTGTCAGTTCGTTTACGACTTTTCCGTCAACCATGGTCAGGTGGAACTCGTAATTGCATTCAATATATTTTCCTTCTCCAATTTGCAGCTTTGTAGGCTTAATCTTGCTTATTTGTTCTTCAATGTCCTTCACCGTGGTCCTTATGAGTTCTGCCGATTCCCTTGCAAACTGAAACATTATTGGTCGGCAATAATGCACTGATGATGGACGTGGATTTTTCCAGTGTAGGGAAACATCAGATTTTAGCCGCAAAGGAACAACAGATGCCATAAACATATTTCCGTCCGATATTGTAGCGTCATCGGAAGATATCCTTTGCTTATAAACGCTTTGTCCGGATGATTCATCGCAGTCTCATTTGCTGATCAATGTCAGTTTCTCAGGAAGAATTTTCACCTCATTTTCAGGAAGACTCTCCAACAACCTTTTTGCTGTATGGCCTATGAGATCCTGCAGATTGGCTTTCACAGAGACTTCCCTAAACTCCGTATGCAGTGGTCGTGAATTTATTTTGGCTTGCGTAATATGCTTATATCCTGGTAAAACGTCAGCCCCGTGTCGCATCAAAGATGCCCGTAGTATCTCATATTTTTCTTTGGAAAGTTGTAAGTCCATAAACAAGGCCAAGGCTTCTTCGGAACCATACTTTTTAATGTGTGCGTTTGTGGGCGTGGGAATGCTTTCCTTAATCCTTTTTAGTCGCAGTGGGCTTGCATCAGCAATAGATTTTGTAATCTGCGACCTAACTCTTTTACTATCCTTTGTATATTTAATAGACAGCGCGTCCGATAAATGCTTCGTGGTCAAGTCATTGGTGGCATCGGCAAGTTTCATCTTTCTTGTGAAAATTGAACACTCCTCAATACTTTTTTTTGGCCTTCCTTTTGCTCCTCTGGTTGATGTGGTGGGTTTATCTACTGCCAATATATCCAGGATGGTGTCTTCATTAAGCCAGTCCTCGTATTTGGAGTTGAAGTTCTGAATGGTTCGATTAGATTTCACCCATTTTGCCTTAATATTTGCATATATCAGATAAAAATTATTTTTTATAATTTCACTTCTCTCAATATTTCCGTATAAGCTATCAAGTTTTTCTAAAGCAGATTCCGTGAAAAACTTTGGTGTGGTTGACCTTTTAAACAGTTCAAATAATTTAAAATTGTTGAACGCCATGGTTTCAGTACTTGTTGCGCCAACTTTCAGTCGTAGACTAATCCAGGCATTATGCTTATTTTGCAATATATAGGCTTATGCTACCATGCCTAAAAATTTACCTGTTCCCTGCATACATATGGATTTAGGCTAAATTATGCAATTTTGATATTATGCTCGTGTCTAAAAAAGATTTGTGCCTACTTGGAGGGACATAAGTCAATATTTTTCTTGACCATTTGTACTCCAAAGTAATTTTTAAGTGAGGTGTGTACCTGCGAATTTCAATGAGTAGTTTTTTGTGCATCCTGTGTCTGTAACAGAATATTGGGAGTAGACTTTGGCAGAGGCTCACAGGTAGACAACCGACTTAAAATGCAATTTTCAAACTATTAGATCAAACTACTGTCAGTCAAAACATGTAAGGGATGCACGTCATACAATTTCTGCAACCATGTCTTTTTAACCTTTTTTACCTCTAGAAGCCAAACGGGCACGTACGGGCAGATAAAACCTTTTGAATTATGTAAAGAGATAATCAAAGAACATGTTTTGCAAATATGGCAAATATAGAAAAATATAGATTTTTTTTTTATTTTCCGTCAAAGTTGAAAAATAGTGAAAAACGGATAGTTTTTAAATAGTGATTTACCAGGAGAAACACAAAGCAAACAGTTAATTTTTTTTATCATTATACATTTAATAAATACATCAATCAACACAAACAAAAAATAAGGCGATTCGTTACCTATTTTTCGTGATATTACACCTGAAATCGCAACAAATTGACTAAAAATTGTGTGTTTTTTTGAAAACCGAAAGTCGGTCAACTTTGAACGGTTATATCTTCTAAACTAAAAATGTGATATTATTAAGTACACTATGTCACAAAATAGAAAAAATTGCATGCACTTTTGAAGGGACCTAGTGTAGGTTGTAGGCCTTGTTGAGTAGATCATTTGTCCAGTTTTAGAATTTTGAATACACCCTCAAAATCTGAAGTTATGTCCAAAAAACGTTTTTTTAGGACTTTATGGACTTAAATATTTTTAACTTTTTCAGTTGTGGGTCGATTTTAAAATTAATTAGTAATGAGTAAATTGACACCTTGTTTTTTAAAATTGGTTAATAATTGTTAATGTTACAATATTTTACACATTTTTAAAATTTCTTTATATTTAACTATACCACGTGTTTTTTTAAGTAAAAAATAACTGTAAAAATGTTTGCATATAAAACAGTTTATATACATAGCATATACTAGGAAAAATTATATCTGTATATTTAAATAAAAATATTGTAACATTAACAATTATTAACCAATTTTAAAAAACAAGGTGTCAGTTTACTCATTACTAAATGTGCTTTCAAATAAAAATAATAAAAACATATGTTCCCAAACAATGTCTAGGAAAAAAATGCGCCTAAGTTGAAAAAGCTCACCAAAAAACTGGAAATTTGAAATATTTGGGGTATTATTTCCACATGGGTTTGTTAAAAGTATAAACATATATATATATTTGGAAAGCTTAGTTAGTCATCTTTCCAAAACCGTTTAAAATTTTAAAATCGACCCACAACTGAAAAAGTTAAAAATATTTAAGTCCATAAAGTCCTAAAAAAACGTTTTTGGACATAACTTCAGATTTTGAGGGTGTATTCAAAATTCTAAAAATGGACAAATGATCTACTCAACAAGGCCTACAACCTACACTAGGTCTCTTCAAAAGTGCATATTGACTGTAACACCGTGTAATAAATACTAACGTTACTAAATAAAACTGAATTCAAAAAAGAAAATATTTTTTATTAAAAAAAAAAAAATTAAAATGAACCCCAAAATATGAAGTAAGGCCCCACCAATATATGATATTGGGCCCCAAAAATTATTTGGGGCCCTATTTCATTTTCTTGTTTGGGGTCCATTTTCATTACGAAAATGCACCCCACATGAAGAAATGAAAATCGACCCCAAAAATTTCGTGTTGTTGTTTTCCATACATTTTTTTGGGGCTCATTTTCATTTTTTTTTTTGGGCCCATTTTCCTGGGGCCCATATTCATACCACCATATCATAACTATTTTTATACTTAATTTATTGTAGCTGATGAAGTATTTAAGTCTTGTAAATTTTTAAATACCCAGTCTTTTATCCAGCTTTTTTGTCGCCTTTATTTACTGCGTTTTTTTGTCAATCCTTTCTTGGCGTTTCTAGGTTCAGCTGTTGATTTCGCTGCTAGTTTATTTGTTGCCTTTGGAAAGAAATCGCATTGAATAGAGGCAGAAAACTTTTTCAACTTGAGTCTTCCATCGACAAGCGGTATAAAAGCATGGTATTGAGCGGTGCCATCGATTGTTACCGCAGCATCGAATCTGCTCTTCAGTGTTTTCAATGTTACCTGATGATCCTCTTTGCTACTAAAAACTATTTTAGTTTCTTTACAATAACTCTTTGCCCAATGGAATAAAGCAGTCGCATTTAAGATGCTATCTTGATGAGAGCACTGGAGGCTATACTTCGCTGCATTTCTTTTAAGGTTTGCTCCAATACCATCACATGCTCCTTTACCATGAGCAGTAGGATGAAAATGCCACTCAGCTGGCATTCCAAAATCTTTTTCATGGGCCATAAGATTTGCCAAGCTACTTTTGTTTTTAAAATGTTGACGAGCTCCGTCCGAAAAGTAGTATACCTTCTTTACTGTAAATTTAGATTTTAGAAATTTTAGTATTCTCTTCTGGTACTCATAAACAGCAACGGTATCATGTTTTAAATCGTCGGATATGATTGCCATACTTTTGTGTTCCAGTTTTTCATCTTTCATGTAGTAAATAACTACTATAGTTGCTTGGTCGTTATTGAAGTGGAATGCTTGTATGGCATCCTGAAGAACATATTTATAGTTTTCTGCGAAATCATATGAAATAACGAATTCACCAGACTTCAAATGTATCTTCAAATCCTTGAAGAAGGACCATTGCTCTTTGACTAAAAAGTCATGGTTTCTCAAGTTTAGCAATCCTGTACACATTTCTTCCACAAAATCATCCACATTTAAAATGATTGTTTTCAATGTGCATCTGTCAGTCTGAATCCAAGAATCAAATTTGACCTCCTCTATATATTCTCGATCTAAAGAGTTGATTAAATTTTCTTTGATGAATGTGGTTTTCGGGCAATTGGTACATTCACCTAAGTGGCAAGAAGTTGTTGCATTAGGACACATAGTCAATTTAAGGCAATCGCGGTAATCGTGTAAATCTTCTGCCGAATCATCTGTTAAATACTTTAAGTTGATTTCCTTCAACATCAGTTTAACATTTTCATGGTAAATGCAAACGCAACTGTGTGAGTTCCGCTGCTTTCTGCCAAAACGCAATGTTTTGGCCTCATTTGGTTTAATTTCGTGAAGCCAATTCTAACATCCTCGTGTTCAGATTGAAATGTTGCAAATAACTCTTTCAGGTTACAGATAACCATTCTCTTCTGTTATGTTATGAAGGTATGTTACATACCTTCGGAAAGGTTAATTTGTCTAGTTTCTCAGTATAAGTTTTATTTGTAAGGTTTTACACACAAATAGGAAAAAATTCAAAAAAAATGCATTTGTGAAAAATTGAAAAACCGTTGTCTTGAGTTACAAAACAAGGAAAAAGGAAAAATTAAATGAAAAAAAAAATGCCCTTTTTGAAAAAAAAGGCAAAAAATGCTTTAATTTAGCAAAAAAAAAGTCTAAGTTACATGGATGAGAAAAACACCTGTTTTGTCAAAATGTCAAATTTTGATCCCCTCTAACTCAGAGAGATCTGGACCGATCTTATTGATCTTATGTCTAAACTACTATCCAATTTCATCCCGATCTGAAGACATCGGTTTCAAAAGTTGGTGCACTTGACATGAAACCCCCCATATATATATGTATAAATTACACAATTTATACACGCATGGTCGATATTTTCGCGATCGGTTGACACTGCTTTGGCACTTAAACAATAAGCTGATTACGTGGGGTTCAGTGGATCATATATCCTTCAATTTCTCTTTACATTATTAGCATACATAATCCACATAGAATAAATCATAAAAGAGTTAACTGTGCTAAATTTACATTGATTGCAATATTGTATATTTGCCAATTGTTGCACAAATATTTGTTAACGATGTAACTTCTCTCGTAGAAGAAACAATGCTTCAAATAATTGTTACAAAAATCTAAAAATAATAAAAAAGATGGTCCATATGATAATGAACTTACCTAATCGTAGAGTCTGCTTTAGTGATTTTTATATATGTATGAAAGTTTTGAAACAAAAAAAATTTCAAATATATTTCAAATATATTTGTAATTTTTTTAAATTTATTTTCCCAAAATTCGGTTGCTTTAAACATATCATTATCTGATTTGGAATTTACAACAGAATTTGATTTTTCTTTTGGCTACAAATGCCGAAACAGGCAAACAGATTTTAGTTCGTATGTATAACAGAAAAATGATTAAAAATTCAAAATTAATTTTGTTATATTAACCAAAAATTTTTCACAATAGCTGATTTTACATTTTCTGTTTTAAATATGTTGTTCTTATATTTAATTAGTAGTTGTAATCCTCAATATTTAGGAATGAAGAATTTTATACTGATTTCAATATACATAGTTGCATTATCTTGATGAAATAACATTTTATCCTTTTCCAAAAGCTGGAATTCAGTCGCACAATACTCGCCATTAATTGCCTTTTCTTTTTAAAGATAATAAAAAATTTGCCACGTGCATCCCAAAAATTTCGCATTGCCTACAATTGGAATTTGTTCGCGATTCTCCTCATTTAGTCCATTGATTTGTTTGTTATTTAATCTCAAGTGTGAAATGGCGAACCCATAGTTGTCTGAAACATTGCCAAACATTCGATTGAAGCATACTCACGATTGAAGCATACTCACGATACTATCTCACACACTTTAATCGCCGGTCATCCAATAACAATTCGTAGAATTTTACATTTCCAATACGGCCGGAAATGTTTGCCTTGACAGCTTGCATAGCTTCATTTAAACTCTGTCACCCACTATTTTACGACATAACGGTGAACAATTTTTTCCATGATTCTAATTCACTAATGGTTGCTAAACAAATACTAATAACATGGCATCTAGATAGATGTAAACTTTTGAGAAATTTAAAACATATGAACATTACACAATTTGCAAATCAATGAGTTAGTGATGAGAGAAAAAATTATTATTATTACATTAGCTGTTTTTAACCGGCCTTGAACGGGATTCAAAGGCCTTTGACTTGAAAAATGGTCCCCAATGAACAAATTCCCCAAAAAAATTAACTTTTTCCCCAAAAATTTGTATGGGATTAGGGAATTTGTTAATGATGAAAAAATTCCCCAATATTTACGTTTTTTGGGAAGTAAATTCAATTAATTCAATTTAAAATTTTAAAATTTTTTAATTTAAAAGTTTTTTTAAGAGGATACAGCAAAAATGCTTCAAAAATAAGCTACGAAACTGTAAACATCAAATATAACGAAATCGTTTGCAAATTAAACGAATCAGAACTTTAAAAAATTGAATTACTTTATTCAATAAGTGATAATCATTGAGCAGAGCTGTCAAATTTATAGAAGTTTCAAAAATGGAAAATGTATGCGACTTTTAAAATTGTGCCGCAAGGTTGCTCTAGGCAACTGCTTATGTGTGGCCTATTTGGATCAACAGGTAATTATTGCACATACGTAGATAAAAATGCATCACAAGACTGTTCACTGAGCCGTGTTCCGCGAGCACGTGACTTCCGCGCGTTTGGCAACCACACCCGTGCTGCCACGCAGTTGTCGTCAACCTATTTTAATCGACAAACTATATGTTCCGTTACTTCCGCGCACCGAAATGATGCTATTGAAGAGAATACACATTTTAAATGGGTTAATTGCTGGACGGATATAGAGAGCAGTATGTAAATTTTCACTTAAACGACAAAACTCTTGAAATAAAAATATTTAAAAATTTAAGAAAGATTTTGGGGACTAAGTTAATTTTTTTATTTCGTTTTTAGGTAAATTGGGGAATTTGTTCACTTCTTTTAGGGATCTTTTTTTTAAATTTGTGGAATTTGTTCATCGTGAAGTTATTCCCCAATTTTTTGGGGATTAAGTTCATTGTTTTTTTTTGTCAATTTGTTCATTTGGGACTATGTACTCAGCGCCTGCTAACCATTACAACTAACTATGTTTGTGTATGGATTATTTTGAGTGTATGATGTCTAGAAGTTACGAATTTTAGTTATTCTAGAGGTTTGGGATATACAACATTTCTTGTTTTTCCGTCTGGTGCATATACGAAAAGATTGTGCTGGCTCCCAACTCTGGAACATATAATTGTCCATGAAAAAAACAGGGAGACTCTATGCTGATACCTGCTACCTTAAGAGATTGTCCTTGTGATTTATTAATTGTCATGGCAAATGCAAGACGTACTGAGAATTGTAGTCTTTTAAAATCAAAGGGCATATCGCTCGATATCAGGGGTATACTTGGTATAAACACATTTTCAGCAGCTCCAGTTTTTGTGAGTATTGTTGCTTCTAAAACATTCGATAAGAGCTTTTTTTACCAATAGCCTTGTACCATTGCAAATCTTTAGGGGTCAATATTTCTCAGAAGCATAATTGGCGCACCAACTTTTAAAATTAGTTCATTGGGAGGCCTTCTGGGAAGATCTAGTGAATATAAAAATTCCGTTGATCGGGGTCCACGACTGTATCGTGGAAGGCCGTTTTGAGTTTGGAGATTTATGGTTGTAACACTTTCATTCTTGGCTCCAAAATTGCCCGTTCATAAATTCACTGCGGGTTTTTAAAGTTCGACGTTATTTCAGGAAAAACATTTTGTATCATCTCTTTCAAGGAAGGAACCAAGTTGCAAAAGTTTTCTGGTAGGGATATTAGTCCTGTAGCGGGATCCATACTGAACCGTCCATTACCGAGCCGCAGAAGTTGGTTAGCAAATTCTTGTGCTGATATACTTCTTGCCAAATGAACACACATAACAAAAGAAAGCGTACATTTTTGAACATGCCGCCAAAGGTGCGACGCTTTAAGATAAGCATTTAATTCATCAGCAGGTATCGACATAGGTATTACAGGTAGTGTTTGACGAAAGTCGCAAGCTAAAACGACAACAACCCCTCCCATTAATTATTTAGCACATCTAATGTCTTGCAGTGTGCGATCAAGAACTTCCAGTGCCCTTTTGTGTGGCATCGTACATTCATCCCAAATAATAATTGTAACCGCTTCCCTCGACTCAGCTTGTCTTACCCGTTGGACCTCAAGACATTGTTGAGTCGTTTCAGGAGTTTCACATTCCCTCGACTCAGCTTGTCTTAGCCACTGGAATTCGAGACGCACTTGAGTAGATTCAGACATTTCCGCTCTTCTTAACAAAGCTTGTCTTGATTTTTGGGTTTCAAGACTTTGTTGGGTATGCTCAGTTGTTTCATCATTTCACGTTCAGATTGTCTAACTCGTTGAGACTCGATACGCATTTGGGGGTCTCTAGAGTTCTGTTTAGCCTAAGCCTTTTTGCATTTGAGGTAGTAGGGCCTATATAACTACGCTTTTTAGAAGGCATGGTTTACTCAAAATAACTAAATTTATCAAAAATATTTCGTGTATGTATGCTTTCAGGTGCAAGTCACAATTTAAAATAGTTTTTTTTCAGCTTCACAACTCATTTATATAGTGAAAAATATGAAGTGGAAATATTTGTAATAGGTTGCTTTGTAATATACCAAAAAAGGCGAGATGGAAATAAATGTAATATTTTTTTTCGAATGTAGTTAAAAAGGCGAGATGGAAATATTTCTTTAAGCCTAGTTCCGCGAAGCCGAGTGGCTTGTCTGCAGATTCTAATTTTGGGTCCAGGGATAAGTCAGACTTGGCCAGTTTTTGCAGCGACAGACCAAAGGCTCTGGAGGAAATTGAACCCACGACCCCCACATGATAGGCGAGCACGCTACCTACTCAGCTACCGGGGTGCTTTGTATGATGAACCTCATCGCAGTAATCCTACAGCGGTAGTCAACCTGTATCTGTTCACCCATAAAATATATCTGCAATCATTTTGGGGTGTTACGCATATAGTAATAATCTAACCCATAAAAACAAAGTTTTTATTAAAACTCTTTCTTTCCTTATGCATATGAGTTGCGAATCTCTCCGTGACTGTGCGTGACTATGCGTGACTATTTTAAAATTAATCTTTTGTCACAAGAAGTCTATGGACCAAGTATCAGATTGATTGAATGAGGGAAAATGGGGTTTAAATCAGTCCATGCGTGGGTGACTAAGTTAAAGTTAATCTTTTTTTCACAGCAAGAGTATGGAACAAGTTTCAGATCGATCGGATGAGGGGAAATGACATTTAGATCACTCCGTGACTGTGCGTGACTATGTGTGACTGTGCGTGACTACCCCAAAATTAATCTGTAGCCACAACAAGACTATGGACCAAGTTTCAGTTCAATTGGATAAGGGGGAATGGGGTGACCCACGACAGGCAGAAAGACAGACAGACAGACAGACAGAGAGTATGAGTTAAAAGAAACAGTTTAAAAAGGCAATATTTATGTCATAATGGTGTAAACTAAAGTGTAGTAAGGAAAGAGATTTATAAACAAAGTTTTAGTGGAGTCCATTGGAAAATTAAAATGTATATAACAAACATTAAAAGCGTATATAGAAAATTAAAAAAATGGCCGTGGCCGATAGAAATATATGACGACCTTGCCTGAAATATGAGAATCATGTGCAGTAAATTCCAGCGAAATCCATTACAATATTTTAAAAAAGCTACCTTCCCTGGAGAATAAAGATCTCCGAAAATCCGTTGAAAAGTTAAAATTCTATACCGAACAAATATACCAAAAAACAGAAAATGAATTTTATAGAAAAAGTGGGCGTAAAAGTAGCCGTGGCCGGTAGGAAGCATATGGTGACCTTCCATGGAGTACAGAGATCGTGTGTACCAAATTTCAGACAAATCCATTGAAAATTTAAAATTTGTATAGCGGTCAAACAAACAAAC
Source organism: Cordilura impudica (assembly GCA_963682025.1). Taxonomy (NCBI): domain Eukaryota; kingdom Metazoa; phylum Arthropoda; class Insecta; order Diptera; family Scathophagidae; genus Cordilura; species Cordilura impudica. Next base: position 153,497,776 of record OY821519.1, on the reverse strand, counting down.
AAACAGAAATTGAATTTTAAATACATTGTATATAGATAGACATTGTATCTTCTTGGTGATGATGTGTCGTTCAATTATTTGTAGGGATACATCGGAACTAAGAAAACCATTTAAACTTTTGATCGTTACTGTTTGACCAACGAAACAAAAACATAATGCAGTGTTAATCAAAAGTTTAATGTAGTCATCGTAGGTAAGCTTCATGTTTGAACTACACAACTTTGAAAAAGCTTATAAATTCAAAAGCTTTTCTGCACTTGAACTTGAAAATTTGAGTACAATATAAAACAAAACAACAAATACGGCGCATGTACCGCAATGTTGGAAAATGAATTTGTATTTGTAATTTAATGATTTTTAGAACCTAAAATGTTTCCAGATTAAACAGCAGCATGTAAGGGCCGTATGCCAAAGAATTAAAGTGTACTTCAAGTACTCTTTATGAACAAATTTTGTATGAAAAACATACACTTTAATTTTTTACATACGAGCCTAAGAACATTGAAATATTTTCTTTATATCTCTGTAATGAGCCAGGTTAAAGAATACTACCAGCCGATTATTAAAATTTGATTTCTTTTTTTTTTTTGTTGTGGTGGCTTTTGTACATATTAATTACACTTTGTTACACTGATGTTTAACTAATCAAAGGAACGCTTTTAAAACTCTTCATATACTCTCAAATTCTTGAGTTAGGGCTTTAATAAATTTGTAGCTCAGTCAAAAATCAGCGATTCTACATTATAAAATATATATTAATACATAAATACTTCTTTGCATTAATTTCAATAATTCTGTTTATATTATATATAGATGATATTAAATATTTGCTTTGTATTGAAGGTTTTGGATCGGCTTCGCACATTTATAACAAACTAGCTCGAAATTCGAGCGCAATTTCTAGGCAACTTTATTTTTCAACTTAGCCAATTCACAAACCAACACTTTTTTGATTTATTATTATTGTGAATGAAGAAAACAAACTCATTAACAAACACATTAACAAATTTAATAGACACACACATAATTCAATACCGCCCATTTTTGGATCGACTACACACATATATAACTAACTATCAGGGTCCAGCGCTCGAAATTCGAGCGCAATTTCTAGGCAACTTTATTTTTCAACTTAGCCAATTCACAAACCAACACTTTTTTGATTTATTATTGTTGTGAATGAAGACAACAAACTCACTAACAATCACATTAACAAATTTATAATTTTATGTATGGGTTAGTAGCAAATTTAAATGCAATTTACTTTAAATAAAGAAAAAAAAATCATGTGAGTCCGATCACAAGGGAGATGTGTAAACATCTAATAATTAAAGAAAACATCAACATCATATTTTCCAGTGCATAAAAAATAAGTCGATTATGCTGTTTTCTGCAATACAATTGATGTTTTCTGAAATTCTATTGATGTTTTCTGAAATTATATTGATGTTTTCTGAAATTCTATTTATGTTTTCTGAAATTCAAATGATGTTTTCTGAAATTATATTGATGTTTTCTGAAATTCTATTTATGTTTTCTGAAATTCAAATGATGTTTTCTGAAATTATATTGATGGTTTCTGAAATACAATTGATGTTTTCTGAAATTCTATTGATGTTTTCTGAAATTCAATTGATGTTTTCTGAAATTATATTGATGTTTTCTGAAATTCTATTTATGTTTTCTGAAATTCAAATGATGTTTTCTGAAATTCAAATGATGTGTTCTGAAACTCGAATGATGTTTTCTGAAATTATATTGATGTTTTCTGAAATTCTATTGATGCTTTCCGAAATGCAAATGATGTTTTCTGAAATTATATTGATGTTTTCTGAAATTCTATTTATGTTTTCTGAAATTCAAATGATGTTTTCTGAAATTATATTGATGGTTTCTGAAATACAATTGATGTTTTCTGAAATTCTATTGATGCTTTCTGAAATTCAATTGATGTTTTCTGAAATACAATTGATGTTTTCTGAAATACAATTGATGTTTTCTGAAATTCTATTGATGTTTTCTGAAATTCAATTGATGTTTTCTGAAACTCGAATGATGTTTTCTGAAATTCTATTGATGTTTTCTGAAATTCTATTTATGTTTTCTGAAACTCGAATGATGTTTTCTGAAATTCTATTGATGTTTTCTGAAATTGTATTTATGTTTTCTGAAATTCAATTGATGTTTTCTGAAACTCGAATGATGTTTTCTGAAATTCTATTGATGTTTTCTGAAATTCTATTTATGTTTTCTGAAACTCGAATGATGTTTTCTGAAATTATATTGATGTTTTCTGAGATTCTATTGATGCTTTCTGAAATTCAAATGATGTTTTCTGAAATTATATTGATGTTTTCTGAAATTCTATTTATGTTTTCTGAAATTCAAATGATGTTTTCTGAAATTATATTGATGGTTTCTGAAATACAATTGATGTTTTTTGAAATTCTATTGATGCTTTCTGAAATTCAATTGATGTTTTCTGAAACTCGAATGATGTTTTCTGAAATTATATTCATGTTTTCTGAAATTCTATTTTATGTTTTCTGAAATTCAAGTGATGTTGTCTGAAATTCTATTGATGTTTTCTGAAATTCAATTGATGTTTTTTGAAAGACAATTGGAAAATGTTTAGAAAAGAACATATCATAATTTTTTCACCAATACAATCATAAGTCATACAGCGTTATCTGCTTCAGCTCACACCGATATGAGTTACGCTGCTTTTGTGATTGTATTGTGAAATAGAAATTTACCCCCCTGCGCGTATAGATGTTTACACATCAAAAAGTTAAAAATTTGTAAATCTGGTGAATAGCTAAAAAGAAATACCTTTCAAAAAGTATACGCTTGGTCAAGATCGGGATAAAACGGTAGAACAAAACATCGGTAACAAGAAATCGCCTAGCCTATTAATATTATAGATGAACTCACACAAAGTAAGAAGAGTTTCACTATTATTGTACGCAACATATGTTATGAAAAATATTTACTTTGTATGGGAGTTGTCATGCCTACTAATTCCATTGGGCCCAAACGTACGTTGAATTTCTTATGCTCTTATGCATCCTGATATCATTTGTTTCAAGCAAACGGAACAGAGATGTTATTATAAAATTATTATAACTTATACGCCATAGTGTAACGTATTCTACACGTCTCTACATACTCGTAACTCGTACATCACTTCACATACCATAAGTTGACAAAAACTTTAAGCTCAATCTCTCTTACGTGGTAGTTTTTCGTTGCTTTGTTTGCCTTCTGTTTTGCTACGTTCTCATCATTCGGTAAAAATGAGCGAATTCCTAGTATACATTTATTATTGAATCGTTATTCACGTGTTTCTTGTGTAAAAAAAAAATCGATTAATATTTACCAACAATTTCGAAGTTGAGTTTTGGTTGTGGCAAATATGCGGAAATCAACGAAAAGAGAAATTCAAAAAACTATTTAGTAGTTATTGATTAAACAAACTTCGGCATTAAACACGTTAGAAACTACAGATTTCGTTAAGTAATTCAAGAAGTATCGTCCAATTTATTTGTGTACATATTTGTAAAAATCGAGATCTTAATTTATAAAAGATAGACAACACTAGACAGGCTGAATAATGTTGTTGCCACAACAGTCTCATCCAATATATTTGGAACGAATAATGAACATTTTAAAGTCACCTATACGTCCAAAACATATTCGTTTGTCAGCTGTGCTCATTTGTATAAATCAATTTGTAAGTTGCAATGCTATGGAAGCATGTATCCGATGCCGGTAACTATTATTCTTTTTAGTTAATTGCAAATATTTTGCTGTTCATTGTCATTTTGGCGTACATCCATATTGAGGAGGCGAACTCAAGGGCCATTGCCGATATGGAAGATCAGCGAGATAATGCCTACTATAGTCTACCGGATTTAGTTCTAAATCGCATACGATTCCATTTCGCCAACGATGTTACCATGACGTCACGCGTCTTCGCCGTGTCTTTGGTCTGTTGCTCTGCTCTGTATTTGTTAAGTGCCATTGGTTTGCTGATTGGCATTTATAAAAGCCGTGAGGAATTTGTTTTAATCTGGCTAACACTGCAGGTCCTATTTTTCATTGGAGGAATTGTATTCATTGTTTGGATATCGAATGGCGAGCTAGTTGAACATACAATTGGCAAATTATGTTTTTGTAAGTTGTTCTATTTAGTTTTTGGTTGTTTTCTTTCACTTAAACTGCTTTTGATCTTGTTTTTTATAATTTTTTATTTTTATATAATAGTCTTTATGTCTGCTGCTGTCCTCTTGTGTGATGCAACAATGTGGTATATTATTTATTGCTTCTATCACAGCATACGGCTAATGAACAAATTACGTGAAATAGCTACTGTAGCCATACCATGTCCTGCTCCAGGAACGGTAAGTAAACATACAGATTTACAATGCATGTTTTTTTTTTATCAATTATAACACTTTTACTGAAGAAGTTCTGCAACAAACCCTTATTTCACCTAGAGAAATTTAGCTTTATTCATTCCGAAATCTGCTTAAATTGAAAAATCTATTGTTGCAATTATATTATTTTTCGGGGCATAAGTGACATACAGTGTTGCCATTTTAGCATTTTAGTTGCTAGATTTAGCAACTTTTTTGTCGGTTAGTATCAAAATTTATGAAAAGAGGCTAGATGCTAACTTAGCATCTCTTATTAATAAATAGTTGATTTTAGCATCTTTTTTTTTTTTTGATTTTTTTCATTATTTTTTAATATGCAATTTTAATTTTAATGGTATTGACATGTTTTAATTTCTCAAAGTGTAATACGGGAATTTTGTGTAGTATTCTTTTTACCACTCTGCTCGTTTCTTACAACAAATATAACAAAACATTTTGAAATAGAAGAATGTAAACACCAACAACAGTTTTTAATGAATCAAAAAGTCGATTGCCAAACAATATTATTTATTGTATTAAAAAATGCCAAATTTTTCAATACAAAACACATTAAACCGGGAAAAAGAACCGATAACCAATATATTAGAAGAGTTTAAATTTAGATCATCTGAAACAGAAAATATTCAAATCCAATGGAGTTATATCACAGAACAATATTGGGATACAACACTGAATGCAACATCTTTATGGATTGAAGTTAACAAAAATTCTATGGCGAAAATCCATTTAAAGAGTTATCAATATTTGTATTGTCTTTATTAGTTTTGTCTTCCTCAATAGCCGAAGTTGAACGTTTGTTTAGTTTAATGGCTTTAGTTAAAAGCAAATTTTGAACAGAATAAAATCCGAGTTGTTATGTTCTGTAATACGTATAAAAGAAGGTTTGAAATTGAAAAATCTGTACTATTACACTACCGAGCGATGTCAGAAAAATATCAGAGCCAAGAACTTGAAGATGAAGACATCACAGAAATATTAGATTCCATAAACCAATTATTGTAATATAATCGTATCATTTGATAATGTAAATTTTGTTATATTTGAAATTAAAAAAAAATCCCTCTAAAAATTAAAAATATTTAATTTAAAATTAAAAAAACTCAATTTGATATTAAAAAAAAATTACAGATGAAATCCAAAATAATTTTAATTAAAATTTAAAAAATATAAATCAAAACTTCTGTTTTATATTAATTTTGCGTTTTAAAAACCAAAGAATTTATTAATAAGTATTTAATTTTTCAATAAAAAGGTAATGGAATTTGAAAAAAAAATTTAGCATCTTTTTTTTGATTCCAGTACGTTTTAGCATCTTTTTTTTTTGCAATTAAGCATCTTTACAATTTCAAATTATGGCAACACTGGTGACATAACAAACTCTTGTCAATATTTTGCTGACAAATAAATAAATCTTTTTAAAAAAATTAAAATTTTTTCCGCAAAATTTAGCCGAATATCCTAAAAATATGTATGTACATATATAAGTATATTTAAATTTTTATTAAAAGATAATAATAATTTACGCATATCAAAATTGATACTTTCTGTACTGCTTGTGTTTCCCGAGATCAACTTTATGTGATGTTAAAAAATTCAACATCCAAAGAACCATGATCAGAACTATTTGTGGTATACACAATAGAGCGGCTGAATTCGGTTTCAACTAGAGTTGACAAGTATACGACATTTTTAAGAAACCTGTTTTCTAATACTTCAAAAAACAGTTTTTTCTAAAAAATTAATTTTTTCTAAATACATAAATGCATTGATTTTATGAAAGTAATTTAACATTGTTTTCACCAATTTCATTGCTTCTTCTGGTTGTATACAATTCTATTTTAAAACGCCCTCGATTGCAGCTTTTATTTTCGGGTATTTGTTATTTTCCATATTGGAGCATTAATGTTTTTGCTATTCAATTGTTATTCACTCAAAATAATGTGTGATTGATTGACTTGTCACATTAATGACAGCATGCTGCTATATGACATTTTTATTGACTGCTAGGTCTAGTTCAAGCTTTATATGCACATAGTTGATAAACTAAAATGTCGAATTTTTCGATGTAAATTATAGCTGAAAAATGTGAAAAAAGTATTTTCCACTTATAATGTTCTGAGAAATTATAAATTGTTTTATAAAATAACCAAAAAAAAAAAGATAGAAAAAGTTAAAATTTTTCACCATTTTAGCAATTAATTTCCGAGATAAAGCCGTGCGAAAATTTGCACGTTCTTCGGTAAAATTAAGTTTTAGCCAAAATATACTTGAGGCAATAAAATCCAAACAGCATCTAAACTAACAAAACTCGATTGGTGTTTTGTTAGTTTCGGTAAATACTTCAAAAACCGCACACGAGAAGGAGTTTGCATATTATGTGTTGCACTGTAAAATTTTGATTTATTAAAGTGAAATATAATAGCGGTGACTTCCGCCATCTAAATCGTTTTTTTGGTGTTAACTGTTAGAAGTGCATTACGAATAGTTTTACTTTTATTCATTCAATAATTAGAATGGTCCTACATTTTGAAATACTGTACTATGTCAGAAAGTATGTACATTAGGCTGTCCCGTCCTTGAATGAGAAAAATGGTTTTTCGAGCCACACTTTCGCAAGAGGTATCAAAATTTGCGTAATTTTACACAGACCACGGTAGAAGTAATAAAAATCCAATTACATGCCATCTTGAGGGCTCTACTTTTGAAAACGTTTTTATAAACCTAAACCGTATGCTTAAAATAATAAATAAAAAAAAAACGAGATACAAATTTATTTTATTAATATATTTTATACTTGCAATTAATGTACAATAAAATAAAACTTATAATAAATGACTAAAACTTAAAATGTAAACATATTTTTTTGACAAAAATTTGGCATTTCTGCTCGTGATTTCAACCTGGTTCTAATAAGGCCATCTCTAGAAGCAGCGTTAGTTACACTTTGAGAGGCATCTGTTACCAGTTTAACACATCTTTCCACAGCTTGTGTGTGACAAGGAAAGTCAACAATTTCCAAGCTGTTATCTTTTGCCATGATTTGAAGGTCATCATTAGAAATATACCGAAGAACCGGCGGTGCTGTAACCCCACACTCGTGCCATATAATAATTTCGGTGTAATCTCCAGCAGAGAAGTTAATTTTTGGTGGTTTAAATATTCTGTGTTTAGTGGTACTTTCAGCTTCTCTAGCTTTAATTATTCTTTGCAATGCCAGCTCCCGAATGTGGTCTCTATCATCAAACAGCATACTGACAAGTAGATTTTCCGGGTGAGCAAAAAAAGCATTTCTTTCGATAACAGAATCCACAACTGATCGCATATTTTCGGGTAAAAAACGAGAGTACAAAATCAGATGAAAAATATGTTTGGCTCCTTCTTTAAAAGACGTTTTTTGTTTGATTAGGAACCAAATCGGAGCGTATACTTTAACAACGTAATTGACAAGTAGTTGCAATTTTTCTGATGGATTAAGGGTACTTACGTAAACTCTGTAGTAGACGATTAGCAAAGGTAAGCCATCTCGAGTGCGCAATTTTTCCAGGTTTTCGGTTTGCCAGCTCAGGACTACAATAACCAGTTTGAACAGCTTTACATATCTCATAAAGATATTTTTGATCCGTACTTAGTTGATCGACCACATTTTTCGGCAAGTCAGGCAAATTACCAGCCACCGCACAAAAAGACACCGTTGTTTCATTTTCACAAGTAACTAATTGTTTTCCAATAAGTCCGGAATATTCTCTAGGTCCCGAAGTGCAACCATCTAAAGTCAAGAATAAATGACGAAGGGGTAACTCATTGGCATGGAGCATACAAACACACCATTGTAGCGGTCTCTTCAAATACTCCTCCAAATATTGAATAACGCCACCCTTCCAACCGGTATTAGTTGCAGTTCCGTCACATCCAATGCAAATCACGTCATCTAAATTCCAACCTTTATCTTCTAATAAAGTTGTGATCGAAGTTAGAATGCCCTTTGCAGTGCCACGACTTGGCGTTGTGTGACCCAAATAAATTGATCCAGGTTCTGCTAAAATTGAGATGTGTTCTTCTAAAATTTCTTTGCGATGGTAACGATCCCCTATTTTCTCACTTATCAGAGTCTTGTCTTTTCGTCCATCAAAGTAAATGCTTTTAATAACAATATTTCCAATGTCTTTTGAATTTTCTTTCCGGACTTTAGATACAGCTCTGTGTATTTTGTTTTTATCGATTACCAGAGTTAAATTTTCGGTAGAAATTAAGCCGAAGTCAGTCAAAACCGCAGAAGCAACAGCAGCAGCAGAGCGAGTCGATAAACCGTATCTATCACAGACCTTAGCAACTGTTGGCAACGGCAATGTATTCCGATTCGTCGTTGAAGTCGAAGGTGTATCTGGCGAAAGTATGTTAGTGGGAGATGCCTCCGTTATCGGATACGTTTCTAGGGAAGATTCACACAGTGAAACACAATTTTCTGGGATAGAATCGGTTTCTTGAGTAGAACGCTGCTTTTTTGCTGCCCTTATGGAATGTTCAGTTTGTCTCTGCTTTCGTTTTATTAATCGAGCTGTTTCTATTTTATCAACTCCACATATAACCATTTTTCTGTAATTTCTTTGATCCAACAAAAAACTTCTTTCATTGATTGGAACTTTCTTAGGTTTTAAACAAGAACAAAATTCAAATGAAGTGCATTTGCAAGCAGCAACGTCGAAAAGCTTCTCAGATGACTCCAAAAAACACTTTAGTTTGTTTTCGAAACCATTTTTTCGTTTGCTTTTGGGGTATCTTTTCAAATGGAGGTACTTTTCGAAATAGGATTTGAGTAACTGAATAACTCGTTCCTTTGTTACGATTGGAATCGAAGCTTTGGTCCAAATATTGTCAATCTCTTCAAAAACAATCGCATATATATCTGAATTTGATGGATCTTTTCCATTATAGTTTAATTTCATGTTATACTTGATAAATAAAATATATTTAAGAACGTCTCTTATAGTTGGTAGCTGCCGATCATCAAGTTCCTTATATGGTCCCAATATAACACAAGTTGTCTCACTACGCCTCGAACTCATTTTTTTTAATCACAAACACCGCTCTTAATACTGTAACTCAACTGACTAATGTATTATAAATTAGTTTAGTTTTTTTAGTTTTCTTTTTTGGGGAAACCCCAATTTACGTATTTTGGTATTAATAAATATAACAAGTGATTTTGAAGTGTTGCCAGATTTTTTATTTTTTTCATGTTCAAGGGTTTCTATATTTTAGGGAGTAAGCTGTAACTATAAAAGGAACTTAAAAACTGGTTCGTAATAAACAAGAGTTCGCTATAACTGTAATAATTGGTATATAATTTGAAAGTGAATGTTTTGGGTCCGGAAAAAATTTTTTTCCCGGATTTTTTTTTTTTTATAAAAAATTCTTTATAACCGGTGTACGTTATAAACGAACTCCACTGTGTCTAGCAAATTCGTAGTCGCCGTTAAAGTGTTGTTGTTATATATAGTCGTGGTATATTTAGTTTAGGTGTCGAAATTAAGGATAGGGAAATATAATCATGAAAATAACTACTTTTTAAAACTTTGAAGATCGGTAGAACCCTAAAGATATTGTCTCTTTTTATTTTTAAAATCATTTTGGGAATCTACGATCAATTACGCAAATTTTAAGAGGTCTTGCGTTAGGGAAATCCAAAAAAAGAAATTCGGGACAACCTAATGTACATGCCATTCTGCAGAGAAATCCAATAGGAACCCAACTCAACATCATCACGTTTCGTAAGGACAGTTGTTTGAAAATGCCGAAAGGGTACTTTTTGCATCATTAGCTTAGATCGGTAGTCCCCAACCATATGCCGACTGGCACCTGTTGGGCATAAAGAAAAAGAATTTTTTCTTTCCATTTTAATTTTGTTTTAAAATTTCCAATTTATTTAGGGCTGTCTTTGCAATAAAAAAAACATGTGAGTCCGATCACAAGGGAGATGTGTAAACATCTAATAATTAAAGAAAACATCAACATCATATTTTCCAGTGCATAAAAAATAAGTCGATTATGCTGTTTTCTGAAATTCAATTGATGTTTTCTGAAATGCAATTGATGTTTTCTGAAATTCAATTGATGTTTTCTGAAATACAAATAATGTTTTCAGCAATTCAAATGATGCTTTTTGAAATGCTTTTTGAAATTCAATTGATGTTTTCTGAAATTCTATTTATGTTTTCTGAAATTCAAATTGATGTTTTCTGAAATTCTATTGATGTTTTCTGAAATTCAATTGATGTTTTCTGAAATTATATTGATGTTTTCTGAAATACAATTGATGTTTTCTGAAATTCTATTTATGTTTTCTGAAATTCAAATGATGTTTTCTGAAATACAATTGATGTTTTCTGAAATACAATTGATGTTTTCTGAAATTCTATTGATGTTTTCTGAAATTCAATTGATGTTTTCTGAAATTCAATTGATGTTTTCTGAAATACAAATAATGTTTTCAGCAATTCAAATGATGCTTTTTGAAATTCAATTGATGTTTTCTGAAATTCTATTTATGTTTTCTGAAATTCAAATGATGTTTTCTGAAATACAATTGATGTTTTCTGAAATACAATTGATGTTTTCTGAAATACAATTGATGTTTTCTGAAATACAATTGATGTTTTCTGAAATTCTATTTATGTTTTCTGAAATTCAAATGATGTTTTCTGAAATACAATTGATGTTTTCTGAAATACAATTGATGTTTTCTGAAATTCTATTGATGTTTTCTGAAATTCAATTGATGTTTTCTGAAACTCGAATGATGATTTCTGAAATTATATTGATGTTTTCTGAAATTCTATTTATGTTTTCTGAAATTCAAATGATGTTTTCTGAAACTCGTATGATGTTTTCTGAAATTATATTGATGTTTTCTGAAATTATATTGATGTTTTCTGAAATTCTATTTATGTTTCCTGAAATTCAATTGATGTTTTCTGAAATACAATTGATGTTTTCTGAAATTCAATTGATGTTTTGTGAAACTCGAATGATGTTTTCTGAAATTATATTGATGTTTTCTGAAATTCTATTTATGTTTCCTGAAATTCAATTGATGTTTTCTGAAATACAATTGATGTTTTCTGAAATACAATTGATGTTTTCTGAAATACAATTGATGTTTTCTGAAATTCTATTTATGTTTTCTGAAATTCAAATGATGTTTTCTGAAATACAATTGATGTTTTCTGAAATACAATTGATGTTTTCTGAAATTCTATTGATGTTTTCTGAAATTCAATTGATGTTTTCTGAAACTCGAATGATGATTTCTGAAATTATATTGATGTTTTCTGAAATTCTATTTATGTTTTCTGAAATTCAAATGATGTTTTCTGAAACTCGTATGATGTTTTCTGAAATTATATTGATGTTTTCTGAAATTCTATTTATGTTTTCTGAAATTCAAATGATGTTTTCTGAAATACAATTGATGTTTTCTGAAATACAATTGATGTTTTCTGAAATTCAATTGATGTTTTGTGAAACTCGAATGATGTTTTATGAAATTCTATTTATGTTTTCTGAAATTCAAATGATGTTTTCTGAAACTCGAATGATGTTTTCTGAAATTATATTGATGTTTTCTGAAATTCTATTTATGTTTTCTGAAATTCAAATGATGTTTTCTGAAATACAATTGATGTTTTCTGAAATACAATTGATGTTTTCTGAAATTCAATTGATGTTTTCTGAAACTCGAATGATGATTTCTGAAATTATATTGATGTTTTCTGAAATTCTATTTATGTTTTCTGGAATTCAATTGATGTTTTCTGAAATACAATTGATGTTTTCTGAAATTCAATTGATGTTTTGTGAAACTCGAATGATGTTTTATGAAATTCTATTTATGTTTTCTGAAATTCAAATGATGTTTTCTGAAACTCGAATGATGTTTTCTGAAATTATATTGATGTTTTCTGAAATTCTATTTATGTTTTCTGAAATTCAAATGATGTTTTCTGAAATACAATTGATGTTTTCTGAAATACAATTGATGTTTTCTGAAATTCAAATGATGTTTTCTGAAACTCGAATGATGTTTTCTGAAATTATATTGATGTTTTCTGAAATTCTATTTATGTTTTCTGAAATTCAAATGATGTTTTCTGAAATACAATTGATGTTTTCTGAAATACAATTGATGTTTTCTGAAATTCAATTGATGTTTTCTGAAACTCGAATGATGATTTCTGAAATTATATTGATGTTTTCTGAAATTCTATTTATGTTTTCTGAAATTCAAATGATGTTTTCTGAAATACAATTGATGTTTTCTGAAATTCTATTGATGTTTTCTGAAATTCAATTGATGTTTTCTGAAACTCGAATGATGATTTCTGAAATTATATTGATGTTTTCTGAAATTCTATTTATGTTTTCTGAAATTCAAATGATGTTTTCTGAAACTCGTATGATGTTTTCTGAAATTATATCGATGTTTTCTGAAATTCTATTTATGTTTTCTGAAATTCAAATGATGTTTTCTGAAATACAATTGATGTTTTCTGAAATACAATTGATGTTTTCTGAAATTCAATTGATGTTTTGTGAAACTCGAATGATGTTTTATGAAATTCTATTTATGTTTTCTGAAATTCAAATGATGTTTTCTGAAATTCGAATGATGTTTTCTGAAATTATATTGATGTTTTCTGAAATTCTATTTATGTTTTCTGAAATTCAAATGATGTTTTCTGAAATACAATTGATGTTTTCTGAAATACAATTGATGTTTTCTGAAATTCAATTGATGTTTTGTGAAACTCGAATGATGTTTTATGAAATTCTATTTATGTTTTCTGAAATTCAAATGATGTTTTCTGAAACTCGAATGATGTTTTCTGAAATTATATTGATGTTTTCTGAAATTCTATTTATGTTTTCTGAAATTCAAATGATGTTTTCTGAAATTCAAATGATGTTTTCTGAAATTATATTGATGGTTTCTGAAATACAATTGATGTTTTCTGAAATTCTATTTATATTTTCTGAAACTCGAATGATGTTTTCTGAAATTCTATTGATGTTTTCTGAAATTCAATTGATGTTTTCTGAAACTCGAATGAAGTTTTCTGAAATACAATTGATGTTTTCTGAAATACAATTGATGTTTTCTGAAATTCTATTGATGCTTTCTGAAATTCAAATGATGTTTTCTGAAACTCGAATGATGTTTTCTGAAATTATATTGATGGTTTCTGAAATACAATTGATGTTTTCTGAAATTCTATTTATGTTTTCTGAAACTCGAATGATGTTTTCTGAAATTCTATTGATGTTTTCTGAAATTCAATTGATGTGTTCTGAAATTCAAATGATGTTTTCTGAAATACAATTGATGTTTTCTGAAATACAATTGATGTTTTCTGAAATTATATTTATGTTTTCTGAAATTCAAATGATGTTTTCTGAAACTCGAATGATGTTTTCTGAAATTATATTGATGTTTTCTGAAATTCTATTTATGTTTTCTGAAATTCAAATGATGTTTTCTGAAATACAATTGATGTTTTCTGAAATACAATTGATGTTTTCTGAAATTCAATTGATGTTTTGTGAAACTCGAATGATGTTTTATGAAATTCTATTTATGTTTTCTGAAATTCAAATGATGTTTTCTGAAACTCGAATGATGTTTTCTGAAATTATATTGATGTTTTCTGAAATTCTATTTATGTTTTCTGAAATTCAAATGATGTTTTCTGAAATACAATTGATGTTTTCTGAAATACAATTGATGTTTTCTGAAATTCAATTGATGTTTTGTGAAACTCGAATGATGTTTTATGAAATTCTATTTATGTTTTCTGAAATTCAAATGATGTTTTCTGAAACTCGAATGATGTTTTCTGAAATTATATTGATGTTTTCTGAAATTCTATTTATGTTTTCTGAAATTCAAATGATGTTTTCTGAAATTCAAATGATGTTTTCTGAAATTATATTGATGGTTTCTGAAATACAATTGATGTTTTCTGAAATTCTATTTATATTTTCTGAAACTCGAATGATGTTTTCTGAAATTCTATTGATGTTTTCTGAAATTCAATTGATGTTTTCTGAAACTCGAATGAAGTTTTCTGAAATACAATTGATGTTTTCTGAAATACAATTGATGTTTTCTGAAATTCTATTGATGCTTTCTGAAATTCAAATGATGTTTTCTGAAACTCGAATGATGTTTTCTGAAATTATATTGATGGTTTCTGAAATACAATTGATGTTTTCTGAAATTCTATTTATGTTTTCTGAAACTCGAATGATGTTTTCTGAAATTCAATTGATGTGTTCTGAAATTCAAATGATGTTTTCTGAAATACAATTGATGTTTTCTGAAATACAATTGATGTTTTCTGAAATTATATTTATGTTTTCTGAAATTCAAATGATGTTTTCTGAAACTCGAATGATGTTTTCTGAAATTATATTGATGTTTTCTGAAATTCTATTTACGTTTTCTGAAATTCAAATGATGTTTTCTGAAATTCAAATGATGTTTTCTGAAATTATATTGATGGTTTCTGAAAAACAATTGATGTTTTCTGAAATTCTATTTATGTTTTCTGAAATTCAAATGATGTTTTCTGAAATTATATTGATGGTTTCTGAAATACAATTGATGTTTTCTGAAATTATATTGATGTTTTCTGAATTTATATTGATGTTTTCTGAAATTCTATTTTTGTTTTCTGAAATTCAAATGTTTTTTGAAATTATATTGATGGTTCCTGAAATACAATTGATGTTTTCTGAAATTCTATTAATGCTTTCTGAAATTCAATTGGTGTTTTCTGAAACTCGAATGATGTTTTCTGAAATTATATTGATGTTTTCTGAAATTCTATTTATGTTCTCTGAATTTCAAATTATGTTTTCTGATATTATATTGATGGTTTCTGATATACAATTGATGTTTTCTGAAATTCTATTGATGCTTTCTGAAATTCTATTTATGATCTCTGAATTTCAAATGATGTTTTCTGATATTATATTGATGGTTTCTGATATACAATTGATGGTTTCTAATATACAATTGATGGTTTCTGAAATACAATTGATGTTTTCTGAAATTCAATTTATGTTTTCTGAAACTCGAATGATGTTTTCTGAAATTATATTGATGTTTTCTGAAATTCTATTTATGTTTTCTGAAATTCAGGTGATGTTTTCTGAAATTCTATTGATGTTTTCTGAAATTCAATTGATGTGTTCTGAAACTCGAATGATGTTTTCTGAAATTATATTGATGTTTTCTGAAATTCTATTTATGTTTTCTGAAATTCCAATGATGTTTTCTGAAATTATATTGATGGTTTCTGAAATACAATTGATGTTTTCTGAAATTATATCGATGGTTTCTGAAATACAATTGATGTATTCTGAAATACAATTGATGTTTTTTGAAAGACAATTGGAAAATGTTTAGAAAAGAACATATCATATTTTTTTCACAAATACAATCAGATAAAGTCACACCGATTTACACTTCAGCTCACACCGATGTGTTACGCTGATTTTGCGATTGTATTGTGAAATAGAAATTTACCCCCCTGCGCGTATAGATTTTTACACATCAAAAAACTGAGCTCTATATTTGAAACTTGTCAAATATTTTTAATTTACAAGCAGACGGAGGGACGGACAAAAGAGCTAAATCGACTCAGAAAGAGATTCTGAAAACCATCTTATTCTATTTTATTTTCAAATGTTTATACAATAATGATGTGCATATTTTTTTTTATACCCTCCACTCCAATATGCAGAGGGTATATATAAGTTTATCATTCCGTTTGTAATAATTAGAAAAAAAATCTGGACCCCATAAAATATATATATTTGTGATCCTTATAACAAGCGGAGTTGATATAGCGATGTCCGTCTGTCCGTCTGTCCGTCTGTGGAAATCACGATGACGGCTTCAATCGGGCAACTAGGTTGCTCGTTGGTACAAAAAATGATTCACTAACATCCTGGAAAGTTTTCTATTTAAAATCGTCCAAATCGGTTTATCAGGTCCCGAGAATTGAACGATGGAGTAAAAAAAGTCTTGAAAAAATATGATTCGACTATGTTGTTCTTGTCACGATAACGTTCTCAATAGGACAGCTAGGGCGCTTGTTGTTAGTGAGAATGATACACCAACATCATGAGAAAGTTTCTGTTTTTTAAATCGTGCCAATAGTTTTCATAGGTGCCGAGAAATCACTGAAAAGGTAAAAAAATATGATGTTTTCCTATATTGTTATTCTAAATTTTGTATTTTGTCACAGCTGTACTTATTGTTTTTATGGTCGTTGTGGTAATAATATAAAAATTCACTAATATCAACATCTTATGGTGTAATATTTGAGTTAGTTAATTAATAAAAGAAACTATATAAAATCAATATCAATATTCTGCGATTTTTATAAGATCACAAAATATTACAAATTGATACATACATACTACTGTTGCACATAGCAAAATACTATAAATAACATTCATATATTCTGTATATGTATGTATATCGATAATAAGCGCATATTAAAAATAATATAAATATAAATTATTTTATTTATACGAAATGCTGTAATTTTTTGGGTTGCAAAAAATAGTATGATTTTAAGGTTCTACTTTTAGTACATACTTGCATTCAAAAGTAGTAGTGAAACCATAAAATATCTACCCTGTAAAAAATTGGTGTTTAAAAAAAATTTTTTTGTCAGATGATAATAATATAATATAGATGTCAATAATATTTAATTATAATAATTTTTAAAATTTATTATTTAATGTTTGGCGCAGGCAAACGCCATTCCCGAACTACCAAGAATTTAATGCACGAGTTATTCCGCATTAGGAATAATCGCTGAGCTCAGCTCAATCAAAGTGCAATGATTAAGCCTCGCCCTGGGAAACATGTGTTCATGCTTCCCTTTGCACAAACGACATTCCCAACTACCAAAAATTGTAGGCACGACCTTTCCACATCAGGAATAGTCGCGGGATCAACTCAATCAAAGTGCAATGATTAAGCTTCGCCCTGGGAAACATGTATTCATTTATTTCTTAGCAAAAACCGAACTTCTTATGACACATTAAAAATAAACTAATTTAGAAGTACAATTCATCATTACGCTGTATTATAATTATTATAAACAAAGTGATCGTATCATTGTAAACGAAATAGAATTGAAATTGTGTGCAGATTTGTTTTACTTAAAAACTGTTTCTACAGATAGTGAATAAAATCCCAGTAAACATTTTATGCAATAAGTGATCATGTCAAGTCTTTCTTGACTCCTCTGTGCTATTAAACAGTCATAAATGCGCTCTTTTGCTGATCACAAAATATTCTTTTGTTGGGAGGAAATATTACGTTACCCCCGACTCTTCTTGAGAACCTTTTTATCCAATTTTCTGATTAGTTTCGACTTATTTTTGAGTCGTATTTAATGTCATTTTTCTATAAATCACTTTTTAAGCGTAAGCAAAAATCATTTCTTAATCTTTTTCTAATATCGCATGTGATTAATCAGTTTTTAATTATCAAAAGTGCTCGAAGAAGACACAGTAAGATGATTTTTGTTAAAACAATCTTCGAAATGATTACTGGGATGTCGTATATTTTTGTTTACACACACATATACATAATGGCACCAATTAGCCGAACTCTCTCATGAAACACATAGACGACAGCGGCTACAAGACTACAGGCTGTCAAAATTAAAATACACACGTTTATATGAAAACGATTATTTTGACACCAACACAGCTACACGACTACATGACCACTTTTGCTGCTGTAGTCAACTTAGGCTAATTTCTATTTTTGTTGGCTACAAAATAAAAATAGTGTTGACAATATAACAAAATATGTAAAAGATATTAGTGCTATGAAATATTTTATTTTGTTGGAAAAATTAATCGGAAAATGAAATGCTATAATAATTCTATTAACAAGTAAATTTATTTATTTATTTTTACGTTATAATAATGCATTATAAATAAGTAATATATTTAAGACAATTTTATATAGATACATGTTTTTCTATTTTAATAAAGTAAAAAAAAATATAATTGGCACTACTGAAATAAAAATGATTTTGTATAAAAACAGCTGTTTATATTGTTGTTATATGTTGCTGTCATTTTCATAAAAATTAAGTAGTTGACTACACGACTACAATTGAAGCCAGCAGCAATTAATTCCGTGTGTTTGTGTAGCCTCTGTCGTCTATGTGTTTCATGCATAAGTAACAATTTCATTTAGTCTTAGGAAAGCTTTTGAACAAAGGAGATATACGTCGCATTGTTTTCTGAAATCTTACATTGTTTTTTAATAGGTACCAGTGATGCCAGGAGATTTTTACAGAAATCTCTAAGCTAATGAAAAAAAAAATCCCATTTTTTCCCTACACCCACTTTTTTTCCCTAAACTACTTTTTTAAATTTTTCAAAAAAAAATTTATTTTTAATTTGTTAATTTTCAATTTCAATTATGCAAAAATAACATAACGAAGAAAAATGTCATACAAAATAAGATAAGATTATCATTAGAATTACATAAAAACAACATATAAAACCAAGAGATTTAAAAAAAAAATATTTTTACTATTCTGTATAATTTATCTTTTATATGGCTAGATGTGCATTTAAAATTTACACAATTAATTAAAATGGCTTGCAAATGGGATCTTGGTTGTTGGTTTTAAAAGATATTTTTTTAAGACATTGGTTATTAGCATGTATACTTAGATCTGATTTATCGCAAATTAATATTTTTTCACAAGCCTTGCATCTGTATTTAAAGTCGTCATCTTTGACCTGTTCCATCCCATTAGCTTCTCGTCTCTCAACTAACTTGAGTAAAACCTTTGTTTTCTGTATTTCTTTGATGTGTTTTCAGCATCAGCGAAAAACGAATCGGACATTTTTCTAAAATCAATTATGTTTACATTTATAATATTTTAATGTTGTTTTTATTTACAAACTTACTTAATAAAATCGAAGAGATCTACAAAGATGGCGTACTTATGTATGTATTAAAAAAAATTCACAAAACAAGTAAACTGCACAAAAGTGTTTTTTTTTTTACTTGTCATTCTTCTTAAGGAAGCCACGTATTTACTTTCTCCATATTATAGAGTTATGACCAGATTTAAAAAAGATATATATTTTTAATTTTAAAGTTTAAAATTGAAATATGTATAATATTAAGTTGTTAAAAAAAAATTTGCAAAAAATCCCAACAATTCGACAAAAGTAAGAAATCTTTTGCATTAAACACATACATAGACGCAAATCCATTTATTGATGCGTTACAAACGGAATGACAAACTATATAATAAGAAGGAAAAAATAAAACTGATTAACGCTAGTGCTTGTAAAATATATAAGATCCGAAATTTAAAAATATATTTTGTTTACTATCTTCTATTGACTTTAAAATTGTTAAACGTAAATGCTGAAAATTCAGAGTATTTGTTGTAATAAATTACTAAATTGATCAAATTGTTTACATTTTCAAATATTTTATCAAAATTTGTTACAAATAGTGCAAGAAAATCTAGGTGGAGGGTATCAAAGATTCGGCATAGCCGAATTTAACACTCTTACTTGTTTTTTTTTTAACTATGAAGAAATGTAATCGCTTTTCCGTATTTAGCAATTTTCTTTAACAACATTTTCAATTATTGAAAATTTGATATTTTACAAATGAAGGGGTCCCCTCCGATGAAATTGTGTTAGAGATATCCTAACAAACAAATAGTTTTATATCTCTTTTCATAGATCCCACTTATAACCGAAGTTAAAATCGAGCAATAATCCTACACTCTTCATCCTAATATACCAATAGGATATACATATATACAGAGTGCGACAAAACATATGCACGAACTTGAGTTTTCTATCTATCATAAAGCTTAATTACATAGAAAAACTCACTGAGATTTGAATTGTTTTTATTTATTTATAACGAAGATAGAACCGTTTCAATAATACAAGACATAAATCAAAATAAAAATAAATAAAACAGAAAGAATATTAAATTTACAACAATGCTTATCACCCGCGACAAAACAAACGAAATAATAGATATTTACATTCTCCTTTAAATGTAAAAGACTACCAACAACAATTACCATTAAATAATAAAAATATTTTTTGGATATTGCAAGAAAGATTTGAGAAAATTTGACATGTTTATAGTCGTTCCTGATCTTTCAGAGTCATTGGTTATATTTTGCAATATATTAATAAAAAACAAGTAAGAAAATTATAGTCGGTCTAGACCGACCATACGATAACCTATACCATGCGTTTAGAGATCCTATCTCTTATGCCCATCTAATTGGATATAGAAAATAAGCATAAACTAAATTTGAGTGGCATTGTTATTGATTTTTTTGGCTGCAGATATGAAAAAGTTCATATCGGGTGCTATATTTATATGGAGACTATGTCCAAAAATGGTCCGATCCTGACCATGGTTGGTAAAGTCTCTTGTATTTTTGAGATGAATCAGTGCAATAATTTTGTTTTTTGATAGATTTAAGTGAAGATCGGGAAGCAGCTCTATATGGGGCCTATGACTAAGAGTTATCCAATAGGGATCATTTTTGGACTACTGATTAATGGATGTAATATATACATACAAACCCAATTTGACTAGGATTTGTATGATAATTTGGATCTTATGGCAATTTATGTTGATTTCATAGGGGTCATTTGTATGGGGGCTAGGTCTGAACATGGAGCGATTCTCACCAATTTCAACAGCGTTCATCCCATGGCCAGTAGAAGATTAAATTCCTAATTTCATCAAAATATATTCATATTTGCGACCTGCAGTTTGATTACAAGGTTTCCATGGACACACAGACGGACGGACGGACGGACATCGATAAATCGACTCGGAAAGTGATTCTGAGTTGGTCGGTATAATAAAAGATGGGTCTGGGACAAATATTTTTGGTAGTTACAAACAGCAGCACAAAGTCATTATACCCAAGCCACATAGTGGTATAGGGTATAAAAATGGCTAATAATAAGTAGTCAGTGCAAGTAAAAGAAAAAGTAATAAATGATTATAAAAGAGGCGAATTATTGACATTCATTGCAATCAAATTTGTATTTGATTTCGCGTATTATTAGCCATTTCCGTACTTCAGGATCATTGAGTCCCATACATAAAGGTGGTCGGCCGCGAAAAACTAGCAAACGGGACGACCAGGCAATACTCTGATTAATAAAATAAAGGATCCCATTATATCAACATTGCAAACAAATTGCAAGTAAATGTTTCAATAAGATCCATCCAAAGACGAGCTGTTGAAGGTGGGTTAAAATCATACTGAAGTGCAAAAAACCATTTATTTCTGCCAAAAATAGACTAGCTAGAATGGAATTTGCAAAAGAACACATAAACAGGCGTACAACTCAATCGAAAACCGTACTTCTCTGTGATGAGTCGAAGTTTAATTTAAAAAGTTCTGATGGATTTAGGGTAGTACGCAGACCTAAAGGATAACGTCTTAATCCTCGGTATACTCAAGGCAAGGTAAAACACGGAGGAGGGAATGATTTTCTAATCATGGGGTCGGACCAATTCATAAATAAATGGATTAATGGATCGTTCCATGTACAACGATATCCTAAAAAGTGTAATGCTGCCATACGCAGAGGAGGCAATATCACATAACAACATGACAACACCTCAAAACACACGGCTAAATTCGTGAAAGAATTGTTTATAAACAATTAGATTAACGTTTTGAAATGGCCAGTACAATCACCTGAATTCAATCCCACAGAAAATCAATGGGATATTGTAGATCGCAAAATAAATCGCGATAGTTGAAGAAATACGGATGACCTTTTCCAACAAGTAGAAATTGCATGGAATTAAATTTCCGATGAAATTTTATCTAATCTAATAGAGTCCATGCCACGCAGATGTCGAGAAGTTTTAAAAAATAGGGGCTACACAACTAAATATTAGTAAAATTCTAATTTTTATTGAATAAACAAAAAATGTGCCATTGTTTTGTCGTGTACAAAAAACTGTATTACAGATTTAATATGAATTTTTTTTTTATTTTTTATAACAGATTTTGTTTGTTTTTATTTTGTTTTAGTAAATTTAGTTAATTTATTTTATTTATTATCTATGTATATGTATTGCTTGTTTGACCGCTATACAAATTTTTATTTTTCAACGGAGTTCTCTGAAATTTGCTACACACGATCTCTGTACTCGAGGGCGTGCTTCTTACCGGCCACGCCTACTTTTATGCCCACTTTTTATACAAAATTAATTTTCTATATTTGTTTTTTATTGTTTTATTTTTCAACGGAGGGCTCTTAAATTTGGTACACACGATCTCCTATACTCCAGGGAAGGTCACAATATGCTTCTTACCGACCGCGCCTACTTTTACGCCCACTTCTACCTATATAAAATTAATTTTTTGTCCGTTTATTTGTTTGACTGCTATACAAATTTGTATTTTTCAACGGCTTTCTCCGAAATTTAGTACACACTACGTTTCTGAAATTTGATACACACGATCTCTGTACACACGTTCTCCTCTACTCCAGGGAAGGTCGCCTTATGCTTCCTACCGGCCACGCCTACTTTTACGCCCACTTTTTATATAAAATTCATTTTCTGTTTTTTGGTATATTTGTTCGGTATAGAAATTTTAACTTTTCAACGGATTTTCGGAGATCTTTATTCTCCAGGGAAGGTAGCTATATGCTTTTTACTGGCCATACATACTTTTACAACTGCTTTTTTAAAATATTGTAATGGATTTCGCTCGAATTTACTGCACATGATTCTCCTATTTCAGGCAAGGTCGGCATATATTTCTATCGGCCACGGCCACTTTTTTTAATTTTCTATATACGCTTTTAATGTTTGTTATATACATTTTAATTTTCCAATGGACTCCACTAAAACTTTGTTTATAAATCTCTTTACCTACTACACTTGAGTTTACACCATTATGACATAAATATTGCCTTTTTTTAAACTGTTTCATTTAACTCATACTCTCTGTCTGTCTGTCTGTCTTTCTGCCTGTCGTGGGTCACCCCATTCCCCCTTATCCAATTGAACTGAAACTTGGTCCATAGTCTTGTTGTGGCTACAGATTAATTTTGGGGTAGTCACGCACAGTCACACATAGTCACGCACAGTCACGGAGTGATCTAAATGTCATTTCCCCTCATCCGATCGATCTGAAACTTGTTCCATACTCTTGCTGTGAAAAAAGATTAACTTTAACTTAGTCACCCACAGTAACGCATGGTCACGCATGGAGTGATATAAACCCCATTTTCCCTCATTCAATCAATCTGCTACTTGGTCCATAGACTTATTGTGACAAAAGATTAATTTTAAAATAGTCACGCATACTCACGCACGGTCACGGAGAGATTCGCAACTCATATGCATAAGGAAAGAAAGAGTTTTAATAAAAACTTTGTTTTTATGGGTTAGATTATTACTATATGCGTAACACCCCAAAATGATTGCAGATATATTTTATGGGTGAACAGATACAGGTTGACTTCCACTGTAGGATTACTCCAATGAGGTTCATCATACAAAGCACCCCGGTAGCTGAGTAGGTAGCGTGCTCGCCTATCATGTGGGGGTCGTGGGTTCGATTCCCTCCAGAGCCTTTGGTCTGTCGCTGCAAAAACTGGCCAAGTCCGGCTTTCCCTGGACCCAAAATAAGAATCTGCAGACAAGCCACTCGGCATCGCGGAACTAGGATTAAAAAGATATTTCCATCTCGCCTTTTTGACTACATTCGAAAGAAAATATTACATTTACTTCCATCTCGCCTTTTTACAAAGCAACCTATTACAAAGCAACCTATTACAAAGCAACCTATTACAAATATTTCCACTTCATATTTTTCACTATATAAATGAGTTGTGAAACTGAAAAAAAAAACTATTTTAAATTGTGACTTGCACATGAAAGCATACAGCGCATACATACACGAAATATTTTTGATAAATTTAGTTATTTTGAGTAAACCATGCCTTCTAAAAAGCGTAGTTATATAGGCCCTACTGCCTTAAATGTAAAAAGGCTTAGGCTAAACAGAACTCTAGAAGCCCCCAAATGCGTATCGAGTCTCAACGAGTTAGACAATCTGAACGTGAAATGATGAAACAACTGAGCATACCCAACGAAGTCTTGAAGCCCAAAAATCAAGACAAGCTTTGTTAAGAAGAGCGGAAATGTCTGAATCTACTCAAGTGCGTCTCGATTTCCAGTAGCTAAGACAAGCTGAGTCGAGGGAATGTGAAACTCCTGAAACTATTTAACAACGTCTTGAGGCCCAACGGATAAGACAAGCTGAGTCCAGGGAATCTGAAACTCCTGAAACGACTCAACAATGTCTTGAGGTCCAACGGATAAGACAAGCTGAGTCGAGGGAAGTGGTTAAAATTATTATTTGGGATGAATGAACGATGGCACACAAAAGGGCAATGGAAG
Organism: Cordilura impudica; assembly: GCA_963682025.1. Lineage (NCBI taxonomy): Eukaryota > Metazoa > Arthropoda > Insecta > Diptera > Scathophagidae > Cordilura > Cordilura impudica. Next base: position 153,472,792 of record OY821519.1, on the reverse strand, counting down.
CTCTTGATCGCACACTGCAAGACACTAGATGTGCTAAATAATTAATTATGCAACCGGGGCATGTTCTTTGGTGGTTTGTTCATGAATATTTGGCAGAAGTTTATATGGAGGCATGTGCACCTTGCTTTATACCGGTAGCTTCAGTTTCGTGGATTCGTTATTGTCCATTTCTAAACTTCCTAATATAACCACGGCTACAACAAAAATATTGTGCACACCAAAACAACAACAGAAATGACAAAAAAATAACCAAGAGTTTTCTTCTTAAAAGTACGCGCAGGACAAAATTTTGAAGCCCTACCCTAGACCCTACCCTTCCAATGCCTCCAGGTGTTATAGAGACCCAAATCAACAACATTATTGTTAAATCATTTCAGACCATGGTTTCAAATTACAAATTCATATTGTTTATTAATTTCAAAAATTCGAAAATTTAGGATCCATTACTAGATAAATATACTAATCATTAATTACGATCTAATTAATAATTAATGACTATTTAATGATTATAAAAACAAACAAAAATATTAACAAAAAAAAAATCTAGTAAATGTGGCGATTTTTCAATCATTTAGTAAAAACTTTAATTTCGATATTCACAATAAAAAAAACCACTGATCAAAGACTCCACATTACTAAGCATTAAGATAAAATCAAATTTCATATTAAAGTATAAAGAAAAGGTTGACTAACATATTAATCCATATTTTGTTGTTGTAAGCTAATATTTAAGTATGTACGTATCAGATGTTGAAGGCCTTCTTCACTGACGATATGTTTTGTTGCTAGATATGTAACGATTTCTTATTCTAATCTAACAAAATATAATATTAATTAGATTTAATAATGAACTTAAATGTACTTTATTGTATGATCAACGAATTTAATTTTTCTCCGCACCAATATGTGCTTTTTAAAATTACTAATTTACAACACCAAATAAATTGGATATATTCCTCTCCTCTTTGGAACTCTCCTTTAGTATTTTTTTTTTTTTTTAAATGTTAGCATTAATTTGGAGTTAACAGAAGAGAGGAATAAAAGTGGTATTACTTAGACAATAAATGCTTTTGTAGGTAAAAGCAATTTTATAACATTAATGTTCGAAAAAAAAAGAGTACAAATATGCATGTATCTATAAATAGAATTATGAGATAGAATATTCAATTCAATTGTTTTTAAAAATATTAGGGATATAATTTTTATATAAAATTTTTAATACTTTTCAAATACCGAAATAAGGTAATAAAGGAATTCGTTACGGATGGCTACGAGCACTGATACGTGGAAAATGATGTAGTTTGGCGTTTTTTTTTTCAACGTAAATACAAATGCTATGTAAAGGAGAAATTAAAATGAAGACATGGTATAATTGGGTTTCCATTACTTTTAAAATAATTCTTACCGAAATAGTATGTATCAAATTGTTTGATGTTATATTCGCTTCAGACTACACAAAGGCTCAATTTATGTGTGGTATTGGCAGCGACTGTTAGTAAAACATGTAGATATATAAGTTTGCCATGAAAAAATATTAACCCAATGCTTATGCATTCACTTCGTCTTAGAAGTTCACTTTGTATTTTCACAGTCTGAGTTAAACAAAAGAGAGGCTATGGAATTGTATTCCGATTTATTCCGCCTGTAATTTTAAAGTGGGGTTTGCAGGGTCGCAGCCACGCCGAGTGTTTTCTAACCTCACTCCTCGATGTTTAGACCTTTCGGGATATGCGTGGAGTGTCCCTTTAAATAAAATAATGAATAGGCTTGTCTATAAAATTACGCATATTGTGGTAATTTTACCTTTTTTTTTCTCACTTATGGTGATTAGAAGCTTGATGAAGTGACACTTTTAAAATTTTTTCTCAATAGGTTTCCGAATATTCTTACGCACTTTAAATTTAGACACACTTTAATTTGACTCAAGCACAGTCAGACAAGAAAAGAAATAAAAGGCCGGAAACAAATCTCATCCACGTGAATTTGCAAATTGTTTCGATCTAACTCATTTACTGTGAAGCTTCTTGTAATCGATAATCGTTTGTAAACGCATTAATAAGAATCAACTAATGTTTACACCACTTATATGTCAATATTAGGTGTATGCTAGAGTCGTATTTTCTAGAAACGTTTACAGTATTAATATTTGAAATATTAAAAAAAAAATTTTTAATATTTCTTTATTTGTTTTCTTTCATTTTTTTTATATAAAAAAAACCCTTTAAATTATTGAAATTTTTTTTTTTTTTTTGTTATAAGTTTATATTTAATAAAAACTTTTATGTATTATGTAAAGAACATTTATTATTGTATTAAAGAATTGTTTTTTTTTTTTTTTTTTTGTTTTGTAATAATTGATTCCCTTTAAAGAATTGATTTTTTTTTATAAGTCTCGATTAAATAAAAAATTTTATTGAAAAAAAAAAGAAGTAAAAAACATATTTATTTTTATAAGACTTTGTTGGGATTCGAACATCGGCGAAAAAGCTCTACGGCCAGCGCTCTACGCACGCAGCTACAACCATTTAGAATTTATCAATTCTATCTTATATGTTTGAATGGATATGATGTATCTAAAATGTTGTTCACTGAAACCATATACATTTAAAAATAATTTTTTTGTATAGGAAGCCAAATTTTGTTGCGTGAAGCCAATTTTATTGTTGATGCCAAATTTTGTAAATTGAATGTGAATGTTTACAAACAGACCCAGGCATTAGCTGCTCGTAGACTAATGGTTAGAGCTCTGGCATTAGAGTTTTGTATTTAGTGGTTCAAGTCTTACACAACCTTTTTTTTTTTTGGATCTCTAAAAGAATAAACTGAAAGAATAAACTGAATAAACAAATTTATCAATTTCAGTTCATTTGCCAAATTTCATATGATATTATTTTTCTTCTAAATGAAATTTGTCAAACATGCTTCACTTTCCGAAATTGTATAAAAATGTTATGATTTTGAATTTTTCAATTTATATTTTTTCTTCCTCTTTAAGAAAATTTCAACTTCTATAAAAATTATTTGAGACCTAATAGGATTTGAACTAGTAAACACAGAACTTTAGCGCAGGTACTCTAACCACTGACCTACGGGGAGTTATACAGTTTGTGCAAGTGATAACAATGTATTTTGAAAATGTATACAATATATGTATATTATATTAATGTATATAGTTTTCGAAGCAATATTTTTTAAAAAATTAGTATTTTTTCAAGTATTTTATACTAATTATTTTTATTATTTTAAGGCAGCCTTAAAATGGATTTTCTATTATTATTATTAATTATTTTTCTTAAATAAAATTTCAAAATAAAATTTCATTATATATTAATAATTTTTCTTATATAAAATATTTTATAAATGAAAATATACAATTCTATATTGTATGCTTGTGCATATCAAGAAACTTGTTTCACTTTTTTTTATCCCTTAAAAGCATCAGAAAGAACGCAATTATTTATTTTTCCTTTTTAGGAATATTTTCAATTTTAAATGCTTTAATTTAAATACATGTTCTTTTGGCGCCGGCGGCTCAAAAACGTCATTAAACATCTAGTCTAAAAATCCCAGGATTCGGTATTAATTGTAACGAAATGTCCCATAATTTTGGGATTGGCATACATAGTCTTACCGGTATATGTTATGTATGTGGCTAATTAGCCACTCAAATTGCTTGTTTGATTTTTGAAGTACATTGGCGCCCTTGCTTAACAATATTTGTTTAAATTTGAACCCAGCAGAGTTTTTGTGACTATAATTTTTTTATTTATTTTAAAAATAAGATATTATTTCTTTTTTGTCTCTTTTTACAGGTGCCATTCCATTTTCGACGTGAAAATATGTATCTGGGCAGTAACGGCTACAAACACATCTTAACTGAAGCACCCGATGGCAATTATTAAAGTTTTCAAAATGTTCAGAAATGAATACAATTATTTAAATTTTACTTTCAGAGTTATTTCAAATTTTCGTTAAAGAATTCCGTTAATTCAAATTGTAGTCGATTATTTTCTAAGAAAAAATGCAGAATTATTCAGTCGCATTTAAAAAAGAAATTGTGTTTTACGAGTAAAAGATATAAATTTTAAAATGTTGAAGATATTTGATAATGGTGTAGTTTAAATGGAAATTTGTAGCTATAATAGAAACCACAAATATAAAACACACACTGGCATTGTGCGTGCATATAAATCTGTTTCCGCTTCAATCATAGATCACTAATTTGGAAATTTTGACATTTTTTACTCGATTACTTAATGAAAGTAAAATTATATGAAAATGTATTTAAAACACCTATTGACATAAAGCAAGCTGTTGGTTGCCTAACACAGATATTAAACCCTTTTAAAACTTTTTTAATAAAAACCGATTTCACAGATAAGTAACAGAAGCCTATTAACTGTTATGTTTTGAAACTAATTGCATTTTGAATTTAGAAAAGGGCTCAGTTTCTAATATTCAAAGTCTTCAGAAGGGACAAAAACTGATCATCATTTAAACCGCATTGTTCATAGCACAGCTAGTAAATATCACAGATAGTTGAAACTTTAAAGAAATATTTTATGGAACAAATTGTCATTAAAGTTACCGAAGATAAATAAGCCCTTTTCGAAATTTATTTGATATTTTTATGGTTCTATGTAGTATATTCAAAATATATATGTATAAATATGTGTATTCAAAATTCATTCACGACCTTGGGAAATTTATTAAAAAACCGACACTTTAACGTATTTTATAATAAAGTGATAAGAAAGAAAGTTTTCTTTATATTTGGCTATATTTTTATATGTCTATTGTATACCTAGTAATACCGGAATAGTATTGGGAAATCGGAATTTCGGAATTGGATAATTATTAGTATCGAATATGTATTCATATTTATTATATTTCAGAAAAAATATTATTTTTTAAGGTAGCAACCACATTGAATTATTTTTCAATCTTAGCGAATGTTCCGGCCACAGAAAATGCGATTTCCGATTCACTATTTGCATGATGAAATTGGTATGTCTCAAACATACTTTATTGTCTCTGATCGATATTCTCTCAGACGAAAAACAAAAGAAAACAATTATAAATCGAAATGTGTTGTGAAAACATAGTGTAATTACAATTTTGATAACTTTTTTCGAAATATTGTGATTACAGCCAAGAATAAACCTCCATAAAACAACTAAAACGAATATGTTTACACATACAAAATAAGGAAGAAATTTATAGTCGGTCTAGACCAACTATACGATTCCCCATACCATGAGTATAGAGAAAGGGTCTCGAATCTGACTAATTAGATATGGAAAATAAGCATATAACACATTTGAGTGGTATTGTTATGATTGTTGTCCGCAGATATGAATTCATATGCTATTGACCGATCACGACCTTATTTAGTAAAGTCACTATTTTTTCAAAAAAAAAAAAAACTGTATATATATAGACCAAATTTTTGAAATGAAGATCGGGAATCAGCTTTATATGGGACTATGACTAAAATTTATTTTACAGGGATTATATTTTGGTACTAATCATGGGTATAATAAACACATAGAAAACAAATTTGACTTAGATATATATAATTTTTATCTTAGGCAAGTTAAGTCGTACTCCTAGTGTAATTTGCACGGGAACTGGGTCTGAACATGCACCAATTTTAACACCGATCATACGATGGCCAACAGGAGCGCAGGTCACAAATCTTACATGGACATACATACAGACGGACAGAAAAAGTTTCTGAGTCTATCAATATAATAAAAAGATATTTGGTAGTTACAAACATCAGCAAAAACTCATCATACTCTCACCACATGCTGGTACAAAAATGTCCTTAGAAGTTTCCATAGCCATGTCTTTAACAGTCACAATTGAACTCGGTTCCTACAATCGAAATCGTGTTAACGCAAAAACATAAGTTGATATGATAACACTGCTGTGAAATCGGTATACAGTTGCATACACCGATATTTAATTATATGGACAGAATTCCGTCCGTTCAGGCAACTGAATTTTAGTTTGAAATTTAAATAGTGCAACAAAAATCCACTTGAATTATATCAATCAGTTTAAGACTGAGTGAAATGAAATTTTAAAAATGGGCTCACCTCACTGAGTCCCCAAGATGCATTTTAAAAAGCTATGGGAACTGAACATGAGCCCTTCCTTCTTATAGAATATCGGTCTATGTGTACCTTTAAAACTCAATTCTCAAAAAAATTTTGAGCTGAACCCTTTTCGAAATTCACGGTTCACTTACTATTTTTATTAATGTGCTCGAATCGCAATACAAATTTGTATGTTCGAAAGAAAACATCCTTTGAAATCAAGCATATAGGTAACTGATTTTACATTTGTGTTTAAATTTTTAAAAATCTATGAAAATGTTAAACTTTTAAAGCCCATTGACACCGAGTACTGCTCGAAATTCAGTGCAATATATTTATGTAGTCGATCAGTTTTTATTAAAAATCCAATATTTATTTTATAACCAAGCGGTTAATTATTTAGGACTAAAACAAAAATGTATTTTTAAACGATCTTAAAATAAGCACGCATGTGAAACTATATCCTTACCTTCCAATGATATACAAATACATATGTAGATATTTTAAAAGATAAATGCACTTACAAGTCAATGTAATTGATTTAAAAAATAATAAAATAATATTTAATAATCATAATATAGTTGACAATTTCACTAAATATGAAAGAAACGAGTTGTGACTTTGTGTTGGGTAAGTTTATAATCGGAATTTCTCCTTCACAGAAATTGTAAAGGTGCTATTACACGAAGTGTTTTTTTACATATGTACTGTCACTTTTTTTATCCATATGAAATTCCTCATGTCTGTCAAAATTGTCTTTTACATACGATTCATAATTTTTGCTATCACACGTGCATATGTATTTCCGTATGACATAACCTCTAAATGTAAACAACAGCTGATTTAATTTGTGAATATACAAAAATTTATTGTTAAAAAAAAGATATATATTTTTTAATTGTTAATTAATAATACACAATTTATTTTTCTTTCAATATTAATCTTTAAAATTTACTCTGTTTTTCTTTCGGCACAAGCAGTGTTGTATTTTCATATGTTTGTCATGCAAAAATAGAACCTGTTCTAATTGAAAAATGTACTTGTGACTTTCCTCATGTATTGTACATAAACAATGTTTCCTATGTATCACACGATGTGTACAACTTTTGTTGTGGGAAAATTTGACAGTACATATGTAAAAAACACATCATGTAATAGCACCTTAAGTACACTAATTTTGAATGTGATTAAGAGATCCTGTAACATGTTCTGCCTTAAATATCGACTTATACGAGCCTCATTATATTCTAGTAACCAAAATTTATATAAACGCATACAGTAAAATTATTGCCTAAAATTGAACTGATTTAGATTTTTCTGTTACTAAATAGTTTGTCCCTAATTAAAAAAAAGTATCAACTTCAGTATCAACCTACTAAACATTTTTCAAACATCTACAGACGTGCTTTAAAAAATAATTTTTCACCTTATACCCATTTATACAGCTAGCTGAATATGATGTGTACTAAAACCAGGGATTTTATTTGTAAGCTGACCACCCTCAACAATTAAGCTTTACAATTTCGATCAGGTGATCGTACAACACGTTTCTTGGAACACCCAGCTATTTAACCTGAAATTTTTGAAAGTGTTAAATATAGAAACTAAGTGGAAACTTTAATTTTATCGTTAACAATTCAATAAACAAGGTAAAGTACATAACTTTTCAATAACTTTATTCCTAGGCCCGCTGCACATTTGTAACATATTAGTAAATACTAGCGGACTCTAGCGCTCGAAATTCGAGTGCAATTTCTAGGCAGCTTTGTTTTGCAACTTAGTCAATTCACAAACCAACACTTTTATTGTTTATTATTATTGTGAAAGAAGATAACAAACTCAATAACAAACACATTAACAAATTTAATAAAACACATTGCATGTGTATAATTTTATGTATGTGTTAGTAGCAACTTTAAATGCAATTTACTCAAAACAAATGCAAAATGGCTAAAAAGAAATTCCTTTCAAGTAATATACGTTTGGTCAAAATCGGGATAAAACGGTGGAACAAAACATCGGTCACAAGAAATCGTCTAGCCTATTAATATTATAGATTCTGAACAACACTTTATTTTATTTATTTATTTATTTATTGAATTTCAAAATTATAATTCAGTACAAAGAATTAATCTTATATAGAAGTACTGAATACTAATTATAGTTATATTTTACAATGTACAAGAAAAAAATAAAATAATAAAATACTACCTAATACTAACAAAACAAAGAAAAAAGAAACATAAATATAAATAATAAAATAATAATAATAATACATATAATAAAAGAAAAAAAAAATTGTTATAATATTCATATATTTTATTTTTGAATTTAGTTGCGTTGCTGATAATTTGCAAGTGAGGGGGTAGTCGATTCCAAATTCGTATGGCATTAATATAGAAGTGTAACTCCGAAAGTTGAGCCTTATGTTTTATTTGAATAATACGGCGTCCTCTCTCAGTTCTAAAAAAAGTTGAGTCTTTCGTAAAAGTATTTAGTTTGGCCTGAGTAAATAATTTTATGCAGGTATATTAGTGATTTACACTTCAAAAGGTTTTCAAAAGTGACACCATAAATTTGTTTAGCGTAGAGAGATACGCTACCAAGTCGTGGTATGCCAAATATATATCGCGCAATGTTATTAAAAGATACGTTTAGTTTACGCATACTGGTTGCATCACAGCTTGAGAACAACTCACAACCATAGAATAAAGTTGGTATTAAGTATGTTGTAGCCAGAAACATTCTGACTTGAAGTGGTACGAACCACTGAGTGCACCATAAGTTTCTTAACATACCATATATTTTTCCAGTTGTAATAATAACGTGGTCATTCCAGTGTAAATATTTATTAAATGTGACCAGAATTATATCACAAATATTTGGATAACCTGATTTTTTTTAGTAGTTAACATACATTTTGACTTACTTGGATTGAGACATAATCCGTTGGTTGTAGCCCAGAGCCTAATATTTTGTAAGTCAACGTTAATTTTACGTACGCAATCATCAATTTCCGATATTGTACAGCTAATGTAGAGTTGGACGTCGTCCGCATACATTTGAACATTGCAATATTGTAATTGATTCAGAGTACAGCAATGGCCCTAAGATAGAACCTTGTGGTACACCTCTTGTAAGTTCGATCCTACTTGACATTTGTTTACCACAGAAAACCGATTGTGATCTTTCTGTTAAATATGAATTCATCAACTTAGTGGATGTCGTAGACATATTAAATACTTTGTTTAACTTTAATGTTAGAATTTCCGTGTTAACAGTATCAAATGCCTTAGAATGATCCAAAAGAATTAAGAAGGCAACTTTGTCATCATCAATTTGTGATCTTATATATTCTGTTACATCAATCAAAGTAGATACGCAACTGTGTTGTGGACGGAAACCAGATTATCTGGGAGTAAGCAAGTTGTTATCCTGAATAAATCTATTGAATTGGTTGTGCATTAAACGTTCAAGTATTTGAGATAGAAAGGGTAGTATAGCTATTGGACGAAAGTCGTTTTCCGTTTTGGGTATAGGGACAATTTTAGCATGTTTCCACTGAGTGGGATACATCGATTTAGTTATTATTGAATTGAACATGTTAGTAATATATGGTAGGATAGTAAGGAACACAATTTTTATGAATCTTGTTACGCGCGATTAATTGATGATTATAATTATTTATTTTAACGATAGAAAAAAAAATGGTCAATGGCATGAAAATATAGGTGTTGGCTAGCTCTGCCCGATATGGCTTGGTTCCTGACCCACGATTCTTCGCAGCGTAATCATAAAAAAAAAATTCATGCCTATATAGAAATGCCAGTAAATGTGTAGCAATACGCAAACTAAAATGCATTAAAAAAAAAATTGTGGAAGGATGAACTAATATGACTGGTTCACCAAACGTAGGGTGACAGGTCGTTATGGTCATCAGAGTGCATTTTTCCCACCCATAGCATAATTTGCTACGCCTATGGTAACCGTTGACACTCTTAGTTTTTACGATTACCCCAATATTGATGCTCTATTTATCCATACCTACTCATCGTTTAGCCTTCATTTCTCATTTAAAACGCGAATTTAGAATTTCATTTTTAGTTTACTTTATTAGAAGGAAAATTCAAATACAAACAGCCTATATATTTGTTCAATCTATTTTTTTTTTTTTTTTTTTTTTTTTATAATACCGAAAGGAATTAGCTTTATATATATATACAAAAATTTTTGTTTAACCATATAAGATATCTAAATGTCTTTGGTATAATGTTAATCTTATTCTGAGACTAAGTCTAAACGGACTATACTAAATTATGATTATTTTATTGTACATTTTATTTCAATTTTTTTTTTCTTTAGAATAGGTACCATTTTCTTTAATCTACAATTTCTGGTGTTTAATATAAATTTATATAAATTCAAAAAAATACTCTCTTCTCATTTAAATTTTCCAATTATAATTCTATACTTACTTACTACCTTATAACTTATCTATTTTTATACCCTATACCACTATGTGGTTTGGGTATAATGACTTTGTGCTGCTGTTTGTAACAACCAAAAATATTTGACCTAGACCCATCTTTAATTATACCGATCGAATCAGAATCACTTTTTGAGTTGATTTAACAATGTCCGTCCGTCCGTCCGTCCGTCCGTCCGTCTTACTCAAATTGGGTTTGTCTGCGTTCATTACATCCACTAATGAGTAGTCCAAAAATGATCCCTTTGGCCCGATATAGAGCTGCTTCCCGATCTTCACTTAAATCTATTAAAAAACAAAAATATTGCACTAATTCTTCTCAAATTTTGTTTGTATATATATATTTGCAAAATACAAAAGACTTTACCAAACATGATCAGGATCGGTCCATTTTTAGACCTAGTACCCATATAGATATAGAATCCGATATGAACTTTTTCATATCTGCTGCCAAAAAAATTAATAAAAATCCCACTCAAATTTGGTTTTTGCTTATTTTCTATGTCCAGTTAGTTGGGCCTAAGAGATAGGGTTTCTAAACGCATGGTATAGGGTATCGTATAGTCGGTCTAGACCGACTATAATTTTCTTACTTGTTGTTTTTATATTTTCTGCTATACACCTCCTCTTCCGTAGGGTTGTCGTAGTTTTATCCAAGGTTCGTTGGTTTCTAATTTCTGCTTTTAGTTTTCGCAAAATTTGTATGCGTGATTATGGGCTTCCTTATTTATGAATGGAAATTTCTAAATATAGTTGGTGTCATTTATTTTATTGTACAATTTCTTTTAAGCAACTTTATCAAAAATTATAATTTTATGCGTTTGTTCTTATTTGGTAGATTTCCTTTTTCTTCAATCATATTTTATAGCTTTTATTGTCACTTTTATTAAATTTCTTTCAGAATTTTACATTTTTTGTACGTTTTTTTTTTTTTGTTTTCAGTTGCATTTTATTTACAGGTCTTTTCGTATACATATTCTTAAGTGTTAAATTAATTTAAGTTAATTCATTTCTACTTTACAAAGTTTGTTGCTCTTATGGTTATAAATTTTCTTTTCTTTTCAGCATTTTTTTATCCACAGCATTAATTGTATATTTTCGTCATTTTAAATTAATTTAGGTTTAATAAATTTCTTTTCAATTTTCAACGTTTTGGTTTTCCTTTTGTTTAATTATAAGTTTTTTTTTTTCATGACCAATCAACCTTTTAAGTTTATTTTCGCATCACTTTGTTTCCCGCTGCGTGATTTAGTTTTATGAACGCTATCTACCGACTGCCTGTTGCCAAAATTATTCCCTTTTATTTGTCGCTGTCACATTTAGATTTGACGTAACGGGAATATCATTCCATTTTAAGGGGAGAGTTAGAGAAATATATAAAGAAGAAGTATAAAGGCAGGTTAAAACAATTTTGAATAACGGGAATATCAGTCCATTTTAAGGGGAGAGATATAAAAATGTATAAAGAAGAAGTACGATAAGTAGATGTGATGAAGAAATGATCAGTGTCGTTTATCGATAGGTTTGTGTTGGGGAAAATTTGGCAATTTCCTACACTGATCGAATTTACACAAAAGTTGGTGATCATAACATTAAAAAAATTATGTTGTTAGCGTTATGAGAAAAACTTGAATTGAACCATTTGCAAAGGATTTTTTTTTTTTTTCTAAATTTATTTTAAATCCCTAACAATCTTGGATGAACACCATCACAGCTAGTAGCATTAGACTTTATACTGAGGAAGCTTTCGTATATTTCAGTTACAGTAAAGCAACTAAACTGAAATTGGTGTTGAACATTTGAAATGGCATGGCTCCTGTAATGTTCAACATTAGCGGTAGGCCTTGGTAAATCTGTAAATTTTTAATTTAATTCCTCAACATTTATATAATTACAGTATTATCTCTGGTTTTGGTATTTATCCCTACATTTCGTATTTCACTCCATCTTGCCTTGCTATTTAAGCAACTTGAAATTTGTTTGTTATAGTAGGACGATTTGGCAATCCTAATGCTTCTGGTAACCTTATTTCTAAGGGACCGAAATGCAGTCTGTAGTTCGGGGGTTTTATATCTCTTCCATCTTGTATAAACAATACTCCGTTGTTCGATTAAACAATTAATTTCAACCGTAAACCATGGGTTGTCAGTTGTTGTTATCCTTTTCGTTCTAAGAGGAACAAATTCATTGAAGAGTTGTTCAATGTTTGTTTGAATAAAGGTAAGCTGCTCATCAACAGATGGCATATAATATGTACAATCCCAATCAATTTGTGAAATTTTATCATATAAAGCTAAATAATTAATACGTTCAAAGTCATGATAGCTAAAACTTTCATCAGTTGTGTCTGGTTTAAAATTTTAAGTGATAAATATAAGATCGTGTTTAGAAAACACAGGTCAAAAGAACTTTTGACAAACAGTTGGTGAAAAATATATCAAGGAGCGAATCTGAGTTGGTGGAATAGTGTGTAGGTGTAGTTTTATTGACAACATCTAGGCCAAGATAAAGCATTTCATCTGAAAACGTAGATTCCACTAAAATGTTACTGTTAAAACCCTTTTTTTGTTTTCTATCCACTCTGAAGAGCTTATATCCCCGCAATCTGTAACAGTCATCATTGACCTTGGCATTGAACCATGTTTCTGAAATGCATACAGCTCGACGTTGGAAGACTCAAATATGTAACGGAACTCTTTATTTTTATTTTTAAGCTTTGCGCATTAATATGAACAACGTTTAAGCGATTTTTAAGTTTGGAAAAAATACGAATCATGCTATGTGCATTGAATTTGGAACTCATCCTCAGATTATTTAAATTGTTCAACATATATTACAGAGCTGAGTGTAACGCAAGTAAATTGTGTGTTAACATTAATATTGATTATAAACTTGGTATTACAAAACTTAGATATATCTATATGTAATTTTAATAAGATTGATAAAGGTGAAAATATCGAATACAAAAAAAAAGTTTGGTAATATTAAAACTAATTTTGAAATTGATATGACCTGATCATGAAAAGTGATATTGAGGATATTGCAGATAAGGAAAAAATGAGAATGAACAAAATTTCTTAAGTTTTGGAGAGGAAATAACGCTTGTGCCACAAGCACAAGCGAAATGATTAAAATGGCTTTAAAAAACTTTAAAAATCTTCTCACTGTTCCGAAGAAAACGAATGGGAAGTTGAAGGTAGGCAACTTGGACACTATTCAATTATTTTTCGGAGTAATTTGATGATAATTTTTGGAGTCTTATTTCTGAAAATAGTAACATGTATGCTTTGCAAAATAACTGCACCTTAAACTCAATTCCTTCTGAGCATAAAAAGCTTGTTGGTATTCATATGAAACTCCCAAGAATACGCATGTAAGTTGCGAAATAATATGCATTTTCTTGGCAATATGTCAGTTGCCGCAGAACAAAAAAAAAGTTTTGAAAAGTTGAACCAGTACTTGACGTTGTGTTGAAAATGTGCAAATTAATTCCTAAGCCTAAGAAATGCAGCATCGATGAGCAAATGATTCCATTTTCAGGAACGACAAGCTTAAAAGAATTTGTAAAAGGAAAGCCGAATCCATTAGGGTCGAAAAACTTTGTTTTAACGTCTCCTGATGGATTGATATTGGATTTTTATATAACAAGCGCGAACACATGGCCAAATAAATATTTGCGGATTGGAGGTACTGCTATGCAAAAACTTGCTGCAGATCTTAATGAAGGTAGCGAAGTATTCATTGATCGCTACTTTACTTCGGTAAATATCCTGGAGTGCTATTGGAAAAAGGTATATTCGCCACAGGTACTATTCAATCAAACCGAGTGCCCAAGGAACTTATTTCAAAGTTATCGAAAGACATAACGTTGCTAAACAAAGGCGGAGGCAGCGCATATGTCAAAATGTGGGTAGTGAAGTGGATAGATAGCAGCTCAGACAACATCAGTGGGATCACAACGTAGCGAATACGTTCGACGATGGGACGAAGTTTCAAAAAATATATTAATATTGATTATCCAAATTCAATGCATGGGAGGGGTACACCTAGGGGACAGGTTCTTCATATTATATTCGCACCATAAAAATGGCCGTTAAAGATATCTTGCCGACGTTGCCGCATGCAACTCCTGGGTAATGTATAAAAAAGACAAAACTGGATCCGGAGAAAACAAAAACAAAATATAATGGACTTGTTAGACTTTAAATTCGACAGCGCGGGGTGCTTAATTGCTCATGCTTCACAGGAGAAAGAGCATCTTCTCGAGAATTGGAAGACGAAACACCACAAAAAAGAGCAAGGTCAATAAAACCTTTGCCACCAAAAGATGTACGTATTTAAAATAAACATTTACCCATATGTTCCGTTTTTAATAAGAATAAGTTTATGAGTTGTCGTAAATAGGAATGCAACTAAAGAACACGTTTTAAGTGTACTTCTTGTGGCATATTTCAAGGCATTCAAATGACCGACATTATTTCATGGAGCTGCACTCCTAATGGTTAAATATATAAATTGTTTTTTTTTTTAATTTTCATCCAAGAGGATAATTTTTTTAATGAATTTAAAAATAAAAATATATGAAATATAATAACGTATTGTATTTCACTTAGTTGCAAATATCCAGCCGGTTGCACCCGCATTATCTCAGAATCCTTTTGTCCCTTAAGGCCTTGAAACAATTTGTTTTTCTAATGTTTATGTTAAAAGCTTAAAATATTTTTTTTTTAATTTCTGACTCTTGGTGTTTTCTTGAGACTGGGCAGGTTATAACAAAAACTTAACAAAATAATGCGAAATTTAAATAAACGCACTTCATTCCCCACACATTTTCAACACATTTTTTCAATGATATTCAAGGCCGGGCTTCCCACGGGCTTTCTATGCATTTTAAGAACGTTTGGCTGCTTTAAATCAAATCATCTTCGTCATCGGGATTCAATATATTTTCATCAGAAAATATTATACTTTTCACTCAGTTAACAGTGGCGTTTGATATCTTGCAGTCGTTTTTTTCCATTTAGTATGCAAATATTATGCCAAAATTTGTTGGACTCGACGTTTCTTAATTGAAATATTAAATTTTTGCATGATGAGCGAAGCATGTGGTGGCCAAGTGCTTCCTTAAATTGGCCATTTTTTTTTTCTTTGGTAACTTTTGAATTTCTATGACAAGCTATTTATCAACTAGAATACCCTGGAGACATGATTTTTTTCAAAAATACTTAATTTCTAAATAAATAAATTAATTTCTAAAATTTCAATTTCAAAATAATGGTGGCTAACAAATTATTTAATAAAATACAGAAAAAACGAAAATTTATAATTATAAAAAGAAAAACAAGTAAGAAAATTATAGTCGGTCTAGACCGACTATACGATACCCTATACCATGCCTTTAGAAACCCTATCTCTTAGGCCCAACTAACTGGACATAGAAAATAAGCAAAAACCAAATTTGAGTGGGATTTTTATTAATTTTTTTGGCTGCAGATATGAAAAAGTTCATATCAGATGCTATATCTGTATGCGGACTAGGTCCAAAAATGGACCGATCCTGATCATGTTTCGTAAAGTCTCTTGTATTTTGCAAAAATATATACAAACAAAATTTGGGAAGAATCAGTGCAATATTTTTGTTTTTTAATAGATTTAAGTGAAAATCGGGAAGCAGTTCTATATGGGGCCAAAGGGATCATTTTTGGACTACTCATTAATGGATGTAATGAATGCATATAAACCCAATTTGAGTAAGATCTATATGACAATTTGGATCTTATAACAATTTATGTCGATTTCATAGGGGTAATTTGTATGGAGGCTAGGTCTGAACATGGACCGATTCTCACCAATTTCAATAGCGTTCATCCCATGGCCGATAAAAGCTTATATGCCAAATTTCATCAAAATATAATCATATTTGCGACCTGCAGTTTGATTAAAAGCTTTACATGGACACACAGACGGACGGACGGACGGACGGTTTGGGTTTAATGACTTTGTGCTGCTGTTTGTAACTACCAAAAATATTTGACCTAGACCCATCTTTTATTATACCGATCGACTCAGAATCATTTTCTGAGTCAATTTAGCGATGTCCGTCCGTCCGTCTGTGTGTCCATGTAAACTTTGTAATCAAACTACAGGTCGCAAATATGAATATATTTTGATGAAATTTGGTATATAATCCGTTATCGGCTATAAGATAAACGCTATTGAAATTGGTGATAATTGGTCCATGTACAGACCTAGTCCCCATACAAATGACCCCTATGAAATCGACATAAATTGCCATAAGATTCAAATTATCATATAGATCTCAGTCAAATTGGGTCTATATGTGTTTATTACATCCATTAATCAGTAGTCCAAAATTAATCCCTATAGGATAATTCTTGGTCAAAGGTTCCATATAGAGCTGATTACCGACCTTTACTTAAATCTATCAAAAAACAAAAAATATTGCACAGATTTTTCTCAAATTTGGTTTTTCTATATTTTTTGATAATATAAGTGACTTTACCAAATATGGTCAGGATCGGTCCATTTTTCGACCTATTCCCCTTATAAATATAACATCCGATATGAACTTTTTTATATCTGCAGCCAAAAATAATAATAAAAATTCCACTCAAATTTGGTTTGTTCTTATTTTCTATATCCAATTAGTTGGACCTAAGAGATAGGGTCTCTAAACGCATGTTATAGGGTATCGTTTAGTCGGTGCAGACCGACTATAATTTTCTTACTTGTTTATATACATGTTTATTTTTTTATCCATCAACATTTCTACTAATGTTGCTTTAAGATAAAATTTATAGGAATTACTGTAGGGAATATATGTATTATTTTAAGAATTTTTTTATTATATAAAAGAATGATTTGTGTAAAAATTCTTTTTACTAATCACTGTAAGGAACAAATGAAAACATTTTATAAGTTTAATGAAAAATACTTTAAAGAAAAATTTATAAAAAAAAAAACAAGTAAGAAAATTATAGTCGGTCTAAACCGACTATACGATACCCTATACCATGCGTTTAGAGACCCTATCTCTCAGGTCCAACTAACTGGATATAGAAAATAAGCATAAATCAAATTTGAGTGGGATTTTTATTAATTTTTTCGGCTGCAGATATGAAAAAGTTCATATCGGATGCTATATCTATATGGGAACTAGGCCAAAAAATGGACCGATCCTGACCATATTTGGTAAAGTCTCTTGTATTTTGCAAAAATATATACAAACAAAATTTGAGAAGAATAAGTGCAATATATTTCTTTTTTGACTAAGAGTTGTCCAATAGGGATCATTTTTGGACTACTGATTAATGGATATATACATCCAAACCCAATTTGACTAAGATTTGTATGATAATTTGGATCTTATGGCAATATATGTTGATTTCATAGGGGTCATTTGTATGGGGGCTAAGTCTGAACATGGACCGATTCTCACCAGTTTCAATAGCGTTCATCCCATGGCCGATAAAAGATCAAATGCCAAATTTCATCAAAATATATTCATATTTGCGACCTGCAGTTTGATTACAAGCTTTACATGGACACACAGACGGACGGACGGGCATCGTTAAATCGAATCAGATAGTGATTCTGATTCGATCGGTATAATTAAAGATGGGTGTAGGACAAATATTTTTGGTTGTTACAAACAGCAGCACAAAGTCATTATACCCAAACCACATAGTGGTATAGGGTATAAAAATATGTATATAACCTTCTCTGGGATTTGAACATGGGCAAAATAGTTCAATGGCTAGCCTCTACGCATTCGGCCGCAAACGTACTTGTAGGCTTTTTCAAATTATCTTAGTTATACATTTCTAATTTTTATATTATATGTAAATGTTGCTAAAAAATAGTTGTCAAACAAATAAACAAAAATTAAATAATTTTTGGTGCTTGCAAACCAATCATCGTAACCAGTGATACCATTAAGAAAACAATTTAAACCATTTTTCGTTTTCATTGTAACCAGTGAAACCTCGAAGAAGAAAATTAAAAAAATTTTAGGTATTTGCGTACCAGACTAGATATGCACAACCAGAACATGTAAAATCTTATATTTTTATTTCATTTTGATAAATAAAATGATAAATAAAATGAAAATTAATGGAAAAAAGAAAAAAATAATGAAAGAATTTGAACATTGAAGAAAAAAATTCAAAGTTGATATAAAATATAAAATTTTATATTTCCATTTTGAAAATTATTTACATAAATACAATATTTACAGAAATATTTATATAATATATTGTTATATAAAACAATTAATAAAAAAAAATATGCGGGAGTGCATTATAAAAAGTAATAAAATAATATACATTTTTAATATACATTGCTTTAACATAACATAATTAACATTAATTAGTTTTTTTTAATATGTTATTATTTGTACTTCTGCCTAGTTTTTTTTCATTAACCCATAATTTATTATACGGTTAAGTGGAAGTTCCAAAGATATGACAATGAATATGGTGAAAATTTTAACCAAACATAGGCAAGGTAAGGTATCACAGTCGCTCATACATATAAATGCACAAAGCTTGAATAATCATTTTATTTTATAAATTTATTAATTCTAAAAGACGTACTGCGGACTTTCCTTCGGTTATGAAGTACGGTGATTTAGAATCTTCAGATGATAACTCCATAAGTAATATTTTTGCAGACTTTTTTGCATCAACTTATTCTTCGACAGTATTTAATAGCAATAATCTGTATTCATACATAATATCGGAATCTTCAATTATTAATATACCATCCATCAATCAACATACAGTTCTGAATGCCCTGACAAAATTGAAATTGTCGTATGCTGCTGGTCCTGACGGTGTTCCTAGTTGCATTTTAAAGCGCTGCGCACATTAATTGTATATTCCCTTGACTTATATGTTTAACATATCCCTTAGATTGGGTTACTTTCCTCCCATTTGGAAATAATCATTTATTATTCCCTTCTTTAAGTCTGGTTCTAAAGCTAGTATTTCGAATTATAGAGGTATTGCTAAATTAAGTGCTATTCCAAAACTATTTGAAAAACTTATATATGACACGTTGTCACATCATGTGTCCTCTATTATATCTCCAACGCAACATGGATTCTGCAAATCACGCTCTACAATAACAAATCTTTTGCAGCTTACAACTTTGGTAAATGATGGTTTTATTAATATGAAACAAACAGATGTTATTTATAATGATTTTAGCAAGGCATTCGATAAAGTAAATCATGATCTATTGTTGTTTAAGCTTGACCGTATGGGCTTTGGTATATTGCTGATAAAATGGATTGGATCATATTTAAAAGACAGAACACAATGTATTAAGTTTCGTAACTCGTATTCCAACAATGTAAAAGTATTATCTGGTGTACCTCAAGGTAGTCACTTGGGACCTCTTTTATTTACGCTATTTATAAATGATCTTCCTTCTGCAATTAAACACTCAACTACATTAATATATGCAGACGATGTAAAGTTAATTTTTACCCTCAACAATCTTGATCAACAATCACTTTTACAGAATGATATTGATCGTTTAACTACTTGGTGTAATATTAATCTAATGGACCTAAATGTCAAAATATGCAAATATATGATTTTTACAAGATCAATTCCAATTAATGGTCGGTATATCATGAATAATGCTGAGCTTGATATAGTGGATTCATTCAATGACCTTGGCGTACTTCTTGATAAAAAATTAGACTTTAGAAGTCATATTTCGCTAACAATAAATAAAGCTACTGGTGTACTTAGATTCATTAAACGGTGGGCTAAAGAGTTTTCGGATCCGTATACGACAAAACAATTGTTTACTACCTTGGTAAGACCAATGCTCGAATATGGGTCTGTAGTCTGGGATCCACAATATCATCTACATTCGAACAAAATTGAATCAGTTCAAAAACAATTTTTGTTATTTTGTCTTCGTGGTTTGGGCTGGGATCCTAATATGAGGTTGCCATCTTATGAAAATCGTCTGGCTCTAATTAAGCTTCCTACATTGAAAAGTCGCAGACATATGCTAAATGTTACTTTCCTGTTAAAACTGTTAAATGGTAGTCTTAAATCTGAATTTCTTATCAACAAAATAAATATAAATATTCCTTTTCGATCATCAAGAAATTATAACTTTCTAACTATCAAATATTATTGTACAAACTATGCTAATTTTAATCCACTGCGTAGAATTTGTGATGAGTTTAATATGCTGTATCAGTTTATTGATTTTAATAAAAGTTTGGATATTGTGAGAAGAGATATTATATTACACTTAAATGCATTAAATTAACTGAATTAAATAAATGTTATATATCAATTTTGTTAAATGTTTAATTATATATATAAATTATAATATAAATGTATACTTTAAGTAGTCTGTAAGGATGATTCCATAGACTGAATAAATAAATAAAAAAAAAATAAAAAATAACAAGGTCGATGAGTTTAGATGGGTTTTCGAAAATTCAAATGTTAGCATAGTTTGTTTGGCTCTGTGAAAACACGTTTAATAGTCTAATTTGTTTAAATGGATACAAAACCTTTAGAACTGACAGAGAAGGTAATGCCGGGGGAGTTGCCATTTTTATAAAAGATAATATTTCTTGTAAAATTTGCGAAACGTTACTTAAGTTGGTAAAGTGAAGTTTATTTTTATTGAAATTATATCGTGTGGGAAAAAAATGCTTGTTGGTTGTGTTTAGAGACCAAACAAGAAAATATCATTTGCTAACTTCAGCTGGGTGTTTCTATGACCTATAATTTTCGAATTCATCACGAAGAGAAAATGTATCACTATCGAAATTTCAAGAACTTAAACCATAATATGTCGCTTGAGCACATTTTCCGAGTTGACTGGAATAGTATGAATTTCATGACATCTGTGGATGAACAATTATTATTTTTTGAGAGTAATATTCAACAAATTTATGATATTGCTGTTCCAATGGCTAAAACTAAACAATGATTTTCTACTGATATTAAACTGTTAATTGAACAGAGAGATATTTCCTATTCGATGTGGAAACGATTCAAAACACCTGAATCAAAAGCTAAATACCGTGTGGCTAGACGTAATGTCAATAACAATATTACAATTGCCAAAACACAATATTACTCAAAGCGCTTTGGATCTGCTCTCGATTCGAAGAAAACTTGGAAAACCATGCGTGAAATAGAAATTGGTAAAGACGTTACAGCAAATGACTTTCAAGTTGATGTCAATCAACTAAATCGTGCCTTCGCAAATTTACCCATGACACAAACTGACAAAAATTTTTATAACTTTTTCAACCACAGGCAATATAAATAATGATGATTCCGATGCGTTCGAATTTTCTTGCGTCTCTCAGTCTGAGGTTCTTTCAATTGTTGAAAAATTAAATCTTATGCAGTTGGACATGATAACATGCACCCGAAATTTTGAAATATACTTTTGCCATTACTTCTACCATATATTACTCATTTAAGCATTTTCCCGTCAGTACTGAAGCACGCTAAAATTATACCAATTCCAAAATCTGATACAGAGTTCCGACCAATTGCCATTCTTTGCTTTCTTTCACATGTTTAATGACTGAGAAACAATCAGGATTTCGCTCAAACAACTGCTTTGGTTGATGTTGCAGAAAATATTCGAAGTGAACTAGATGATGGAAAAATTAATTTTTTGGTTCTACTTGATAATTCAAAGGCGTTTGACAGAAGAGACCACTATACTTTGTGCATGAAACTACAATATTTATTTAAATTTTCATCAACTTTAACGCGGCTCTTATTTTCATATCTAACGAAACGAACACAATCCGTATTTTCAAATAATACTTAGTCTAATCCATTAACTCTTACTAGGGGAGTTCCGCAAGGGACGATTCTGGGATCATTACTTTTCTCATTATAAGTGAATGATTTGCCAAAACAACTTTCTCATAGTAAAATGCATTTGTATGCGAATAATATCCAATTATATCTGAGTAGCCCAATGCAATCAATTGATGCAAATTTGATTAAGCTAAACGATGATCTTAGACAAATCTATATATCGGCAACAGCAAATGGACTTTGTTTGAATCCAAAAAAATCGAAATGTATGGTAATTCATAATGATTTTGTTCAAAATCTACTTTCAATGATTTTGTAAAAATTAATAATGAAAGAATAAAGATCGTGCCAGCAACGAAAAATTTCGGAATTATCTTCAACAATCATCTTACCTGGACAAGTCACACTAACTCACTGGTTGGAAAACATATATTAAACTTAGGTCCCTCTGGTCAACGCAGTATTTTACACCCTTAAGAGTTCGGATATTGTTGGCAAAAGCATACCTCATTCCTGGTCTAATGTATGGATGTGAGCTCTTTGCTAATTGTGATGCCAGTAGCAAACGTAGGATGAATGTGCTGTATAATAATATCGTCAGATATGTGTTTGGTATCAGGAAGTTTGAACATATTTCATCTTTTGCAAAAAGCTTTTACAGCGTATCTTTTGAAAGCTTGCTTAAGATTCGAGTACTAATGTTTTTTCACAAAATTATTTATACTCAAAATCCACCATATCTTTACGCAAAAATTCGTTTCGCAAGATCACAAAGAGGTAGGAAGATCATTCTCTCTAGGCATAAATATCTTGTGTCAGAATGGCAGTTTTATATTGGTGCTACACGTCTTTGGAATATTATTTCACAAAACCAGCAACTTAACAGCAACGCAAACACTTTTAAACTATTTTTATTTAAATTTTTTGCCTGATTTTAAAATAATATTATATTGTGATAAATTAAATTCTTATTATTAGTTTTAAGTATTAAAATGTTGTTAAACTTGCACATCTAACAGTAATGCTTTCCTGTACTGTAATTATACGATTTAATCTTGTTGTAGAGTAAATTATCAAATAAATAAATAAATAAAAACCGAATATATTTTTCAACGGCGAATATCTGAAACCAACCTAGTAAGATCACAAACACTCAAGTATTCGATGCAACAAAATTAAATTGACATGTTTGAACGCTTAAACAAGAGTTAAAAATGTTATTAGTAAAATATAAAATTAGGTATTCGATAATGTTGAATTATTTGGTACAAAAAAGTCGGTTTCTTGAATTACTTGACCACTGCAATATTAAAAAAAAAAACGTTTTAAAAAAACCATAAAAATAGAAAAATACCCTCGAATAATTCGAAAGCGGACGTAGACACCAACAGAATTAGCCATCTATTTATTTAGAAGATTTGGATTAATGTCTAATTCATCAGATTCCTAGAGTCAAAAACCTCCAATGAAACTACACATTTGTATGCCGAAATTTAAGATAAATATAATTGAGTACACGATATAATTGCATGTATGAAAATCGTCCACGTTTGCAAAGAACATCTATTAAATCAGAAATACAATCTGATACATAATCAATTATAAGTATTAATAAAATAATTTTAGCATGTACATTTATTATTAAATAAAAACTATACCAAATACAGATTACTAGCGATAATAAATACTCATCCCTTGCGACCACGAACAGGTGGCGTAGTAACAGTTGTAGGTATTGTTGAAGCTAGAGTAGTAGACAATATTGTTGTCATCACATCCGCATCATCGATATCTATATCGGTCGACAGCCTGTCATCAGCATTTGTCATATTTGAGCGAATCTCAGTGGGAATACTAATTTGGAATTGCAACAATACAACCAAATATGTAACCATTGTCGTTAATAGCTGCAATTAGCAAAAATAAAAATAAATTAAATTCATAATCACATTGATAACGATCGAATCTGAAAAATTTAACAATGCTACAAAAAATTGTATTGAGTAAAACTCACCCCTTTGAAGAGATTGCGATTGACGTCGAAAAATCCACCACAATTGATGTTGGAAGGATTCATTTCGGTGGCTCGTAAAAACATATTGATCTCTGTCTGAGCATCAGAGTTCATCCAATTCAATTCAACCATCAGTAACTTTTTTTGAAAATTCGTACGAACATTAAACGAGGCATAATGAGCCTGATCACAGATAAAAAACAAAAGACATACATTCCACAAAACTGTTATGGCCAAACCAATATCTTTAATGCCAAAACCCTCGGATAGTTGAGACATAAGTCCATAAATCGAAAGCGTTATAATACAGAACAAGTACAAATTAAGAAATGTGAACGTGTAACAAGTTGCTGTACCAGTGTCACGCGTAAGTTTACTAAGTCGCAACCACAGAGCTCGATAGTCGGCAACCATTGCAGCCGGACCGATATGACGCAGTGCCTACAATCATAACAAAACAAATTACCAGTTATAACTTGGATGTCGATGCTAGAATACCTTTTGAAAACGTTCTGCTAGAATATTGGCTGTTGAACTTAAGGCTTCACAAATCAGATACCACCAAGCGCCTATCATCGCCGTTACATTATCCAAAATACAATAGGGAACAACCTACATTAACAATAATTTCGTATTTTTTTTTTTTTGCATATTTACAACTCATTGAAAAATGTACCTGAATCAGTTCAAAGTCCGCCATGGTCACATGAGTTATAACTACCGAAAGTATGGAGAGCAGAGGCAAAGCTATAGCTATAGTTCGCGAACGTTGTTGCAAATTCAAGGGTATACTGTGACCAGAAATTTGATAATAAAGTATCTATAATAAATTAACAGTTAGATTCAGAATACACTTTTGTGAATAGCACACACCTCGAAATCATCCCAGTCATTTATAAGAGTACATATTTTACGTGTCTCCCACCACATCATCGGTATTAAAAATATTGGTAATAAATTAACTAGGAATAAATACGCAATTACCGCCTCCTCAAATGGGCCGTTAAGTGATGCTACAATTACTATGCGATTATTGGCAACATACACAACATATATCTAAATACCAAAGTATAAAAGAATTGTTAACTATTTAGGAATGATTTCTAATAGAACCAACAGATTACAGTTGAGACTACAGTCTTGGAAGCAATAACATCCTAGTATTTGGTAATCCAAATTTACTACAATTCATTTTGCTGTTACCCATCACAAAAAAAATATAAAATCATTTAAAAGAATTACTTTTTCATTGCATCCAAAGGAAGCACTTTTATCAATATGATTTTAAACAACTTCCAAAAATGTCAATATTATGTAATTACGAATCGAAATATCAAATAAAAATGGATACCACCAAAATTAATGCTGGGTTGTTATACTCAATATTGATATCGAGAAATCAAAAAATAAATTAAATTAAAACATTTATTTAATAAAAGTTTATATTGTGAAAAGAAAAAATTCTATTGGTAAAAATGTCAAAAAGCATTAAAAAAGATGTTCTAAAAAAACCTATTCAACAGAAATGATTTATCATGATATCCTAAACACTAGTTAAAATATACTTCACAGGATCCACACTAGCCCGTAATTAATTCATTGGTTATGATCTCAATTTTCTCCTCATCCTAATCTCTATAATAGTATTTATTTCACTTCTGTGGATGTATGTTTTGCTGGATTGATAACAAATTTTATAAATGGCAATAAGTTTCGATTATTTAACGGATTTCCATCAAAAGTGTGTAAAATGAAATTGGATTTTTTCCTTACATATCCACTCACAGTGAATCTTTTAGAGGTATCTTCAACATAATTTGCCCGATTTTCCCCACCAACCTATTCGAAATAATGACAAACTCTATTATCATAACTTTACCCAGAAAATCATTTATTTTGAGAATAAGCGTGATTTCAACAGTCAGACGGACAGATGGATATCGATATATAGACTCGAGTTGTTATAAGAATCAGGGTTATATATTATTTATGAGGTCGCACATGCATTTTTCGATGCGTTAAAAATGGAAGGACAAACTGATATATAGCCTCTATACAGTGGTTTGGAGGGTATAAAAACTTATCTTTTATTTTTTTTGTCGAAAGCTGCGTTTTTTTTTTATAATAAAAAATTTTTTACCAATATTATTTTGTCGTAATATCTAAAATGCATTATTTGATTATAATCTATTCTTATAGCATTATTTGTAATCCAGAAAAATTCAAAATTATAAGCCGTTAAAACCTTAGAATTTCTATTATACGCACTAATATTTGGTAATGGAATTTTTTTGCTGATTGTGAGATCAGAATTTCTCCATTAAATCAGGTTTTCGCGAAATCCTAACCTTAAAATATAAAAAAATACTTTCTTTTATTCGAGACTTTAGATATCTAATTTTTTTCTTTGTCAGTAGTCATATCGCACCTGTACCTCTAAAGTGAGTCAACTCAAAATTTACAAATTTTCAGTAGAGGCAAAAAACGGTTTTTTTTAATATTTACTATAAAATTTAAAAACAGTTGTTTCATTGTAAAGAATTGCGAATAATAAGTATACAACAGTAGTTGTTTTTGCAATTTTTTCAGTGATCATAAAAACTAACAAGTTTTTTGGGTGCAACTCAAAATTTGTCTTTTTAGTGGATTCTAAAGAAGCTGCTCTTATAACACAAAAAGGGTTACAACTTATTGTTTTTGCGAAAGACTAGAAAAACCGATGTGAGATTTTTACAGTGGATAGATATGACCACTGTGTATCGTTTTCTTGCAAAAACTGAAAATTTAAAAATTTTGAGTTGACTCACTTTAGAGGTACAGGTGCGATATGTATTAAAGAAAAAAAAACATAAAACTCTCCTAATGTTTTTGCATCCGCTCCTATACATTCTTTATAAGACGGACGTGCCAACTAATGAAAACACGATTACTTCAACATATGCAGATGACACGGCAATTTTGAGTGTTCACGAGGACCCCTCAACAACATCTACACTTGTACAACAAATTGTACAATTGAAGTACTGGTTTACCGGTAGAAAATAAGAGTAAATGAACAAAAATGTATCCACGTTACTTTTACGATCAGAAGAGAAACATGTCCTCAAATCCGAATAAACAATCAGCAAATACATCAATATTCTGATGTAAAATACCTGGGACTTAATCTTGACCGCCGCACAGTGGACCATATTTTGAGAAGGCGGCTAAAAATCATTTTTTTTTTTTTGTTACCGATTTTAAAGTTATGTCATTCATTTGAAAGTAAATACTAGTAAACCTCGGGAGCCAAAAAATTGCAACTCTATCTCAACCATATCACAGCGAACAGGGTCTTCGAAAATGGGCTTTCTCAGTATTTTGCTAAAATTAAAAATTTCTTTGTAAATTTTTATTTTTGAATGACTGTAACTTTTTTGATTTAAAAGATTTTGAAGTGAAATAAATTTTGTATAATTTTGTGGCTTCCATACTATTTTTTTTTAAAGGACCAAATTTTCCGAAAATCTCCTACTTAATAGAGCATAACTCCTGCCACACAGTGGTTCAAAACCAAAAAAAAGTGGTAATAAGTCTGGAACTTCTAAACTAATAGTTGGATTGGAATAGTATATTCTAGGCGATTGTAGTCAAGGATATAGGCTTTCAAAATATTTATTTTTGAGATACCCTGTTGTAACACAGGGTGAGCTACAGGGTGCCAAAGTCGACCACCTCGAGGTGGAAAATGCTTTCAAAGCTTGTTACTTTTATAACTATTAATTGATTTTTACGTTTTTAAAATTTTTCCAATAACCATTAAATTATTAACAAAAAACATGCTTATACTACCTAGTTATCGCTTATGGTTTAAAAAATATTTGATTTTGAAAATCAACATTTGAACTTTTCACCAAATTCTTTCTTGGTTTTTCGCAAATAACATTTTTATTAAAATAGATAAAAAAAAATCTAAAAATATGTGGCGATAGCCAGTACTTTTTAAAAAAATACGTTGAACTATTTTTGAATTATTTCAAACCGTTTAGTGAGCACAAAATCTTAAAGTTGACTTTTTGAATCAGGTTCTAAAAATTGCAAATTTTTGCCAAAAAATACCCTTCATTCTTTCACTTTTTTCTCACAACCTTGGTAAAATATGTATATATTTTTCTACACATTTTAAAAGAATATGCTTCAAGAATGGTTGTAAGCGAAATTTTTAATATTTCTGGACATGCACCCTACGTCCAGCATTGGACGAAATTGGGCAATTTAAAAAAAAAAACTAAGTTTTAAAAGTTAATACAAAAATATCCGCTCGATTTCTTCAAATATTTTACCGCAGTATTAAAGCTCCAAATACCCTTATTTATTTGCCGCAATAAAATTCACCGCCATTACATAAACGTGGTCAGGAGAGCTTAAATGGTGAAAAAAGTCAAATTTTCATACGAATTTTTTTGTTAACATAAGAAACATATTAATATTAGTTATTTTTATATATTGTTTATTGATTCAGAACGGCATTTAAATTATCTAAAACACTTCAGAAAATCATTTTGATAACTTTAATAGTTTTTGAGATATTTATATTCAAATTTCAGAAAAAAATATAGAAGAACTATGGTTTTTCGTTTTTTTTATGGTTTTTTTGGTAAAGTGTTCCCAAAATTTTTGAATTTTACTTATTATTATATATATTGTTAAAGAAGACATATTTATCTATTCAACGATATATAACATGTCTATCAAATATATTGCAACATGCTGAAATAATGACCCCAAACCACACTCCACAGGCAAAAATTTAGCTATTTCTCTATTTGTTCATATAAATGGTCATTTATATAGTGAATGACATATTTTTTTATTGTTTTTTGGTAAAAGGTTGCATACGTTTTTATTACTTCAAATAATTTTATATATCTTTTCAAAGAAGGTATAATTATAAGTTAATGGTGTATGGAATATGTACCTAATGAGTTTCAACTGATCATAAAATTGCCCGAAACTCTGATACCTATTGCAAAATATCTGTAATTCACAATACCTTTTTATGCAAAAAAACAGGTAAAAGCCAAATCCTTAGATTCACTAAAAGAAAATGTAAGTATTGGTTGAAGTACCTGCCCGATATATTACCTTTCAAAAAGTATTTTCAGTATATAACCATGAGTTTCTTGTTTATTAAGATCACTTACGTATAATCTATCATGGAGGTTACATTAAAGTATTATTCACTTTGCAAAGTTATTTGGGAAAATCCTTCCGATTCTACTATTCATTCATCACGTTCGGAAAAAGTCTCGAAATTATTTTATACAATGAACAACACTTACGGTTTAAATGTGAGATCTGAAGATGTTGAAAATTTCTACAAAGCTTACGAAAGAAGATTTAGCCAATCGGGTTTATCAAAATCAAAGTTTATGACTAAAAATGAAGAATGGTTGAAAACGGGCCTCACAGTACAAATTGAGAAAAAGCCATTTGGTCGACCTAAAAATGACTACGAAAATGTTCAATCAAGGACAAAAAAGAAAAAACAAGAAGAAATCATTAGTAACCATTCGCCTAATGAAATTAAGGATTCTTTTAAATCAGCCTTGACATGCACGCAACCAAAGGAAGCTGCTAAAATTGTAGATGTGTTACCGACTGCATCTCCTAAGCGGTTGAAGCGTATGGTGCAAAGTATTTCAACGCCAAAATCGTCAACATCATTTACAGAAGAGGATGCGTTAGCTCTTATTTTAAATTTGGGATTGACAAGAAATAAATATGGTATTTTGAGAAAAGCTCTCAAAGAAAAAGGATTTGATATTTTTCCTACCAGCAGAGCCATAAAGGAAACAAAAAATAAAATTCTACCATTTAATGTGAAATCCAATACTGAAAGTGCAAATGTTGGATTAGCGGAACTGCTTGAAAACACTGCATGCGTGTTGTATCAAGGCTGATTTAAAAGAATCCTTAATTTCATTAGGCGAATGGTTACTAATGATTTCTTCTTGTTTTTTTCTTTTTTGTCCTTGATTGAACATTTTCGTAGTCATTTTTAGGTCGACCAAATGCCTTTTTCTCAATTTGTACTGTGAGGCCCGTTTTCAACCATTCTTCATTTTTAGTCATAAACTTTGATTTTGATAAACCCGATTGGCTAAATCTTCTTTCGTAAGCTTTGTAAAAATTTTCAACATCTTCAGATCTCACATTTAAACCGTAAGTGTTGTTCATTGTATAAAATAATTTCGAGACTTTTTCCGAACGTGATGAATGAATAGTAGAATCGGAAGGATTTTCCCAAATAACTTTGCAAAGTGAATAATACTTTAATGTAACCTCCATGATAGATTATACGTAAGTGATCTTAATAAACAAGAAACTCATGGTTATATACTGAAAATACTGTTTGAAAGGTAATATATCGGGCAGGTACTTCAACCAATACTTACATTTTGTTTTAGTGAATCTAAGGATTTGGCTTTTACCTGTTTTTTTGCATAAAAAGGTATTGTGAATTACAGATATTTTGCAATAGGTATCAGAGTTTCGGGCAATTTTATGATCAGTTGAAACTCATTAGGTACATATTCCATACACCATTAACTTATAATTATACCTTCTTTGAAAAGATATATAAAATTATTTGAAGTAATAAAAACGTATGCAACCTTTCACCAAAAAACAATAAAAAAAATATGTCATTCACTATGTAAATGACCATTTATATGAACAAATAGAGAAAAAGCAAAATTTTTGCCTGTGGAGTGTGGTTTGGGGTCATTATTTCAGCATGTTGCAATATATTTGATAGACATGTTATATATCGTTGAATAGATAAATATGTCTTCTTTAACAGTATATATAATAATAAGTAAAATTCAAAAATTTTGGGAACACTTTACCAAAAAAACCAAAAAAAAACGAAAAAGCATAGTTCTTCTATATTTTTTTCTGAAATTTGAATATAAATATCTCAAAAACTATTAAAGTTATCAAAATAATTTTCTGAAGTGTTTTAGATAATTTAAATGCCGTTCTGAATCAATAAACAAAATATAAAAATAACTAATATTAATATGTTTTTTATGTTAACAAAAAAATTCGTATGAAAATTTGACTTTTTTCACCATTTAAGCCCTCCTGACCACGTTTATGTAATGGCGGTGAATTTTATTGCGGCAAATAAATAAGGGTATTTGGAGCTTTAATACTGCGGTAAAATATTTGAAGAAATCGAGCGGATATTTTTGTATTAACTTTTAAAACTTAGTCTTTTTTTAAAAATTGCCCAATTTCGTCCAATGCTGGACGTATAGGCTTTAAATAAATTGAACAAATCAACTGCGTCTGTTCGCCTTCAGCGTTAGTTTATTAATGCCTCACCATTTTACAATTCAAAGCTTAGCAACTAGAACTTATTTTATTAGCATAATAGGGATAACATAAGTAAGAAAGAGACATATATAGTTAAGAAGAATATTCTAGAAAACATGGAAAATATAAAACCGTTATCCTGGAATTTTAAATAATATTTAGAGAAATTCACAATCCTGACCATGAGATCCCCCGATCTCATACTATTTACATAACACTTCACGTCCTCTAAACCAAGGTCTCATATTAGATGCCGCCCAAACGCCCCTATAGGGCGTACGCGACTGTTGGAACCCTTTTACCTCTTCGATCAAGTAACGATCATTCCGTAATACCTTCGATATTCTCTATGGACCTTTATACTTTGGTATAAACTTTTGGGATACACCAGTTGTAGAATCAAAGTTCTTCACCATTACGTAGTTACCATCCTTATATTCAGTCGGCGGCTTTCTCCGCCTGTCAACATATCGCGCATTGTAGTCTTGCAGTCTCTTCTGTTTTTCGGCTGCCCTATCCCTGATCGCACCACGATCATCCTGAAAAGTTTCCCCATTACAAAGAGTTTCCCTCAACAAATCAGCAACCTTTCCTTTTTGCCCCTTACCAAACAACATTACACTAGGATGCTCTCCTACTGACCTATGTACCGTGTTATTCAAGGTATATTCTACCTGCTCAAGTAATGTGTCCCAATAACTCCCCCTTCAGGATCCACTAACTTCGCTAACATTGGACCTATCGACCTATTAACTCTTTCAACTTGGCCATTAGCCTGAGGTGAACCGGTAGCTATCAACACATGAGCAACATTATTTTCCTTCAAGAAATCTGCGAAATCCCCAGACGTAAAACAAGCTCCTCTATCACTTATCACACACCTGGGGCGACTATAAGATCTAAAATAGTTCTTCAATGCCAAGATAGCCTCTTTCGAATTAGTAGTCTTCGTTGGATACAATCTAACTTAGTACATGCATCAATGACGACAAGAATATGTTTCACCACCCTACCATTGTCTACCGGACCAAAATGGTCTATGTGTATCACGTCAAATGGTCCATTCGATTTCGGAATACTGTGCAAAAAACCTTCCTTACCATGCTTAGAAGAGTATACAATACAATTCAAGCAATTTTCTATATGTCTCGATGCCTTCGCCCTGATTTTCGAAAACCAATAACCTTTCAGTATGAGCTCAGTCATCTTATCAATACCAACATGACCCATTTCATCGTGATACTTATATAAAATATGATCCTCCATATCCTCAGGGACACAAAACAACAATCCACCACTCTTCGTTTTCCTATACAGCACACCATTTCTCATCTCATACAACCCATGTTCGCTTCCCTGAAGCCTGCTCTTTATATCTTCCAACTTCTGATCCCTATTCTGACAAATAACCAAGTTCTCCTCAAATGTATTCGATTCAATTATCATTATGTTAGTGATCCTACTTAATGCATCAACATTCTGCATCCGTTTACCCGATCGATGTTCCAGCTCATACTCATAATTCTGGAGTTCCAGAGCCCACCGCGAAATTCTTGGATTTAGTTCTCTTTTGTTGAGTGTCAATGTCAAAGAATTGCAATCGGTTACAATTTTAAACTTACGTCCCTGTAAATATATCCGAAAACGCCTCAATGCGTAAATTATAGCCAATGTTTCAAGTTCAAAGCTGTGATATTTTGATTCCGCTTCTGTCGTCCTTTTCGAAAAATAAAAAATCGGATGGTACTTACCATCTTCTTTTTTCTGCAGTAATACAGCTCCAAAACCAATAGAACTAGCATCACAGTGAAGTTCAGTTTCATCATTGGGATCGTATAACGCTAATATTGGCGACTCCATTAACTTTTCCTTAAGTAACTCAAAAGCATTTAACTCAATATCACCAAAAACAAATTTTCTATCCTTCTTCGTCAAATCATACAACGGTTTTGCAATGAGCGAAAAGTCCTTGACAAACCTACGAAAATACGAGCACAAACCTAAAAAACTCTGTACTGCATGCTGTTTGTCAGGTATAGGAAAATCCCTTATAGCCTGCAGTCCCTTCTCATCGGCTCTAATTCCATCACCATCAATGGTGTATCCTAAATATTTCACCGACGTCAGTAAAAATTCGCATTTATCATGCCTCAGCTCTAAGTTATTCTCAACCAATCGTTCGAAGACTTCCTTTAATATTCTAAAATGATCATCCATATTAACCGTTGCAATCATGATGTCGTCTAAATAAATAATGATTTTATCATCCTTCACCATATCAGCAAAAACCTTATTCACAAATCTCTGAAAAATAGATGATGCGTTTTTCAAGCCAAATTGCATTCTCAAAAATTCAAACTGACCCAAAGGTGTTACGAAGGATGTATATTTAACCGAATCTTTGTGAACAAAAACATGAAAAAATCCGTTTTTCAAATCTAATTTCGTAAAGAACTTTTTCCCAGAGAGCCTATCTAACAAATCATCAATCAAAGGAATAGGATAACTGTCCTTAATAGTAACCTTGTTCAAAACGCGGTAGTCTACACACATCCTTAAATCCCCTGTTTTCTTTCTTACCAACACAATCGGTGATACAAACTCTGATTCACTCGGCCGTATGTATCCTTTATCCAAATATTCGTCCAATAGACTTTGCAATTCAGTTCTCTCCGCGTACGACAGTCTTCTAGGACTGCAACTAAAACATTTCTCGTCATTCAATCTCAATTTAATTTCACTATATATCTTTGTTTTAGAAGGACGCTCAGGTCGTACATAATAATTATTATACAATTCACCTAATCTAATTCTATCCTTATATTCAATTCCATTCTCTACAACAAAATCAAAACGATCATTATCCTCAACATCAATAGATAAAATAGCCCTTCTGAAATCTAATTCATCTTTCTCTTCACTAACCCCTGTGCACGATATGAACTTAAATCCCGCACTACGCAAAAAATCCCTACCCAATACACATTCATATGCCATCGATTCGTCCGGTACGACCAACATTTCCAAACTTAAAACCCTATCATTTACCTTTGTGAAACAACTAAACTTTCCATAAACATTTAACTTAGATTTATTAATACCAAAAAATTCAATATTGGAACATAAAAGATCGTCAAAATTCACTAATCCTACAATACTTGATCTTCTCACAAAGCTGGCCGCACTACCCGAATCGATTAGGCATTCTAAAGAAAAATCATAATTAAAACTAGAATATAAACAAAACTTAAAATACCTTACATATTCATTACCAACAAGTTGGACCGCTACCTTTCTTTCCGGACAAGCTGCAACACGATGAGATACACTTCCACATCCATAGCAAGCTCCCATTTGTCTCTTTGGCTTTTGACATTCAGCTGCAAAGTGCCCGAACGAATTACAGTTGTAACATCTGAATTTACTTTCCGAATTTGACTGGTCACCTTTTTTCTGTTGAAATTGTTTTGGTTGCTTCAATTCAATTCTCGAAAATGGTTGTAATAGCTGGGTTTTGTTTGTATAACATTGCAAACTAGCCTGCACTTTCAATTGGTTATCAGGAATGCCTTCAATTATTTTGTCAATCAGCTCATCGTCATCAATACCAATTTTATTTGATAAAATTACTTTTTCATTATAGTAATCTACAAATGATTCACCATATCTCCACTTTCGGTTCTAAAAATTGCGACGCATCATCATTTTATTTTCCTTTGTACAGAAAATTTCTTTCATCTCGTTCAAAATTTTATCTGTGCTTTCGTGAATGAAATTTGGTTTTGAGTGTAACCACATCTGAGCTTTTCCCTTCAACTTACACATTAGTAGGGCCTTTGCTGTATTTTCCCCTACATTATATATATTATATTCTAAACTGGGTTATCCATATTTCAGGAAACAGTCCACCATCATAATCCGAAATCATATCTTTAAGGGTGTTAAAAGATACATTTATTTTGTCATCAGGGCCCAAACACAATTTTTCCACTTCGTTCGAAACCCTTTCGGAAGAAAAATCTTTTTCAACCGACTCGCTTTGACGCCTTTCATTTTCTGCAATGATTTTTAATAAATCATTTTCTTTGCGAAGCAACTCTCTTTCACGTTTTATGAGTTCCAACTCTTTGCTCAACAACTCATTTAAAAATGCATTTCCACCCTTATTGAATTTGCTGCGTTGCTGGGAGACTGCACCCTCTTGTTGTACTGCACTATCATTTTCCTCCTGTTGAGCCAAACAATCATTTTCCTCCTGTTGAGCCAAACAATCATTTTCTTTCCGTTTAACACCACAATCATTTTCTTTGTCTCCACAATCATTTTCAAAATTTTCATTCTCCACACTCGTTATTTCATCAGCATTTTCACCTGTTTCCATAATTGGGTATGCACCTCTTTCATTATCCGGTAACTGGTTCAGTCTTAGAAGAAGCGCGTTTTTTGTACCTGTTGATGGCAAGCCCAGATGCTGCAGCCAATGACGCAACTGGGCAGCCGTATAAGTACCACTAGCACCTTCCATAATTACCGATCACTTTTTCTTTTTTTCTTAAATTTTATTTTTTAAAATTATTCTTTTTACTGTTTATAAAAAATTTTCTATATATTTTTTTTATTTTTTTTCTCGATCCCACTTCTGAGATTATAGGCTTTAAATAAATTGAACAAATCAACTGCGTCTGTTCGCCTTCAGCGTTAGTTTATTAATGCCTCACCATTTTACAATTCAAAGCTTAGCAACTAGAACTTATTTTATTAGCATAATAGGGATAACATAAGTAAGAAAGAGACATATATAGTTAAGAAGAATATTCTAGAAAACATGGAAAATATAAAACCGTTATCCTGGAATTTTAAATAATATTTAGAGAAATTCACAATAATGACAGGTACACTGTGCATAAATTATATAATCATACACTGTAAATATACTGCTACAGACGTAGGGTGCATGTCCAAAAATATTAAAAATTTCGCTTACAACCATTCTTGAAGCACATTCTTTTAAAATGTGTAGAAAAATATATACATGTTTTACCAAGGTTGTGAGAAAAAAGTGAAAGAATGAAGGGTATTTTTTGGAAAAATTTGCAATTTTTAGAACCTGATTCAAAAAGTCAACTTTAAGATTTTGTGCTCACTAAACGGTTTGAAATAATTCAAAAATAGTTCAACGTATTTTTTTAAAAAGTACTGGCTATCGCCACATATTTTTAGATTTTTTTTTATCTATTTTAATAAAAGTGTTATTTGCGAAAAACCAAGAAAGAATTTGGTGAAAAGTTCAAATGTTGATTTTCAAAAACAAATATTTTTTAAACCATAAGCGATAACTAGGTAGTATAAGCATGTTTTTTGTTAGTAATTTAATGGTTATTGGAAAAATTTAAAAAATGTAAAAATCAATTCATATTTATAAAAGTTACAAGCTTTGAAAGCATTTTCCACCTCGAGGTGGTCGATTTTGGCACCCTGTAGCTCACCCTGTGTTACAACAGGGTATCTCAAAAATAAATATTTTGAAAGCCTATATCCTTGACTACAATCGCCTAGAATATACTATTCCAATCCAACCATTAGTTTAGAAGTTCCAGACTTATTACCACTTTTTTTTGGTTTTGAACCACTGTGTGCCAGTCAAAAGCAGTCAGAAAAAATCTTGCACTCTTCTATAGTCCGAACCCTCCCCTATACTCCTATACCCCATTAAACATCCGCCAGTTTCCGCTCGTGTGCACCAGAACAATTTTTCTGACCCAAGGTTAGATATTTTCTGCAAAATTTATGAATACAAAAGTTGTCCACTATGTGGTTAGGATATATTAAGTTTGAGGTGATTTTTGTAACTCCCAAAAATATTGGACCTTTATCCATCTTTTATTATACGGATCAACTCAAAAACACTTTCTGAGTCGATTAAACGATGTCCGTCCGTCCGTCTGAGTGTTATGAATACAAAAGATGGTCGTACCGGTGCACCGCGGTGTTTTTTTTTTTGCGTGTCAGCAGAGTTGTCAGGAGTTGTTATATACTTATAAAAAAGGGTTGAGATATAATGCGCTTAATTGTTACAGGTACATTTACATAGGTATCTTTCAAAAACATTAATAGTCTGAATTAGAGTTATATGATTTAAATACCTGACAAAATGGGAAACAATTTAAATAAGAGGTAAATGGTAAAAAAAAAAACTATTGCGACATAGCCCTTTAAGATATGAGCAGGTATGCTTCACCTTTTAAAAGGGGTTAGGGTGTGGGTTTTTTATGCTTCTAAAAGTGGTAATAAAAGATAAAAATTTGTAAATGGTAAAAAAAACTATTGCGACATAGCCCTTTAAGATATGAGCAGGTATGCTTCACCTTTAAAAAGAGGTTAGGGTGTGGGTTTTTTATGCTTCTAAAAGTGGTAATAAAAGATAAAAATTTTTATTTTACATAATTGCAAGGAAGAGTATTTATAATAATGTTTCCACAATTATTATTCATTACAATTTATGCAATGGCTAAGTACTGTTACAGAGATCTGGCAGATATTTATTTTCAACGAAATGATGAACGACTTCTTTAAGAATTGTAACCTAGAAGACATTGAAATGCACAAAGGAAAAATTACTAATTTTGCAGCGGATTTGAAAAGACGGTACATTGAATGCTCTCATAGCAAAGCAAAGATGTACAAACGTTACCAAGACTGGTTAATAAACTGCCAACGAAAGTGGAAAAAAGGGTCGACCAGCAAAACCAATTGACGGATGTAGTGAAAGATCTCGAAGGCGCAAGCTGGAGAATACCAATGAAGAAATTTCTCAAAGAATTATTAAGGATTCATTTTTGCACCAAATTCAATCAACCAAAAATAAAAAAAAAATAAAATTGAAATAATTGAAAAAATAGTAGAAGCGAGCCCAAGGCGCATAAAGAGGATTTTGAAAAGCATTCCTACACCAATTGAAGATTTGAAATTGACCAAAAATCAATATAAGGAATTGCGGAAGCGAACCAATGAAAAGAATTGTGGGATTTTTCCATAGTACCGAGATTTAGTTTCTGCCAAAAAAGAATGCTTACCTTCACAATCTGCTATTAGTGTCACTTCAACGTCAGCAGAAATAAAATTGCAAGATCTCCTTGAACATACTGCAGAACGATTGCTAAATACGCTTGATACTGATCATTTAAAAAAAATTGGTAATGGCAGCATTACTTTAATTTCTAAATGAGGATGTGATGGATCCTCTGATCAGAAACAATACAAGCAATTTAATGCCGAAAATTCATCAGATGCTAATTTATTTATGGTATATTTCGTTCCATTGCGCTTAACAAAAAGGTATAGCGTCTTAGAGCCGTCAACGAGTAGAGCAACTGAAATTGATATATGGAAAAATGAAATTCCTTCTTCAACAAAGTATTGCAGACCAATAAAATTTGCATTCAAAAAGGAAACCAAAGATGCCAT
This sequence comes from Cordilura impudica, assembly GCA_963682025.1. Lineage (NCBI taxonomy): Eukaryota > Metazoa > Arthropoda > Insecta > Diptera > Scathophagidae > Cordilura > Cordilura impudica. The sequence continues at coordinate 153,433,516 of OY821519.1, read as the reverse complement.
AACTGAAGAAGTTCAAAAAATAAAAGATCAAATTAAGGAACTTCAACCAGTAATATTTAAATTTGATGGCCAAGACATTGAAGTACATTTTAAAATGTGTCTCACAACGATTGATGGAAAAGTTGCACAAGCTTTAACTGGAACAAAGTCAACGTCAAGCTGCATTATATGCCAAAAGACATCAAGTCAATTAAGCCAACCCCCACCAGAAGACGATAGTTTTAAGGAAGCCTACGAATTTGGAATGTCCCTTCTTCATGCTAGAATACGTTTCATGGAGCATATTCTTAAATTGGGTTATGACTTGGAATTTGGTCCGTTAGGCGAAACAGTGAGAAAAAAACAAAGAAAATGAAGAAAAAATAAAGCAAAAAAAAAACAAATTCAACAAAAATATCTACAGCTAGGCCTCGTAATCGACCAACCAAAACAAGGGGAAGGAAACACAAATGATGGAAATACTGCAAGGAGATTTTTTTCCGATCCGGAAACTGCAGCATCTATCACAGGTGTAGATCATGAATTAATAAGACGATTCAAAATCATATTACAAGTTCTAGCATGCAGCAGAAAGATAAATGCAAAAAAATTTGGAGAGTACGCCAATAAAACAGCTATACTTTATAATGAAAAATACTCTTGGAGATATATGCCAGTTCATAAAATTTTGTACCATGGGGAACAAATATTCAAAACAATATGCTACCAATATGAGATCTATCTGAAGAAGCGTAAGAAAAAAAGGAACAAAGACTACAGATTCTTTCGCGAGCACAACACAAGGAAAATCTCCAGATATTGTACTAATGAAGACCTTATTACTATTTTGTTGTGCACTTCAGATCCATATATGTCCAACATTCGTCAGAAATGGAAAACTACCTCCATTGAATTAGACGAAGAAGCTAAACAACTTCTAGAAGAAGAAAATCAAGGCTATTTAGAAGAAATTTTTACTAAAATTGGTTGATTTAAAGTACTTTTTCATTAATATAGTTAAAAAATTTTCTTGATTTAAAAATTTATATATTTTGTAAATTTACAATAAAAATTGTTATATTTCATAAATATACCATAAAAATTGATATATAAATATTTAACCCATTTCCATCCTCTGTTCGCACTTGCGAACAAAAAAATTGCTCATTTTGAGTGGTAAAATTTTCTTTTTTTATTGAATTTTTATTGTTAAATTTTTGATGCATAAATATTGTACATATTGTTAGCTTAAAGAAGTGACAAATAAATATATTATTAATTTTTTTGTTTTTTCGCTATTAGCCATTTTGTGACACCACCTTTTTAAGAGGTTTTTTATTTTACTATTTACACGTAAAAATTTTCCGAAAATAAATATTTCGAGTATGCAGATTTTTCGACAACAAATGAAAGAAAATAAATCAAAACAAAAAATTCCAGGGAACATATTTTAGGTAACGGTAAACATTGTTGTTCGCAAGCGCGAACGTTGGCTGCTAATCAACATGTAATTTTTTGGATGCAAAACATGTGTGACTTACGTAGGAACTACACATGTAAGTAAAACTGTCTGAACATACACGTTATGGTCTTTTACTAAATCTAATCTTATTTTGGGAATAATAAATTCACACTTTAAGAAAGTTTTATGTTAATAATTAACAGTCTTAAAGGTTAAAACATTTTATTTTATTTTCTATTATTTTATTATTCCCCAACAAAGATATGTAACAGAAACTGAGAGCCTACTCAGGATATAATTTTTGATCAAGCTTCTACATCTGCAGCAGCCCTGCCACCAACAAAACGTAGGAAAATTGCAGATCGTACCTTACGCGTAATCAAAGTACCTATGTGGACACAAATAAATGATAGATGAAAAAACTTTCATTTTCCTTTAAAACCAAATACGGAACAATTTCTTGATGTTCAAGTGAAGCTATTTGCTGATATAAAAGAACTGTTACCATTGCAGCTCTTTGAAAAATTTTTTAATCGTCAAATGCGTGATTTAATCATAAATGAATCAAATATCTACGCCCAACAAAAAATGATTAACATTTCATTGAAAGAAAACAAATTGCGACGTTTTTTAGGAGTTCTGATGTTATCAGGATTCAACATGTTGCCCTCAATTGAAGACTATTGGTCAAATGATCCATGTCTAGGGAATCCTATAGTTATGCAGAGTATGTCACGAAAATTGTTCAAAGATATCAAACGAGCTATTCATTTTAACAGTAATTTGGACCAAAGTGACAAGATGACAAAGGTAAAAAAATTTCTGATGAGACTTAAATGTATATGATATTTTTTTATTTATTTATTTATTCTCCAGGTTAGACCATTGATTGATATGGCAAACCAAAAATTCATGCAGTGTGGCGTATGGAGTGCCGATTTGTCTATCGATGAACAAATGGTTCCATATTTTGGTCGCCACTCATGTAAGATGTACATACGTAGCAAACCAATCCGGTTTGGTTACAAATTGTGGTGTCTTTGCTCTGCAAGCGGCTGTCTGTATACCTGTATTCCGTATGCCGGTGCCAGCGACAATTACGATCGCCAAATCGGTTTGGGCGCAGACGTTGTACTAAGGCTATTGGGAAATATCGAAAATCCTCATAGTCATAGAGTATACTTCGACAATTTTTTCACGTCCCATCAGCTGATGTGTTTGCTGAGTTAAAAAGCAAATTTGTGCACATGGAACTGTCCGCAACAACAGATTTGGTAAAGCACCGTTTACAACAGCAAATCAATTAAACCGTGGTGAGTCTGATTTCAAATTCGGCAAAGCTAATAATGTACTAGTTGGTCGTTGGGCTGACAACAAGGAAGTGAGAGTCTGTACAAACTTTGACCAAATTGAGCCAATGCACTCTGTAAAGAGATGGAAAATTCAGAAATTATCAGCAGCCACGTATGTTTTACAATTATAACCAAGGCATGGGGGCGTCGATTTACCGGACAACGCGGTGCAAAACTACAGAATAAACATCCGTGCAAAAAAGTGGTATTGGCCTTTATTTAGTTCTATATTAAGCTCTTCTGTTGTCAACGCATGGAAGCTACATTGCAAAGGAAAAAAATGAAAAAGCAATGCCACAAAAATATTATCGCGTGATAATAGCAAAAGAACTTTTATTGTCATGTAAAAAAGAAGACAATTCTCCAGAATTTTCACCACGTAGAATGCCAAGAGTGGATTGCGAGCACATTCCCGTCGAGCAGAAAGACGGCAAACCCAGACGCTGTAGATTGAAATCATGTGGAAATCCAATAAAATGGATGTGCAAAAAATGTAATGTTCATTCGCATCCTAAGTGCTTTGAAGCATATCACCAAAATTAATTTTCTATAACAAAAACTGTAACCTTTTTTCTTAATAAAAATACTTACTTTAACCATAATAAAAATGTGTTAAAATTGATTCTTACTTATTGAAATACGAAAAACAAGATCAATTAAACTTTCTACCAGCAATGAATAATAATGTCGAATAGCGGCCACGTTCGCGCTTGCGAACACCATGTTCTGACGATCTCAGGTGAGCTAGATGAATTCTAACAACGGATTTGAGTTCAGAAACCTCTAATTAGCTAAGATCTTAAATTTCATTCAAATCGGATGACATTTATGTTTCGCGGCCGGAAATGGGTTAAAAAGACAATAAAAAAAAATTTAACTAAAGCAAAAACATACGAGTTTTTCATTGAAACTTCTCTATCTTGAACCAATATAAGGTAACTTTTACGTTCGCTGCTTAATAAATTATATTTTAACTCGGGATCTTTCAAAAAAAAGAAAACAACCTTTGGCCCTTGTGCACATTAGGACTAAAAAGTTTACGGGGGCCAAAGTTTGGCATTTTCTGAAAAAATTAACTTAAAAAATTGTTAAAAAGTATTAGTTGTAAAATTAAAAAAAACCTTTTTTTTTACCTTTTAACACTTCACTTTTATACTAAAATTCAACTACAAATGAAAATGTATTTTAAACCCCCCGTAACTTTTTTTATAGCAAAACTTAAAGGATAAAGTCTCACCTACCAAACAAAAAAAACCGCATATCAAAATTCCAATCTAATCAAAAGTTATAGATTTTTGACCGCCTTCTCGTCAAATGGTCCACTGCGCGCCGCCTTACTTGGAACAAATACATGGAATCAAAATTAACACAAAATTAAAATTAGTTCAACTTACATGGCTAATTTGCAGAAAGCTAGGTCTTGATTTTAAGTTACGAGTATTTGTATATAATTCAATAATGAAACCTATTTGGTGCTACGGTATACAGTTATGGGGAACCGCATTTTATATAGCGAAAATAGAGAAATGCCAAAGTAAGATCCTAAAGTCGATTACACGCATTCCATGATATGTGTGAAACTCACAATTGCATAGTGAATAAAACGTGCCTCTAGTCAAAGTCAAAATTATTAAAACCTGTTCAAACTACTTCAAAAAACTAGAAACTCACCCAAATGTCTTAGCACGAGACCTTATCAACAATCGCATCCACCAACGCCTAAGAAGGATATCTCATTATAATTTTTTTTTTCTTGAAATTTATCTAAGCTCCGTTTTTAGTATTATTGTAATAGAAGGTAATAATAATTATTTTGTCGTAAAATCTAAGATGAATTAAAAATTGGAAAATACTCGTACAAAAAAATTAATAAAAACAACCAAAATCAATATTACCTTTTTTTTTTTTTTTGTATATTTTGGCATGTTGTTTGTTGTTTTTTTTTTCCAAAATCTTCTTTATCATTTCTTATTCTCTATAACATTATTAACATTATAAATAGAAAGACAAAATTAAAATTGTAAGCGAAAAGAGCCTTTTTTGCAAAAAAAAAAAAAAAAAAAAAATAATTCAGCTGAAAACTTAAAAAAATAAATAATTAATGGAAAGAGTCAAACAGAACTAACTAAAAAGCATAATATTAATAAATCTAAAAAATCTCGGATTATAAAAAAAAAAAAAAAAAAAAAAACATTGCATTTGGCAGCAGCACCACGAAACACAGATGAAAGGACAGACCGTCACATTGTACAAATTGTGCAAAAATATCAATGCAAATCATCAGAAACTATTTTAAATAAGTTAAATTTAAATATAGATGCAAGTACTGTCGTCGCCGAACATTAGAAGCAGGTTTCCGAAGGGCACAGGCCAGCAAAAAAACTGCTCACCGAGAAACATTTGGCAAAAAGGTAGAACTTATTTTATCAATTCTATTTCGTTAAAATGCTTAGCATATCAATATCTGTAGGCTACATTTTGCACAAAAATATAAAAACTGGACGCCTAAAAAATTGAAAACTAAATTTGTTTTACTCTGACGGAATGTGAACTGTTCGTCGCAAGAAAGGAGATCGTTTAAACCCATAGTACTGCAAGCTAACTGTGAAGTAAGGCGGCAGATCAATTATGATTTGGGCATGTTTCTCTGGTTTTCGCATTAGATCCTTCCACGAAATGTTATGATGGCACACTCTGATTGGAAATTTCAACACGACAACGACCCGAAACATACTTCGAAGCTGGTAACAGAGTGGCTCACTGAAAATGGGGTTTAAACACTTCATTGGCCGGCCTAATCATGTTTCTAATGCTCGAAAACTTATTGGGTTTTTTTTTAATCACTTGATTTGAGCTAAAAAATGTATTGTAAATTTTTTTGCAAAGCTCTAATGAATGTCAAGAAAAGGTTGCATTATTTCGAATTTTAAAGGACCAACTTTGGAACATTCTATCTTGCGGTTACTATGTGTCACTAAATTCACTTAACAACTCACCATTATTTACATACAATTGTATATTTGTTACTTACGACACTCATTAACAAACGGTTATCATAATGGATTTACAAAAAGAAGCAAAAAATATTTCTTTAAATCGACATACTTTAAGCATTGTTGAAGCTATTTCCATTTGAATTAAGTAGTAATATCATTTACTTTATTTCCAAATATTTGTTGACTTAGTTCTCTTTTGAAAAGGCTATTATGTGAATTGACTTTATTTCGCATAACTATAGGAAATATTGTTAATTGGCGTTATTTCCTTTTATCTTGTTACCTGTCACCGTTACAACCATCAGCACAAACTCATTATGCCCTCACCACATAGTGGTATAGGGAAAAAACCGTGTTAACTGAAATCGCTTTAAAAAATTTACTTTTGTACATACAACATTACCATTAGAAACGTAAAAAATGCCGCTGAGTAAGTGAACGCTATAGATCCAATGAGAAACTTCGCTTTTCCCGGTCCAGTACGAGTCATCGGTAAAACTCCAATCATACACAAAAACCACTTGATAGGGGCAATATTACGATAAAATATATTCTAAAAACAATATTTGAAAATTGTATTATTTTGTCATGCTTTCCGTATGACACACTACTCAATTCAATCTTACTGGTATGAAGTGCTGATTCATCGAATCAATAGTGGACATAGACTGGCAACTCGCTCGTTTTTCATTATTGTAATTTTTAAATCCACTATCTAAACGATCCAATATACCATTGGAATATTTTCGCACTCCAATATTATTGATAACTGGCTTAACATTTAGAAAGATCGCATCTTGCTTCGTTTTGCGATTATAATTATTCCACATTTGAGTTAATTTTTTCCCTGATTTCTTAAAGAGACAAAAACGTACTGTAACCAAACTCATTTAATGACTTCCCACATTAACTCTGTCCAGACCAGAGGAATCGTCTAGCAGCGAACAAATTTCATTAAATATAGATAATATTGACCAATAACCAGAATTTATAATTAAGTTTGTATTTGTATTTATTTTTGAAGGACATCCCCTTTACAAATGGGTGAGTTTGTAAACACGTTCTTCAGAAAAAGAAAAGTATTGCTTTCTTAATGTTGTTTACATCACCAACATCAACGATGGTGTTAGTAACTACTTTTAAATATAGTGTTGCATTTCTTATTGACCTTAGCCTACAATGACACTCATTTAACATTGTTCACATAATTTAGATGTAAAAAGAAAATATTTATTTGACATGAACGTGGCTTTCTGTTCGTTTTCTTTCGCATCAAAATTCAGGTTATTCAAATGTAGGTCAAAATAAATGTTAAAGCTAAATAATTATGCTCAAAATCAAGGTTGTAAATAAAAGCAAAGACATCAAATCGCAAATGATCCGACAACTGAAAAGAGGGAAATATTTTCGACGAAGTTTTTGTAGAATTCGTGTTATAAATGTGGCGTAGCTACAACATTTTTGTGGGAGGAGTGATCATTAGAGCCTGTATCAAAAAAATTTTTTTATATGTATATACGTTTATTTAAAAAAAAAATCATGTGAGTCCGATCACAAGGGAGATGTGTAAACATCTAATAATTAAAGAAAACATCAACATCATATTTTCTAGTGCATAAAAAATAAGTCGATTATGCTGTTTTCTGAAATTCAATTGATGTTTTCTGAAATGCAATTGATGTTTTCTGAAATTCAATTGATGTTTTCTGAAATACAATTAATGTTTTCAGCAATTCAAATGATGCTTCTTGAAATTCTATTGATGTTTTCTGAAATACAATTAATGTTCTCAGCAATTCAAATAATGCTTTTTGAAATTCAATTGATATTTTCTGAAATTCTATTTATGTTTTCTGAAATTCAAATGATGTTTTCTGAAATACATTTGATGTTTTCTGAAATACAATTGATGTTTTCTGTAATTCTATTGATGTTTTCTGAAATTCAATTGATGTTTTCTGAAACTCGAATGATGTTTTCTGAAATTAAATTGATGTTTTCTTAAATTCTATTTATGTTTTCTGAAATTCAAATGATGTTTTCTGAAACTCGAATGATGTTTTCTGAAATTCTATTTATGTTTTCTGAAATTCAGTTGATGTTTTCTGAAATACAATTGATGTTTTCTGAAATACAATTGATGTTTTCTGAAATTCTATTGATGTTTTCTGAAATTCTATTTATGTTTTCTGAAATTCAAATGATGTTTTCTGAAATACAATTGATGTTTTCTGAAATACAATTGATGTTTTCTGAAATTCTATTGATGTTTTCTGAAATTCAATTGATGTTTTCTGAAACTCGAATGATGTTTTCTGAAATTATATTGATGTTTTCTGAAATTCTATTTATGTTTTCTGAAATTAAAATGATGATTTCTGAAACTCGAATGATGTTTTCTGAAATTATATTGATGTTTTCTGAAATTCTATTGATGTTTTCTGAAATTCAATTGATGTTTTCGGAAACTCGAATGATGTTTTCTGAAATTATATTGATGTTTTCTGAAATTCTATTTATGTTTTCTGAAATTCAAATGATATTTTCTGAAACTCGAATGATGTTTTCTGAAATTCTATTTATGTTTTCTGAAATTCAAATGATGTTTTCTGAAATTATTTTGATGGTTTCTGAAATACAATTGATGTTTTCTGAAGTTCTATTTATGTTTTCTGAAATTCAAATGATGTTTTCTGAAATACAATTGATGTTTCCTGAAAGTATATTGATGTTTTCTGAAATTCAATTGATGTTTTCTGAAATTTTATTGATGTTTTCTGAAATACAGTTTATGCTTTCAGAAATTCTATTGATGTTTTCTGAAATACAATTGATGTTTTCTGAAATTATAATTATATTGATGGTTTCTGAAATACAATTGATGTTTTCTGAAATTCTATTTATGTTTTCTGAAATTCAAATGATGTTTTCTGAAATTCTATTGATGCTTTCTGAAATTCAATTGATGTTTTCTGAAATTCTATTGATGCTTTCTGAAATTCAATTGATGTTTTCTGAAATTATATTGATGGTTTCTGGAATACAGTTGATGTTTTCTGAAATTCTATAGATGCTTTCTGAAATTCAATTGATGTTTTCTGAAACTCGAATGATGTTTTCTGAAATTATATTGATGTTTTCTGAAATTCTATTTATGTTTTCTGAAATTCAAATGATGTTTTCTGAAATTATATTGATGGTTTCTGAAATACAATTGATGTTTTCTGAAATTCAAATGATGTTTTCTGAAATTATATTGATGGTTTCTAAAATACAATTGATGATTTTTGAAATTCTATTGATGTTTTCTGAAATTCAATTGATGTTTTCTGAAACTCGAATGATGTTTTCTGAAATTATATTAATGTTTTCTGAAATTCTATTGATGTTTTCTGAAATTCAATTGATGTTTTCTGAAACTCGAATGATGTTTTCTGAAATTGTATTGATGTTTTCTGAAATTATATTGATGTTTTCTGAAATTCAATTGATGTTTTCTGAAACTCGAATGATGTTTTCTGAAATTATATTGATGCTTTCTGAAATTCTATTTATGTTTTCTGAAATTCAAATGATGTTTTCTGAAATTATATTGATGGTTTCTGAAATACAATTGATGCTTTCTGAAATACAATTGATGTTTTTTGAAAGACAATTGGAAAATGTTTAGAAAAGAACATATCATAATTTTTTCACCAATACAATCATAAGTCACACAGCGTTATCTGCTTCAGCTCACACCGATATGAGTTACGCTGTTTTTGTGATTGTATTGTGAAATAGAAATTTACCCCCCTGCGCGTATAGATGTTTACACATCAAAAAGAATTAACAAAACGAATTTAAATTCTAAACTTTTAATATGTACCAACAATATTAAGTATAATAGTAGATAAATCACACATTCTTTTCATTAAAACATAAAATTAATTAATTTTATTAGATGAATCACATTAAATATTACTCGAAAATCAGTTTTCTGATTATTTTTTTTTTTGCAAAATATATCGAGAATGACGTCTGTGTAAATGTCATTCTTTACCACTTCCTTTTTAATGTTCAAAATTGCTAAATTTACAATCCGTTTGGTTTATTGTTAAACGTAACCAGGTTTTAATTCTCCTCATTGCCGAAAAGCTTCATTCACAACCAGCTGAGATAATTGTTAGGCTCATTGTCACTAGTAAAAGTTTAAACAAGTTGGATATATATTTTTTAATTAAAAAAAAAGTGACTTCTGCTTTAAGAGAATCAAGCCAATTTTTAAAATATCTCTATAATTATCGCCGAATTCTGCTGATTCTTCTAAATCTATTCTGAAAAATGCAATGACAGATTTTGCAAATGTAATACTTTGAAATCTATCTAAATATATAAAATACAATGTTTGTATGTTTGTCCTCTATAGACTCTAAAACTATCCAACCGATTTGGCCCAAACCGGTTTCATTTCAAAGGTTATAGTCCAAATTAGGCTATATATATTTCAAGTGGGCGTGGCCCCTCCCACATAAATTGAATAACATCATATATCTTGACTATTGTGATAGCAAGAGTTTTGAAACATTTCAGTATCTCATATGTTACTGATTTGAATAATCAGGAAAAAAATGGGCGGGATCGGACCAGTGGGAGTGGCAGCTCCCATACAAAGTGAATATTTAGCTCATATACAAAATTAATATTAATATTAAATATCTAGGGTTCTATATTAGCTATATAGCCTTCAAACTTTGTACGAGTCCATCAATTACAAATATTAGTACTCGAACTGAAAATGGGCGGAATGGGATAAATGGGCATGGTACCAAAAGCAAAAAACAAATAAGCATTAAAATAAATTATCACATTCAAGACTTTTTGCAAGGTTATTTAATAATGTTATTCAAAAATTGTTTTAGCGTTCCTCATAGTCCTAGAATAAATAAAAAAGGTAAAGAAGTAAACAATAATTTTTATGATATGGTTTTAAGTAACAATTCATATTTAACAGGTACACTTAACATAAAAAATATATTTTATTGCTATGGTAATCACATGCGGTTTAATTTCCATAATTACAGAATTTAACAAGTGAATTAGTTCAGGTATATACAAGTCATCATAGAATTAACAAGTGAAATGGATCAGGTATATTTTATTCAACTGATTTCCTTCTTAAAATTTTATTGGGATTTCCCCCCTTAAGCGTGAAAAAACGCGTTTTCAATAACACAGGTATTCATTGAACATTTTTCAATAATTTTATTGCTGCATCAGGCAAATTTAAAAAAAAAATGAATATATAATTCTGTTTTTTAACATTTGTTTGCCATTGTTATTTTTTAAGTGATAGTGAAAAGTTATAAATTGTGTAATTGCTAAAATAGTGAAAATAGCGAAAATAGTGAGAAAAGTAATACAGTTAAAAATAAGAAAATAAAGAACGTGTAAGTATTTATATTTTTTTCAATTGCATTTTATTTTAATTGCGCTGTGCATCATTTTGCATACTACTTTTAATATTTGATATATCTTTTGATATATATAAAACAAAGTTTATAACTCACAAACGGCTGCACCGATCTTTTTGAAACTTTCAGTGTGTATATCCACAATTTTTAAAATGCCACCGAAAAGAGCTTCAATTGGAAGAATTACAGCAGGTTCACAACGCAAAAGAGAAGGAAGGGTAGCCGAAACGCCTGAAAACCGTGAAGTGCGTTTAGAGTTGAACAGTCAAGAGCAGAAGAAACAACTGAAAACATACAGCACGGCTAGAACAACTTCGAACCAGAGCAAGTACATCAAGAGCTGCTGAAACTCTTCAACTGCATGAAAACCGGATTGAAGGCATTCGAGTCCAAACAGCACAATCGAGAAAAAGAATGGATTTGCAGTTGGCGGCATTCAATTATGACAAAAACTGTGACTACAGTAATCATCCGTATGTTGTGATTGGGTCAATTAATACTCTTTGTTTGTACTGCCAAGCACTGAAATTTAAAAAGGAATCACCGGGCATGTGTTGTTCGAATGGTAAAGTTCAGTTTCACCGCTGCACAGTGGACCATATTTTGAGAAGGCGGCCAAAAATCATTTTTTTTTTTGTTACCGATTTTAAAGTTACGTTATTCATTTGAAAGTAAATACTAGTAAACCTCGGGAGCCAAAAAATTGCGACTCTATCTCAACTATATCACAGCGAACAGGATCTTCGAAAATGGGCTTTCTCAGTATTTTGCTAAAATTAAAAATTTCTTTGTAAATTTTTATTCTTGAATGACTGTAACTTTTTTGATTTAAAAGATTTTGAAGTGAAATAAATTTTGTATAATTTTGTGGCTTCCATACTATTAATGTTAAAAACATAAAGTTACTGAGTCATTCCGAAATTTAAAAAAAAAATTTTTTTAAAAGGTCCAAATTTTCCGAAAATCTCCTACTTAATAGAGCATAACTCCTGCCAGTCAAAAGCAGTCAGAAAAAATCTTACACTCTTCTATAGTCCGAACCCTCCCCTATACTCCTATATCCCATTATACATCCGCCAGTTTCCGCCCGTGTGCACCAGAACAATTTTTCTGACCCAAGGTTAGATATTTTCTGCAAAATTTATGAATACAAAAGTTGTCCACTATGTGGTTAGGATATATTAAGTTTGGGGTGATGTTTGTAACTCCCAAAAATATTGGACTTTTTTCCATCTTTTATTATACGGATCAACTCAAAAACACTTTCTGAGTCGATTAAACGAAGTCCGTCCGTCCGTCTGAGTGCTATGAATACTAAAGTTGGTCGTACCGGTGCATTTAAAAAAAATTGTTAATGGCAGCATTACGTTAATTTCTAAATGGGGATGTAATGGATCCTCTGGTCAGAAACAATACAAGCAATTTAATGCCGAAAATTCATCAGATGCTAATTTATTTATGGTATCTTTCGTTCCATTGCGCTTAACAAAAAGGTATAGCGTCTTAGAGCCGTCAACGAGTAGAGCAACTGAAATTGATATATGGGAAAATGAAATTCCTTCTTCAACAAAGTATTGCAGACCAATAAAATTTGCATTCAAAAAGGAAACCAAAGATGTCATAACTGAAGAAGTTAAAAAAATAAAAGATCAAATTAAGGAACTTCAACCAGTAATATTTAAATTTGATGGCCAAGACATTGAAGTACATTTTAAAATGTGTCTCACAACGATTGATGGAAAAGTTGCACAAGCTTTAACTGGAACAAAGTCAACGTCAAGCTGCATTATATGCCAAAAGACATCAAGTCAATTAAGCCAACCCCCACCAGAAGACGATAGTTTTAAGGAAGCCTACGAATTTGGAATGTCCCTTCTTCATGCTAGAATACGTTTCATGGAGCATATTCTTAAATTGGGTTATGACTTGGAATTTGGTCCGTTAGGCGAAACAGTGAGACAAAAACAAAGAAAATGAAGAAAAAATAAAGCAAAAAAAAACAAATTCAACAAAAATATCTACAGCTAGGCCTCGTAATCGACCAACCAAAACAAGGGGAAGGAAACACAAATGATGGAAATACTGCAAGGAGATTTTTTTTCCGATCCGGAAACTGCAGCATCTATCACAGGTGTAGATCATGAATTAATAAGACGATTCAAAATCATATTACAAGTTCTAGCATGCAGCAGAAAGACAAATGCAAAAAAATTTGGAGAGTACGCCAATAAAACAGCTATACTTTATAATGAAAAATACTCTTGGAGATATATGTCATCCACAGTTCATAAAATTTTGTACCATGGGGAACAAATAATTCAAAACAATATGCTACCAATAGGAGATCTATCTGAAGAAGCGTAAGAAAAAAGGAACAAAGACTACAGATTCTTTCGCGAGCACAACACAAGGAAAATCTCCAGATGTTGTACTAATGAAGACCTTATCACTATTTTGTTGTGCACTTCAGATCCATATATGTCCAACATTCGTCAAAAATGGAAAACTACCTCCATTGAATTAGACGAAGAAGGCTATTAATCAAGGCTATTTAGAAGAAATTTTTTCTAAAATTGATTGATTTAAAGTACTTTTTCATTACACTAACAACAAGTTACACTTTTTTTATATAGTTAAAAAATTTTCTTGATTTAAAAATTTATATATTTTGTAAATTTACAATAAAAATTGTTATATTTCATAAATTTAGCATAAAAATTGATATAGAAATATTTAAAAAGACAATAAAAAAAATTTAACTAAAGCAAAAACATACGAGTTTTTCATTGAAACTTCTCTATCTTGAACCAATATAAGGTAACTTTTACGTTCGCTGCTTAATAAATTATATTTTAACTCGGGATCTTTCAAAAAAAGAAAACAACCTTTGGCCCTTGTGCACATTAGGACTAAAAAGTTTACGGGGGCCAAAGTTTGGCATTTTCTGAAAAAATTAACTCAAAAAATTGTTAAAAAGTATTAGTTGTAAAATTAACTGAAAAAATAACACATTATATTAAAAAAAAAACCTTTTTTTACCTTTTAGCACTTCACTTTTCAACTACAAATGAAAATGTATTTTAAACCCTCCGTAACTTTTTTTACTTTCGGAATTACGTTTTATAGCGAAACTTAAAGGTTAAAGGTTATAGATTTTTGACCGCCTTCTCGTCAAATGGTCCACTGTGCGCTGGTTGAGCCACCTGAACCACTTAAAAGCTACGTTTCTGGCAACACAGCATTGTCCAAACATTTTTTGAAAAGCATTCGGAAATACAATTCGAGCTTTCAAATGACTTCGTTTGGAGCTACAAACATTGTTAGCAATACAGGTTTGTCTGCTCTTTTTGTTTTTTTACATAAAAAATACATTACAAAAATTATTTTTCCAGGTTTTATGCCAACATTTAAATGCAAGGACAAGTTTACCACAAAATCGGTTCGCTTCTTCCAAAGCTAGATGAAGATTCCAAGTTTTTGCAAATTTATTTCACAGGAGATGAAGAAGAAGAAGTTGATCAACGTTGCGCTGCTATCAACGGAACAAACAGTGAGCATAAACGACGCTTTAACGCTCCAACGATTAATGAAGTGGCAGTCGTTATGGTTGGAATGGAATTCGATCGGCGAAACATCATAATTCAGAGACGAAATACAAATTTGCAACGAGTCTCTGAGACACACCGATCGTATGATGCTCTTCAATATCCAATATTATTTTGGCAAGGTGAAGATGGATACCATTTAAACATCATGCAGATAAACTCTGTTACAGGTGCAGCAACAACTAAAAGGTTTGTTTTTTTAATTTGAAGTACATATTTTTTAAAATATATAAATGAGTTTATTTGTTTATATCGGTAACAATTTATTAAACAAAATTATTTGTATTACAGGTTTCATCTATAGATTATTATGCATATCGCATTATGATAAGAGCTCAACAATCCAATCACATTTTGAAATGCCGTGAACTCTTCCATCAGTTCATTGTGGACATGTACGCCAAAATTGAAAGCGAGCAAATGATGGAAACGCTGCCAACATTGGTCAAATGTGTATACTTCCTGCTTCGTACACTGGAAGCCCAAGACATATGCATGAGTATGCTCAAGATGCTTTGACGTATGTTCGAAGATACGGGCGACCAGATCTTTTCATCACATTCACGTGCAATCCAGCATGGTCGGAAATCAAAGATTTTTTATCGCCTGATCAGTCATCGTATCACAAACATGATCTGACAGCAAGAGTTTTCAAACAAAAACTAAAGAAACTCATGGATCTCATCATAAAAAATCGTATTTACGGCGAAGTGCAATGCTGGATGTATTCGATTGAATGGCAAAAACGGGGCTTACCACATGCTCATATTTTAATTTGGTTGAAAGTAAAAATTGTTCCAACTCAAATCGATAGTGTTATATCTGCTGAACTACCGAACCAACAAGAAGATCCGATACTTTTTGACGTTGTATGCAAGAACATGATTCACGGCCCATGCGGAGCATTGAATATGAATTCACCTTGCATGAAAGACGCCAAATGCACGAAAAGATATCCACGCGATTTGATTAACGAAACTCAATCTGGTGAGGATGGATATCCAAAATACAGACGACGAAAACCAGAAGATGGAGGATTCACCACCACCATTAAAATAAGAAACGTTGAAATTGACATTGATAACAGATGGATTGTTCCCTACAGTCCAATACTTTCAAAAACCTTTCAAGCTCATATCAATGTGGAATACTGCAACTCCGTAAAATCCATTAAGTACATATGCAAATATGTTAACAAAGGTAGTGACATGGCAGTTTTCGGGCTTTCAAGTCGAAACGATGAAATCACTCAATTTCAGATGGGTCGTTACATCAGTAGTAATGAAGCTGTCTGGCGAATTCTTTGTTTCAGTATTCATGAACGATATCCAACTGTTCAACATCTTTCTGTTCATTTAGAAAACGGTCAACGTGTTTACTTTACCGAAGAAAATGCAGAAGAACGAGCAGCACAGCCACAAAATACAACACTTACGGCTTTTTTTCAATTGTGTCAAGCTGATAATTTTGCAAAAAACATTGCTGTATCATGAAGTTCCAAAATATTTCACTTGGAACACAACACGCAAATGTTTTGCAGGAGAAAGCGAGGCGCTGTTATTCCAGACTATTCTGATGTTCGTGCATCTGATGCTTTGGGTCGAGTATATCTGTTCATCCAAATAACACTGAATGTTACTATTTAAGAATGTTGCTTCACACAGTCAAAGGTCCAACATCATTCCAAGCTTTGAAAATGGTTAATGAAGAAATATGTGAAACGTACAGAGAAGAATGTTATCGACTCGGCTTACTTGAAAACGATCAGAATTGGGACATAACATTGGCAGAAGCAGCTCTCACGTGTCTTCCGCTACAAATTCGCACACTCTTTGCTATAATTTTAACGACTTGCGCGCCTTCAGATCCAAAAAATCTTTGGCAAAAACACAAAGAAAGCATGAGTGACGATATACTAAGACAAGCACGTACAACGAACCCTGATGTGGAAATCCAGTTTTCGGATGACATTTTCAATGAAGCACTCATACTACTTGAAGATAGATGTATTTCGATCAACAACAAAATTATTTGCCAGCTTGGACTACCAGCCCGCGACGTGATCGAAACAATGTCCACGACAGAGATTTGCCACGTGAACGGCAGTATAATTCTGATGAATTGCACCATTTTGTCCATGCTCAGAAACAATTGTTGACTGCTGATCAAAAAATAGTTTTAGAAAAACTTATGGAACACGTAGCAAACAAAAGAGGTGGAATTATTTTCCTTGACGCACCTGAAGGCACTGGAAAAACATTTCTGCTCAATTTGATACTCGCTGAGATTCGATCGAAAAATGAAATTGCACTTGCTGTTGCATCGTCTGGAATCGCATCAACTTTACTTGATGGTGGGCGTACAGTGCATTCAGCTCTTAAACTTCCATTAAATGTAAACCATACCGAAACACCAACATGTAACATCGAAAAAAATACTGGCATGGCTGCAATATTAAAAACAAGCTCACTTATTGTATGGGATGAATGCACTATGGCACACAAGAAATCTCTTGAAGCTCTTGACCGTTCTCTGAAAGATTTCCGAGCAAATGATCGACCAATTGGTGGAGCTCTATTGCTTCTTGCTGATGATTTTCGACAAACTTTGCCAGTGATTCCAAAATCAACACCAGCAGATGAACTAAATGCATGTTTGAAAGCGTCATATCTTTGGAGACATGTAAAAGAACTTACATTGTCGACAAACATGCGTGTGCATTTACTTCAAGATGCTGCTGCACAAATATTCGCCAAACAGCTTTTGGATATGGGCGATGGAAAACTTCACTTCCGTATGCACCGACTACACGTGAAATATCTTTTCCGCTAAACTTTTGCCAAATGCAGTCATCAATTCAAGATGTTGTGCAGAAAGTTTTTCCCGATACTGCAAATAATTTCAAAAACCATGATTGGCTTTGCGAACGAGCAATTTTGGCTCCGAAGAATGATGATGTCAACAAAATAAACCATCAAATTCAATTGAAGCTACCCGGTGAAGTTGTGAAGTACAAATCGATTGACACAGTTATAGATGAGTAACAAGCTGTTAACTATCCAATAGAGTTTCTTAACTCTATGGAACCTTCTGGAATGCCACCACACATCTTAACTTTAAAAATTGGTTCACCAGTGATGCTCATTCGCAACTTAGATCCACCGAAATTGTGCAACGGAACAAGACTTGCTGTTAAAAAACTATCTCCAAATTTAATCGAAGCCACAATCATCAGCGGCAATGTAAAGGAGAAGAAGTGCTGATACCACGAATTCCAATGATTTCAACCAATTTACCCTTCGATTTCAAGCGATTACAGTTTCCAGTGCGTCTTGCTTTCGCCATAACCATCAATAAGGCTCAAGGCCAATCGCTAAGTGTTGCTGGTTTGAACTTAGAAATTCCTGTTTTTCGCACGGCCAATTATATGCTGCTTGCTCTAGAGTTGGAACGCCAAAAATCTTTATGTTTACACACCTACCGAAAAAAATCAAAATATTGTTTATCCGCCCGCTAGCATTAAGATAAAGAAGTTAATAAATAAACAAAATTTTCTTTTTTTGCAAACACACTTATTTCATTTTATTAGCGTAGTACCACACGCAGGGTATCCGCTAGTCTGTACTATAAATTGGATGATATGTTATCAATCACCGGATAAAAAGATTTTATACTGAATAATAATGTATTGGTCAAATGATCAATCGTAGACAGATCCTTCAAATAAATTATGGAGAGTACAATCGGTGATCAATATGGTTAGAAATCGATGTATTCAATTGGCAACTGAAATAGATGAGCAAATGATCCCTTTTACGGGAAGATGCTCGTTGGTTTAAAAAATCTGGTGTATGCTACGTCTAATGGTGACTTTGAAGTCTTTCAAGGAGCTGGGACATTTGTAGATTGTGGATTAGGTCATGGGCCGTCTATATACTTTATACTTAATACTTTCACTGATTTTTTTTACTACAATTGTAACGGGCACGATTCATGGTAACGGGCACGATTATGGCAAACAGATTAGGCAAAAAAATTTACTTTCCTTTAGACAAAAACATGACAATTTCCGAATGGTGATAATGTTGCAGTCGTGAAATGAAATGAGTGAAGTTGATAGATGGAACAGAAACCTCAAGCACCGTAGTCCTGTTCAAATACCTGCTGTGACTCAACATTACAACGCTTTTAAGGGTGGCGTTGATGTCGCTATTTATTTATTTATTTATTTATTTATTTAGTAACTATGTATATAATAAGATTTGAGCACTAGCTACTAAGGCCATCAGCTCATGTTTGATTAAAGATAATCAAAGAGATATTATTTTTTTTTTTTTTTAATAAGGATTGTATTAAATAGTGTTATATATATTCAGTTCTTTTAAAAGTTTTATGAGTTTATTAATATTGTACTAGCAGATTCCAGCCCTCGAAATTCGAGTGCAAATTCTGGGAAATTTTATGTTTGCATTAAATAAAGATCCTAAAGGTATGCTTATCAATTATAGCCAATTCACAAATCAACACAAAAAACAAACTCATTGTTATTACAAACTCATTAACAAATTTAATAAACAAATACGTAGCATTGTATAATTTTTTGTATTTGTTAGTAGCAATGTTAAATGCAATTTACTCAAAATATAAGAAAAATTTCAAAATCTGTAAATCTGCAAAATGGCTAATAAGAAATACCTTTCAAATAATATACGTTTGGTCCAAATCGGGATAAAACGGTAGAAAAAAACATCGTTCACAAGAAATCGCCTAGCCCATTAATATTATAGATTTTGTACAGAGTTAAAAAAAAACACACACTGAATAAAAAACTCGTACATTTATGTATGTAAACATAGCTCAGACCAACGAACACATATTTTTATTTTCATATCAATTATGTGTGTTTCTAAATTTTGTACGGTGCCCAACACAATCATGACTGTGTTTCGTTTTAATATTTCGTTATCTACACGAACATTTTTCTATCACGTATTTTTTGTTTCGAACACACATAAACCACACAGATTCGAGTGTAGCTTTATTTTAAGTTTGTTTTCTTGCACGTGTACTGCTATAATAGAGGATGTGCAAACCATGATTTTGTGACAAGAAAACTGACAACGCAAGAGTGGATGAGATGGGAACCAACATCGGACAGAGAATTGCGACAGAGCAAAATGAATCTGGAAGCAAATTGTGAGACATACATTGTTTGTGTCACAAGGTTAAGATAAAAATTTTAAGATAATTGAAATTTATATTTTAAACATAGCAATTTATGTATTTGCTTAACTCTGTGTTGCTATGACTTATGTATTGTGAAATTTTTCATTTATATTTAAAAATTTGATGTTTTTGATTAATTTCATTTATAATAATCGTAATTGATTATACCCTATACCACTATGTGTTTTGGGTATAATGACTTTGTGCTGCTGTTTGTAACTACCAAAAATATTTGACCTAGACCCATCTTTTACTATAACGATCGACTCAGAATCACTTTCTGAGTCGATTTAGCGATGTCCGTCCATCCGTCTGTGTATCCGTGTAAACCCTGTAATCAAACTACAGGTCGCAAATATGAACATATTTTTATGAAATTTGGTATATAAGCTTTCATCGGCCATAGGATGAGCGCTATTGAAATTGGTGAAATTCGGTCCATGTTCAGACCTAGTCTACATGCAAATGACCCCTATGAAATCGACTTAAATTGCCATAAGATCCAAATTATCATATAGATCTCAGTCAAATTGGGTTTTTATGAGCTTATTATATTCATTTATTAGTAGTCCAAAAATAGTCCCTTTAGGGCAATCCTTATTCACAGGCCGCATATAGAGCTGCTTCCCGATCTTCACTAAAATCTATCAAAAAACAAAAATATTGCACAGATTTTTCTCAAATTTGGTTTGTATATATTTTTTCAAAATATAAGTGACTTTGCCAAATATGGTCAGGGTCGGTCCATTTTTCGACCTAGTCCCCATATATATATGGCACCCGATATGAACTTTTTCATATCTGCAGCCAAAACAATTAATAACAGTGCCACTCAAATTTGGTTTATGTTTATTTTCTATATCTAATTGGACCTAAACGCATGGTATAGGGTATCGTACTTGTTTTATATTAAAAAAAAAGAAGCAATAACAATAAAATCTCTTTTTGAATTTGTTTGAGGAGCTAATAAATGAAAAAAATAAAACTAAAAATTTTATTAATGAATAGTTCATATATAATTGTTAAAAAAAATAAGTTAACAATAAAATTAATGTTATTGTCTTTAAAATAAACATAATTAAAAAAAAATATTCAAAATTCAAAAATAACGATTGTTTGTTTGGATAGAGTTGTATCTTCTGAAATTAATACAAAGTAAAGCTGTATGGTACGAAAACTGATTCCAACCACACTGCTCGTAGGCCAGACTTTAGGTGATCCCGCCCATTTCTGTCCTGGTTACTCACATTAGTAACATATGTACTACTGCAATGTTTCAAAATTCTTGCTGTCACAATAGTCAAGGTATATGATTTTATTCAATTTATGTGGGAGGGACCACGCCTACTTGAAATACAAAAAGCCGTAAACCTAATCTGGACTACTACCTTTCTAATGAAACCGGTTTGGCTCAAATCGGTTGGGTAGTTTCAGACTCTATAAAACACAAATATACATACGTTGTATTTTATATATGTATATAGATTTTTAACTTATTGTACAATGTTGCACCTTAGTAAGCGCGGAATATCTTGTGTTATAGAATTATGTAAATATTTTGTAAATAAACCGAAAACTCGGATTTTCGAAAGTTTTAAAATTTTGATATTGGATCATTCCGATTTAAGAGTTTGATATCTCGTTTTGAAAAACATGACAACGGCTTTAAAAAAATAAAATAAAAATAGCAAAAAAAATAAATATATGTATGTATATGTCATTGGTGGTACAATATGAAAATTGGATTTAGCCACGCCCCTCCGCCCACAGACCGAAAATCAAAAATCACAGTGTCACCCGCCTGAATATTCTGAAGATTCCCTGAAAATTTCATCAAAATCGGCCCAGCCGTTTTGGAGTCCATACGTTACATACATACACACATCCTGTTTCATATACACTTATGCTCACATAATTAAGTCATGGGTATGCAATGAAATGTTTTTTTAGTTTTTCTCTTAAGTCTAATTCTTCCGGTTCTAACCTTACTATTTTGTGCAACCCTGCTATGCGAGCAGTTGTTTACATTGATTAAAGCAAAACTAAAAATTTGGGTATTCTCCGAAAAATATGGAAACCTCAAAAAGGTCATATGCGCTGTGCTCACATAATTAAGTCACCACGCGTATCGTGAGCAAATTAGTGATTTGAAGATTTTTTTTTTTAAAATAATAAATAAATTAAAAACAACTAAATTAAAAACAAATAACATCAGCTGAAATGCTATGGGTAAACAAATAAGTTCAAATTCGGCTGAAGAGAAAATAATATGGGATTGTTTCCAAAGATACAAAAATATTGCAAAAGTAGTGGAGATTTTTAACTTTTCTCGGGGTAAAATTACAAATGCCATTACGCATTACAAAAAATATGAAACTTTTGAAAATATTCCGCGCAAAAAACAGAGAAAAACGACTTTAAATGATGACAGACGCATTGCAAACCTGAGTAAAACTGATCCTTTTTTAACTTCGTCGCAAATCAGAGCTCAAATGGAAACTTAAAACGACGTTTGCAAGAAAACAATTTGCATGGACCAATGGCCAGGAAGAAACCGTTGGTTTCCTTCAAGAACACTAAGAAGCGGCTCCGATTTGCGACTGACCATCTTGCTAAAGGCCTAAATTTTTGGAATTTAATTGTTTGGAGCGACGAATCCAAGTTTAATGTTTTGATGGTAGAACATATGTGCGATGCCCTCCATTTAAGGAATTGGATCCAAAATACATCAAAAAAAACTGTGAAACACGCTGGATCATCAGTCTTGGTGTGGGGTTGCTTTACCGCATTGGGTGTGGGTCCTATAGTCAAGATTGACGGTATAATGAATGGGGAAATGTATAAAAATATACTAAAGGAAAATTTGGCCACCGAATATGCTGACAATTTGCCGCTTGCGTGGATTTTCCAACATGACAATGACTGACCCGAAGCATTGTTCGAAGGTAGTTAAGTCGTGGTTGGCAACACAGTCCATCAAGCTTCTGGAATGGCCGCCGCAGAGTCCCAACTGAAACCCTATCTAGAACTTGGGGCTTAATAAAATGAGTCATTGCAGCACGAAAACCGACAAATAAGGACATGTTATGTAAAGTTATCCAAGAGGAATGGCACAAAATCACTCCAGGCCAGTGCGCTTCTCTGGTAACCAGCATGCCATAGCGATGCTCCTCAGTATTGAAGCAAAAAGGTTGTCCTACTCAATATTGAGGTAAGCTAATGAAAAAATGGGACTCTGGACAAAATTTATTACTTATTTCTACAATTTCAACCATTTTTTTTTCAGATGACTTAATTATGTGAGCAGCTGTTTTTGGCTAATTTCCAAGTTTTTTAATTTTTTTGGAATGAACCAAAATTTTGTAATTTTCAACTTCACTGTAAATTGATTGCTGACGTATAAGAATAATAAAAAAAAAATTATAATAGAATTTAAAAAAAGGATTTACGTATTTTTGACAATAATGTCGAGTTGCATACTAGTGACTTAATTATGTGAGCACAAGTGTATATAGATTTCAGAATTTAACATTTCTATGAAATCTGTTTTTATTGCAATGCCATAGCAATTATTCTTATTTAATTTTAAATAATAGTTATGTATATTTTTTTTTTAACTCCTACCATATAATCTTTTCTTAATCGATTTCTAACTTTTGTTTTATTCAGATTTACTTGACTGAATATTCTTTCAACATTGCCTAAAGAATGTGGCAAAATTAATATGTTTTGAATCTGCACGTTTAATTTTAGAAATTTTTTTCTAAGAGGCCATCATCAAAATAATTGTTAAAATTCAACTGTCTAAATTCGGAATATAAGTTTTATTTATCTTTTCATTAACAAAATAATGGAACTCTTTAACAACAATAAAAAAAGGATTAGTTTTTTCATTTATTATAAAGTTTGGATCAATTGAAATTTTCGAAATCAAATCTTTTTAAAATTTGATCACATAGTTCTACATATGTACGGCTGTGTAAAGAAAAAAATAGTTTTTTTATTAACTAAAAAGAATATGGTTGTCACAATATAATATAGTTTACAGATAAAACGTTGTCAATTTTCGATATTTGTAAAAATCGTCATTTTCAGAGCAAAAATCGTTTAATCGTCAATTGGCTGTTTTTTACACAAAAAATCGTCAAAATGACGATAAATCGTCAAATCTGACAACAGTGTTTGTGCCAGTTGTTGTTTATACTTATAAAGGTGCTATTACATGATGTGTTTTTTACATATGTACTGTCAAATTTTCCCACAACAAAAGTTGTTCACATCGTGTGATACATATGAAACATTGTTTATGTACAATACATGAGGAAAGTCACAAGTACATTTTTCAATTAGAACAGGTTCTATTTTTGCATGACAAACATATGAAAATACAACACTGCTTGTGGCGAAAGAAAAACAGAGTAAATTATAAAGATTAATATCGAAAGAAAAATAATTTGTGTAGTATTAATTAACAATTAAAAAATATATAACTTTTTTTTAACAATAATTTTTTGTAAATTCACAAATTAAATCAGCTGTTGTTTACATATAGAGGTTATGTCATACGGAAATACATATGCACGTGTGATAGCAAAAATTATGAATCGTATGTAAAAGACAAATTTGACAGACATGAGGAATTTCATATGGATAAAAAAAGTGACAGTACATATGTAAAAAACACTTCGTGTAATAGCACCTTAAGAAAATTTTACATATAAGAAAATTTGTAATATACATATGTAAATAAAGGAAGAATATATAATTGAAAAAAATGTATATCTGTAAACATTTTCAACAGTTACGAAAAATTGATAACACATTATTTACATATTATGATAATTATTTCTCGCGGTTGACCTGAAATCGTCCAAAAGCATGTCTTAATTTATTTTTAATTTATACTTGTTTAATAAACAATAAACTGATGCTTTTTATGCAGTATGTATAATACCTATATATATCGAGAGAAAAAGTTTTTGTTTAACCTATTTCCTAAATCTACTTGAAAGCGTTCGAATTTTTAGATAAAATTTTCATCGTTAACTTCTGTTGTCAGTCCCATTAAGAAAATCTACAAAAGAAAGGTATTGATTTTAAAAATGTATAAACTACTTAAATGTAACTGTATCAAACAGGAATATAACTCCATCGTTTTCCTAAAACACCGCCGGTTCTTATAATTTGGACGTTTAGCCATTTATGAAAATTTATGTTTTTATTTTTGGTAATTTTTTTTAATGGTTCAAAAACATTTTTTAAATGCCTAAAAATACATATGTACAAGTTAATAATTAATTAATTTATATTAACAAAAGTTCAATCTCCCCTGTCGCAATCCAATTGCTGACACAACTTCTCATATTTATTTTAAAATTCAATTCCCTCTGTCGCAATCCAATTGCTAACACATTTCCGTTGTTCCAAATTTAATTATTTACCTTTCTTAAAATATTTGCTAAAAGTGCTGATGACGTCTGCATTGAATGCACCTAAAATAGCTCACGTTGCATTCAATGTGATGGTTGATACTCGACAGGTATAATATTAAGTAGATAATAAGTACAAAAATGTTAAGTTGTAAAAATAGAGTCCGAACAAGAAGACATAGTTTTCCGGCAGTAATTTAAACTAAATAATAAAAAGACACAATTGACATAGTCAGTCTTCTCTTTTAAAATAAATATATTTTATTTTTTATATAATAAAAGTTAATCAAATAAAGTTAAAGAAGACGTAGTCTTCTCTTTAAAACAAAATTAACAAGTGTTATATTAATTGGCGTCCGAGCAGCCTGGTATAAAAAAGAATACCACGGAACCTGAGCCTGTACGTGTCCGTCCGCAGGCACCCGTTCGTTTATAGAATTGCATCGAATCCTTAGTAACGAAAAGTAAAACGGAGAAAATTCGTACAATCGGAACGGTTCTAGTTAAGTGACTTAATTAAATGAATGCAATTAGTAATAAGTGTTACTAAACAAATAAATAGGAACTACCACAGTGAAAAACAAAAAAAAATTTTTTTAATTAAAAACTTGAAATTGATAAAAGCTTATAATAAATAACTAAACAATTGAAAAACTTTACAAACAATTTAAACTACAACAAAGCAGCATAAAAACCAACAACAGAGAAATCAACATAAAAATCAACACAAAACTCAACACAGAAGTCCGACATCCATTAGAAGATTAATCAGCTCTAACCCGTTGAAAGCCATCCTTACTTAAAAATAAAATCAACAACAGCACCAACATTAATAATTTCATCAGTAAAGCAACAGCTAAAACATGAAGGCAATGTTAATCATATTATTTTATCTAACCCTTGTCAAAACTGAAGTCCAAATTTTGGATTACACTTCTTCATATGTTGTGGCAATTAATAAAGGCACAGCAAAAATTCAGCAAGGAACTTTTACTATTCTACATTCGATAGATCTGGCACAGTACGCAATATCCATATCCAATACCCATACATTCATCCAACAAAACATCCCAAATCACCATAACCTGTATCCCATCCTTATCCACGAATTAAGCCTTACTGAAAGTATTTTAGAAAATATATAGTATTTAGAAAATAACACCCACTATAAAAAATAAAAGAGCAATAAATACCATAGGTACTATTTGGAAATATATCGCAGGATCTCCGGATCATGACGACTTTGAAATAGTAGCTAATAATATAAATGATCTAAATAAAAATAATAATAGACAAGTGTACGTGAACGAAGCTTTTAATAAAAGATTAAAAAACCTAACAGATATAGTAAATAAAATTTCAAATGTAATAAAAAAAGATGTATTATTAGAAAACGAAATAGTTATAAATTTACAAAATAGAGTAAGACTAGTTAAGGAAGAGCTAATAAATATCCAAAATGGAATTGAATGGGCAAGGCTTGGAATTATTAACCCATCCATATTAAATAAAAAAGAAATCGAAATTGCCACGAGTAAAGTTAGAGAAGAAAATATTGTTTTCGTAAGCCCCGAAGAGGCACTCCAATTTGCCAAAGTATCTATCTTATACAATACTAATAAAAAAATATTTTATTTAGTTAAGATTCCCTTAACGAAAAAGGAAACCTATGAAAATGTAATTTTAAGACCGGTAAAAAGGAAAAACTCTGTAATTAATTTAGAATTTAAGCAGATTTTAAAAAATGAAAAAACTATATATGGTATAAAAAACGATTGTGAAAAATATAATAATATAATAATTTGTAAAGAAAACCAAATAAAGAATATCTCGAATACCCAATGTATTCCTAATCTTATAAGTAGTCAAAATTCTACATGTGTAACGAGTAACGATCATCATATCCCTTTAATCGAAGAAATCGAGTCCGGCATTATCCTACTAAATAATTGTAACACATCCATTTATATTGATGATACGCGGAGAAATATATCTGGAACGCTTCTTATAAAATTTCATAATAGCACTATTAAAATTAGCGACAGAACTTTTAGTAATATAGAGGCCTCACCATTACAAATCATTCCCGCATTAATGCAGCCCGCTCCTTTTGAAAGCGACCATATTAATTTCCTATCACTTGAAGCTCTTAACGAATTACAGATTAATAATACGGAGGTAATTTCAACCATTCAGAAACGTTTGAGAATCGGAGGATGGTCAATCTCCATTATCCTCAGTCTAATTATCATTTCCATAGCATGTTTAAACTTTTTCTTTAAAAATAACAAAAAAATTGTCGTTTGGGAACCTCAAACTCCAAACACTAATAACGAGACTCATGCGACAATAACCTTGCAACGCTATGCTGAATCTCCTAAACCAATAGCATTAGAAGCCCCCATCAAACCACCAAGACTAAATAATATTCCATTTTTCTAAATGATTGAGGACAATCAATTTAAGAGGGGAAGAGTTAATAATTAATTAATTTATATTAACAAAAGTTCAATCTCCCCTGTCGCAATCCAATTGCTGACACAACTTCTCATATTTATTTTAAAATTCAATTCCCTCTGTCGCAATCCAATTGCTAACACATTTCCGTTGTTCCAAATTTAATTATTTACCTTTCTTAAAATATTTGCTAAAAGTGCTGATGACATGTCTGCATTGAATGCACCTAAAATAGCTCACGTTGCATTCAATGTGATGGTTGATACTCGACAGGTATAATATTAAGTAGATAATAAGTACAAAAATGTTAAGTTGTAAAAATAGAGTCCGAACAAGAAGACATAGTTTTCCGGCAGTAATTTAAACTAAATAATAAAAAGACACAATTGACATAGTCAGTCTTCTCTTTTAAAATAAATATATTTTATTTTTTATATAATAAAAGTTAATCAAATAAAGTTAAAGAAGACGTAGTCTTCTCTTTAAAACAAAATTAACAAGTGTTATATTAATTTACATATGTAGGTAGAATCTATTATTTTAGATTACCAGATGAATGGCGTACTTTCATATAAAAAGTGATTTTCCGTTATATTTTTTTGTGTTTGTATTTGGTTTGAAATATGTATATTCATAGATGTCTATAAACGTAGCAATACTCTCACATTACACTAACAAATATGGTAACTATTTTTTTTCCATAAAACATTGCCACATTTCTGTTATTCTTGTTTAAGAAAATGGCAGCATCGTGATAAAGGCGACACCTACATTTCATATATTGCGTCAGCTGCTAATGCACAAAAGCGAAGGAAAATTCTAGCAAAATTTGCAAATTGTTAATCACAAAGACAAAAAGTAGTGAAGATTTTGAATAAAATAAAATAAAATCAAAAAAAAATATATAGAAATGGTGGACTACAGTAAATGGAAAGATATTGAGGTAAGAAATATGAAGCAGGAAGGGAGAAGTAAATTAGAATTGTGTTTATAGATTTCTGATGATGAAGATGATACACATCCGAACATTGACACACCATCGTTATTCCGGTGGCGCCATCAGGCACGCGTGGATCGAATGGCTGAAATGGAACGCGAAAAAGAGGAGTTCAAAAAAATGAAGCAAACCTGGCAGTCCCGTTTAATAGAATGTAAGGAACGTGTGAAAAATAAAGATGGCGATGAAGAGGACCTAAAGAAAGAATTGGCGAAATTGGAAAAAGAAGGAAAAGATTTAGATCGCAAAGAGGAGGAGTTGGCCAAAAAAGAAAAAAAGATGCCCTGGAATGTGGACACTATTAGCAAGCCTGGTTTCGCAAAGACTGTGGTTAATACGCAACCACCTCGTAAGCTTGAAGAAAATCTTTCAGAAGAGGAACGAGAGACCAAGATGAAACAGTTCGTGAGACAAAATGAGAAGCTATGCAAACAATATGGCATGATGCGAAAGTACGATGATTCCAAACGTTTCCTTCAAGATCACCTAGATCTGGTGTGCGACGAGACAGCCAATTATTTGGTTATATGGTCCATAAATTTAGAAATGGAAGAAAAGCATGAATTAATGGCTCATGTTGCTCATCAATGTATATGCATGCAGTATATTTTGGAATTGGCAAAACAATTAGATGTGGATCCCAGAGCATGTCTGAGTTCATTCTTTTCAAAGATCCAAAATTGTGTTCCCGAGTATCGTCAACAGTTTGAAAGTGAAATTGAGTCATTTAAGGAACGTGTCAAAAAGCGGGCCCAAGAAAAGATACAAGAAGCCCTTGCAGAGGCAGAAGAAGAAGAGCGTAAAGCACGCTTGGGTCCGGGAGGCTTAGATCCTGTTGAGGTTTTCGAAACACTACCAGATGTAAGTATCATTAAAAATCAAGAATTTTTTAAATAGAAAACAATAGACATGCCTGGCTTTCACTATGGCATATTTACTCATAAAAAACGACATTGAAAATTATGTGGCGAAAACCAAGCATTATAGTTTCGGCTTATGTGGAGTTTAGGGGCAATGATCCGATCGGTTTAGAATTCTCACCACTTATAAAACATTTTATTACGGTTCAAGGAAAATATTTTTTTTTTTTCGTCGGTCGAGCCTATTTAGCGAGTTATGGACTTCCGAAGTTTTGAAATTGACCTGTATATAACTTTGTTATTTAATATCGGATTTCAGCAATATATATATCATTTGAAAGCTTGAGTGCTTTTAATTTGATATTTTTAAATTTGAAATCCATTAACACATTATGAACCTATTTAAAATATTGTATTTTTGTAATAGTTTTTTCTTAAATATGGAACTATCTCGTAAATAGACATATATTATGTTTTTACATAGACTGACCTCTTAACCCTTTCAGGACCTGATATATCAGGGACTTTACCTAATTTGGATGTTATGGCATTTAAGTCGATCTCATAGGGTCATTTATATGGGTCTAGGTCTGAACATGAACCGATTTTCACCAATTTGAATAGCGTTCATCCTATGGCCGACGGATGCTTATATGTTAAGTTTAATCAAAATATATTCATATCTGCGACCTGTAGTTTGATTACAAGTCGATCGGTATAATAAATGATGTCAAAAATTATTGGTAATTACCAACATCAGCACAAAGTCATTATACCCTAACCACATAGTGATATAGGGTATAAAAATATGAACATGCTTATACCGTTTTCTTTTCTGCAAAAAATGTCGCATTTTATTTGCACTTTTTTCGAAAAGTGTTTTTTATACCCTCCACTCCAGTGTGCAGAGGGTATATATAAGTTTGTCATTCCGTTTGTAATAATTAGAAAAAAAAATTTGGACCCCATAAAATATATATATTTGTGATCCTTATAACAACCGGAGTTGATATAGCGATGTCCGTCTGTCCGTCTGTCCGTCTGTGGAAATCACGATGACGGCATCAATCGGACAGCTAGGGTGCTCGTTGGCATAAAAAATGATTCATTAACATCCTGAAAAGTTTGCTATTTAAAATCGTCCAAATCGGTCGATTAGGGCCCGAGATTTGAATGAAGAACTAAAAAAAGTCTTGAAAAAATATAATTTTCTATGTTGTTCTTGTCACGATCACGCCCTCAATAGGATAGCTAGGGTGATAATTTTTAGTGAGAATGATTCACCAAATTCATGGGAAGATTTCTACTTCAAA
The DNA here is from genome assembly GCA_963682025.1 of Cordilura impudica. NCBI lineage: Eukaryota > Metazoa > Arthropoda > Insecta > Diptera > Scathophagidae > Cordilura > Cordilura impudica. The sequence goes on along the minus strand of OY821519.1, from coordinate 153,402,387 downwards.
AATCATTAAAATTGGTGGAACAGGTCCAGGTAAATCTATGAAAAATTAAAAAAAAAAATGAAAAACATGATGTTTCCATATTGTTCCTGTTGTTATTCTAAATGTTGCATTGTTGTCATAGCTGGACTTGTTGTTTTTGTGGTCGTTGTGGTAATAATATAATAAAAACAAACCCTTTGTACATTTTTTTGTGAACTCTGGTAGAAAATTTTAAAAGTTTCCATTGTTTTGGCATCACTAAAAAAATTTGTTAGATCATTTCTGTCATTGCCACGAGCCTGCATGCAAAATTTCAGATCGATTGGCTCACGGGAAAGGGGCTAAAAATCGATCCAAAATTTTGTCGACAAGCAGACACTACCAGTTAATATAAAGGCAGTAAATAAAGGGAGTAAAAGTTCACCAATAATTTAAAAAACAAATTTTTATGTGTTAATTTATTTAAAGAAAAAAATAATTAAATGAAATAGTAATAATAAAAAAAAAAAATAATATACAATACAAAAAAAAAAGAATATATAAATAAAATAAAATAAAGATAAATGCATTCATAGCATTATAATACATATAAAAGGTCAATGTTTTCTAACCGTAACCGTAACGAGTCAGTTGTTTTTTTTTACATGAAAATCATTTAAAACAGTTACCGAACGTAACCGGAACGTCCCAATACTTTTCATGTGAAAAAAAGGCTGACACGTTACGTAACAGTTACATGTCGCTAACTTGTTCTTTACACAGGCTACTGCTTTTGCAGCCAACTTCAAGTCTATTTATATAGTTTCGTAAGCATAACTGATAAAATTGTTTCTATTATTTTTTGCTGTAAGTAATAAATTATAAATATACTGAATTTGCAAACTAAAATGGATACATATATTGGAGGTGCTTTAATACAAAAGAGTTAACGAAACAAAATCAAAAAAAAAACAACTCTACAACATCAACAATGGCAGTCATATGTTCTTCAATAAGAAAAAAAAAACTGCAAGTGTGTTTTGTTGGCTACAAAACAAAAATAGTGTTGACAATATAACAAAATATGTAAAAGAAGTTAGTGCTATGAAATATTTTATTTTGTTTAAAAAAAAAAATCGCAAAATAAAAGGCTATAATTCCATTAATAATCAAAAGGCGTTAAACTAATTTATTTATTTTTACGTTGTACTAATGCATTTTAAATAAGTAAAAGTAATTGTATATTTAAATAAAAATGCATTTGTATTATATGTTGCTGTCGTATTCAGAAAAATCAAGTAGCTGACTATACGACAACAAATGCTGCTGCCAGCAGTCGTCTATGTGTTTCATTCATGATGTTGCATTTTTTTGCGAGCAATACTTACATATATTCTAAATAAAGAAATAATAGTTCTTTTCATACTGCGAAATCTATACAAATATATGTACAAATACTATATGTCAAATTTCAAATTTGCAATAATTGATACATTTTTGAAAGAAAATTGTATAATATGAAATGTCTTTAATTTATTTCATAGAAAACAATTTTTTGAGGTGCGTGGATTTTCTATATTTACTGTTTTACTATTTTCGTAATGAGGTTAAATGAGTTAAAAAGAATTTAAAATATTTGAAAATATTAGGTGAGGATCCTCAAGATGTAATATACGATCGGTCTAAAACTTTTCACTTAGAGCCACAGTTAAATTCGAAACAACAAAAACCCATATATTTTGTGCATAAAGTTTAACATTAAATGTGCTTTTCTAAAATGTCTATATATTTTTTCTCATTCATTTCTGACCATCTTCAATGTAAATTTACCAAAGTTTTTTTTATTGCAATATGTATATAAAACTTAAAAATTTAATATTTTTTATTGTGTATTAACTTATTATTCTGCGATTTTCATTACATCACAAAATGTTACAAATTGGCACTACTGTTTCAAAAACAGAAAACTTCTAAATCAGTTGAAAACAGTTGATCTGTAAAACTGTGTGTGAAATTGTGTCAAATAAAATTACAAATATTAATAAATATAATAATACATATATATATATATTTTATTAATTTTGTTAAGAATTAGCACAAAATTGATTTTCCATTTTGCATTTCATTTTTAAAGAATTCTGCCATATTTTGTTAAAGGGAAAATCCATTTTTGTTATATTAAAAAAAACAGACTTGCATTTAATTTTTCCGTGACTGCCTCAATAATTGCGTAGATGCCACCACAATATTTTTTTAATTAAATATTAACCAATATCTAACTAGAATTATGATTTATTCTGACTAAAAAGTTCCAATTAAAAGTTATTCATCCCAATTATGAATATTCTCAAGGAATTTCTTTCTCACGGAAAATACATTTCTCGAGAAAAAAATTCCTCCAATTATAAATTCCGCGTGAACAAAAAATGATTAACTGGCATCATCGAATTTCGAAGCCACTTGCTTTGCTTATTGACAATTTATTTTCTATTTTTTGTGTGTGTGCAAACGACCGTACAATAAATGTCCCAATAAACATTTTTGTTTGCTATCAGCTTGAGGTGCATTTGAGATCAAATACATTTTTCAAATCTCCAACGTTAATTCTCAAATGCCCTCAATAGTTCGAATATAGTCTTCTCAACTTAAAAGGCACATTTTTTATATGGCGATTTTCATAGTTATCAAATTGAGAAATTTGTGATTCTCAACTTGATAGCAAAGAAATATTTCCAATCGGTATCAAATGGAAGGTACGGAATTGCCATATTAAAAAATATTATACTAATTTTAGAAATGAAAACAATGTACTGTTTTTAATGTTTCAATTTAATTTCATTATATATTTAACATTACTATGTACATATTTAACATTAAATGTACATATTATGTACATTTTTTAAAATCTAGAATTAAAAATAAATGAATTAATTAGTTGTACATTTTTTGAAAAATTCGACAAAAAGCAGAAATAATTAAAAATATATCAATGATTTATTTGTACTTTTTTGGCATTTTTTAATTTAATTTATTATTTATGACATATTTAAATAATATCTCAGACTTAACACAAATCGTATTCAAGTTGAAAAAATGTTTGGTCTCAAGTGGAGAAAAGTGTTGGATATCCAATTGAGAGTAAAAATGTTTCTCAAAGATTGGAAAAAATGTTAAGTCTCAACTTGATGTCAAGTTGAAAGCAAACAAGGAGAAAAATTGTTCAACCCAAGTTGAGAATTACATTTGACATCAATTTAAGAACTTAATATTTCAATGCATACTGGGGAATGACCGAAACTAACACATAAACAGTTTTTTCCTATTTGAAAAACATATGACTGTCATTGTTGCTGTTGTAGAGTTGTTATACCCTCCACTCCAGTGTGCAGAGGGTATATATAAGTTTGTCATTCCGTTTGTAATAATTAGAAAAAAAATCTTGGACCCCATAAAATTTATATATTTGTGATCCTTATAACAACCGGAGTTGATATAGCGATGTCCGTCTGTCCGTCTGTGGAAATCACGATGACGGCATCAATCCGGCAGCTAGGGTACTCGTTGACATAAGAATGATTCACTAACATCCTAGTTGAATGAAGAACTAAAAAAGTCTTGAAAAAAAAATAATTTTCTATGTTGTTCTTGTCACGATCACGCCCTCAATAGTGCAGCTACAGTGATCATTTTTAGTGAGAATGATTCACCAAATTCATGGAAAGATTTCTACTTCAAAAATCATTACAATCGGTGGAACAGGTCCAGGGAAATCTCTGAAAAAGTAAAAAAAAAATGAAAAACATGATATTTCTATATTGTTCTTGTTGTTATTCTAAATGTTGCATTGTTTTCATAGCTGGACTTGTTGTTTTTGTGGTCGTTATGGTAATAATATAACAAAAACAAACCCTTTGTACATTTTTTTTATCAACTCTGGTAGAAAAATTTTAAAGTTTCCATCGTTTTGGCATCACTAAAAAAATATGTTAGATCATTTCTGTCATTGCCACAAGCCTGCCTGCAAAATTTCAGATCGATTGGGTCACGGGAAAGTGGTTAAAATCGATCCAAAATTTTTTCGACAAGCAGACACTACGAGTTAATATAAAGGGAGTAAAAATTCACCAACATCTAAAGCAAATAATGCTAAAATACCTAGTTGTTAATAAAAAAAAACAATTGGGCAATTCACAATGGGTAATGTATCGTTTTTTCTCCTGTATCGTGTATCACTTTACAATAGTGTAAAACTGTTGTTGATAATTTTCACTGAAAAATCTGATACACGATCCAACTTCATTTGCTATGTTTAGTAAATGTTGTATATTGTATCATAACATATCAGTTCCAAGTGAATGCCAGTTTTTATGAAAAAGAAAAAACAATTACATAGAATATTATCAGCATAAATAATTATAAAATAAAATATGGCAAATAATGCAAATAACGCAAATACATCGATAAGTTTATTTATATAAAAATTAATGTTTATATTTTTAGTATGTATTTTCTCTTTCAGTACCAACCAAAACATTTAACATTTTTTTTTTCATTATAAATTAAAATGCAAGAGGTACGTAACTAAAACTCCAGGGTATATCTCACGACCAAAAAGCAAAACTGACAAGTGTTTTCTCTTATACAAAATAGCAGAAGCGACGAAGCGATCTTTCCTCGTTGGATCGAAAATTACTAAAGAAAGCGTTTTACAATATGAAAATACAACTGAGTGTTCACAACAAATGATTGTATTGTGTATTTCAATACAACATACAATGTACAACACCTGTTGTGAATTGCCCAAATGTAAATTTAGCAAAAAATTTATGTATTAATTTATTTAAAGAGAAAAACACAAAAATAACGTTTGATGTTGTATTTTTTGTGTGTAATATTTAAATATACATACATACACATATTAAATAATACAAATAATGTACATATATTATATATATGTATGTATGTATATTCATAGTAACTGCATGTTAGAAATAAATCGGTTATTTTATTTACATAAAATTCTGCAGTATTTTGTTGTGGGGAAAATACATTTCTTTTGTATTAACAGAGTGTCACTTCATTTTACTCAGCGTGACTATGCCACAGTAGATGCCGGCATAATTTTTGTTTGTTCTAATTAGCTTTGCAATAGTTTTTTCTATTTTAACATGAATGTTAATATTTTCAACTAGATATCATACAGAACAATGTTAAGAGTATACACGGGTTGGTCTTTTATTTCATACGTTTTTTCATTATTCTTTTACAAATATGAACATAAGTTTTGCATATTACCCACCAATCTCACATCACACTGCAAGTTCGAAAAACTCAATACACTCACATTTTTTTTTACTAATACACACACATTTTCCGCAGTGGTCACACTAATGGCACCAAATTTTTCGTGCGAATAGTGGCAGACACTAACGATGATTAATGTTACCCTGTTATAAATTTAATGCAAATTTACTGGATTCTGTAAAATTGTAATTAAAGTTTTAACTTGTTAAATCTATTATAATGATTTATTTTTTGAAATGCGCATACAAAAACGCAAGTTTGTTAATTATAGAGCATAAATATTATTAACTATTATTAAAATAATACTAATAATAATAAATGTAAACATTTTCCCTCAAACATGTGCCTGTATAATAAACTTGGTAACTCTACTTAAAATAAAATAAGAGAGAGAAGTATACAAATTTTTTCAAGTTTACGCTTCGACAACATTTTAAAAATGAGATTGCAGTCAGATGTTTGAGCATAAAATTTAATGGCGATGGATTCGACTAATTCGAACAATTTTTCGTTGATAATACGTACACAACGATTTTACAATTTCAGTGTGATGTGAGATTGGGGGGTTAACTTTTTGTTGTCTTTACAAAATAGAGTTACCGAGTTCGTCAATGAGTTTTTTGCTTACAAAACAGTTCTACATAGTTATATAGAATTATTATTCTGCTTTACCTATAAAATATCTGATTGCGATTACATCTAATTTTTAAAAATTGTTTATAATTAATAAAGCATTATTATTCACATAAATACAAAATTTCACTTTTTAAACTGAAAATAAAATTTCCAATTATAAATTAGAAAATATTAATTGAGTTTCAGAAAATCATATCAAAACGTCGGAAATAATAATTTTAAATTTAGAAATATCTTTACATATAAAAATGTTTACATTTAAAAAAAATATTGCCATTCAGGAGATATTAATAACTTTTCAGTACCGCGATTCAGTAACTTCTTTTAACGATAGTCGAATTGTAAAAAAAAAAGAAAATTGCAAAATTATCAGTAAAATTTTGAAACGATATTCGCTATTGTTAAAGTCAGCTGTTGTTGTTATCTAAACGACAACCATTTTTGTGTTGTTTATCCAATCGATAAAAACTTAAATTTTTAGGTTGAAATGTCGTCATACATAAATAAAAATCATGAAATAGTGAAAATATTTTGCTTTAATTAAAAAACTTTTTTATATAAATAAAAAAATTAAATAGCATATTCAATTCATTATTTCATTTTCAAATAAATAAACAGAAATATTAGTAAAAAAATAAAGATATTAAACATAAACATAAAATCATCCTGTCAAACACGAAGTAATTTGTTTTTTTCTATTCTTTGTGTTTTTCGCTTATTTTGACAGAGATGCCACTCCTTTACAATTTAAATAAATAGAAAAACAGATTTGTCGATATTAATTTAAATTCAATGAATTTAAGAAAACCTCAAATGATATTTAAGAATTGCTAACATAAAAATTGTTACATAAGTAAACGTAATTTTATGAGAATGTTATTTTTTATATATAAATTTTCAAAATTTTTTTTGGATGAAAATTTGAAGTTTTTCAGAAAATAAAGATAACATTAAATTATTTTATTTAAAATGTTTGGGACTTTTCGTTTTTTGCGTTTTTCATCCCTAATTTGATTATTTATTATTATAAATTTATTCTCTGTTTTCAAAATATGGCAATATTTTAAAAAAAAGTTGAGAGAGCTTTTTTTTTGGTTATTATTTTGTTACTCCATCCAACCTATATGGCCACAATGAAGAAATATTTGGCCAGTTAAAAGAAACTATACAGCCATCTCCAATTAGCACGATTTAATGCATATAGCCACTCTACACAACCATTACCTTTGCAATGGAGGTTAGGGCGAGCTATTTAATTAGCAAAAACTAAATTAAACGAGAAGTTATGTCATATAACCGGAAACGCATGCATATAGGTATATAACCAAAATGCATGCCGATCAGCAACCACGATGACCAAAAAGCAAACACCGAAATAAATCCGAAATAATAGAAAAGAAGAAAACCAACCCAAAGAATTTGCTGAAATAATTTGGTATTAAGTTTAACAAACCGAGGTGGAGGGTATCAAAGATTCGGCACAGCCGAATTTAACACTCTTACTTGTTTTTTTATATATTCAAACTAAGAGCAACATTGTCTTATACATCAATCGAAATCAATAAAAATCCTTTTATTTCTTAAGAAAAAACAGTAGCATTCGATTGTCGATGCTCGATCGGGTTCTGATCCGGGATTGGGCAGGCTATTGTACAAGATCGATTTTGCTGTCACTGAGTCATTTTGTACAGACTTTGCAGTATGTTTGGGATCGTTATCTTGTGCCTACTTCCATTTAAGAAGCATTTCTTCCTCTATATAAGGCATCATAACAGCTGCTAAAACGTTTTTGTATACTATTTGATCAATATGTTTCGCCCTTTCCCGATCTTTTATCCTGTTAAATGTGTATGGTATCAAATTCTGTGATCGGATTACGTCTGACATACCGTTTTCCATCTGATCCGAAGCGATTAAAATTTGATTCCTCTTTAAATAGAATATTGTTGCACCAATTTTCAGGTTTTTTAAATGATCCCTAGCAAATATTAAACGTTTCGTTCTGTTTTTAGACACGTGTGCTATTTTTCTGGCAATGCGCCCAAACAAATTATTTTCACGCAGATGGTGTGCTTGTGGATAAATTAATGTGTAATTGTTCTTGAATTCGATTCCTTATTCTGGATGGAGTCAAAATGGGATCCGCCTTGCACATTAAAGCTATAGCATGGTCGGTTCTCTCGGTCGTCTTTCTGCTCCTTTTTTAATGTCTGTGGCTTTAGTTTTTTCATAGTGTTTAATAGCATTACACACAATGGAACATTTAATTTTGTGACCTATTTTCGTGCACGTCAGCTTATGTTTGATATATTCAAGGACAAGTCTTCGAAATTCAGGAGATGTTAGTGGTTTGCTCGTCACATCCATGAACAAAATATATACATTTTTAAACTCTTTATTTTTAACTCATACTCTTTGTCTGTCTGTCTGTATGTCTGTCTGCCATGGGTGGACCTCATTCCCCCTTATCCAATTGAATTGAAACTTGGCCCATAGTCTTGTCGTGACTACAGATTAATTTTGGGGTAGTCACGCAAAGTCACGGAGTGATCTAAATGTCATTTCCCCTCATGCGATCGATCTCAAACTTGGTCCATACACTTGCTGTGAAAAAAAGATTAACTTTGATTTAGTCACGCACAGTCACGCGTGGTCACGCACAGTCACGGAGTGATCTACATGTCATTTCCCCTCATCCGATCGATCTCAAACTTGGTCCATACAATTGCTGTGAAAAAGATTAACTTTGACTTAGTCACGCACAGTCACGGAGTGATCTAAATGTCATTTCCCCTCATCCGATCCATCTGAAACTTAGTCCATACACTTGCTGTGGAAAAAGATTAACTTTGACTTAGTCACGCGCAGTCACGCACAGTCACGGAGTGATTTAAAACCCATTTTCCCTTATCCGATCGATCTAAAACTTGGTCGATAGACTTGCTGTGAAAAAGATTAACTTTGACATAGTCACGAACAGTCACGGAGAGATTAAAACCCACTTCCCCTCATCCGATGGATCTGAAACTTTGTGCATAGACTTGTTGTGGCCAAAGATTAATTTTAAGATAGTCACACACAGTCACGTACAGCCACGGAGATATTCAAAACTCATATGCATAAGGAAATAAAGAGTTTTAATAAAAACTTACGCCCGTATTCATAATCAAATTTTAGCAGTTGGCTAACTTTTTTTCATACAAATTTTGAAATTTTCGTATGAAAAAAAGTTTGTTTTTATGGGTTGGATTATTATACCCTATACCACTATGTGGTTTGGGTATAATGACTTTGTGCTGCTGTTTGTAACTACCAAAAATATTTCACCTAGACCCATCTTTTATTATACCGATCGACTCAGAATCACTTTCTCGACTCAGAATCAGTTTCTGAGTCGATTTGCGATGTCCGTCCGTCCGTCTGTCCGTCCATGTAAACCTTGTAATCAAACTACAGGTCGCAAATATCAATATATTTCGATGAAATTTGCTATATACGCTTTTGTCGGATGAACGATATTGAAATTGGTGGAATTCGGTCCATGTTCACACCTAGTCCCCATACAAATGACCCCTATGCAGTCGACATAAATTGCCATAAGATCCAAATTATCGTATAGATCTCAGTCAATTTGGGTTTGTATGTGCTTATTATATCCATTAATCAGTAGTCCAAAAATAATCCCTATAGGACAATTCTTAGTCATAGGCCCCATATAGAGCTGCTTCCCGATCTTCACTTAAATCTATCAAAAAAACAAAAATGTTGCCCAGATTTTTCTCAAATTTGGTTTGTTTATATTTTTTCCAAATATAAGTGACTTTACCAAACATGGACAGGATCGGTTAATTTTTCGACCTAGTCCCCATATAAATATAGCATATCTGCAGCCAAAAAAATAATAATGCCACTCAAATTTGGTTTATGCTTATTTTTTATATTAGTTGTACCGAAAAGATAGGGTCTCTAAACCATGGTATAGGGTATCGTATAGTCGGTCTAGATTTTCTTACTTGTTTATATTGTCACCTTAATTAATTTTCTTACCTCCTTTTTTATTTTTATGTAGCGAATGTTCACATGTGCTATTTTAAATGTCCGCTTTATTAGTACAATTGATCTAACTTTAACACTTTTTCAAAATGTGACCTCTCTTTTTATATCCTCCACACCACTGTGGTATATATCAGTTTGTCAATCGGTAAACAGACGTCTGTCTGTTGAAAACATTCTCCTGTCCGCAATAGTTCGGGTCGCACTAGTTAAGCTTAAAATTTCGTCAAAATCTGCAGCAGTTTGGTATTGAATTTGGAGACTAGACGAAATAGGTGAGGAATGATGGACGAAAATGTTAAATACACGATCTCTTCTTTTTAAAACTTTTTTTTTATATATGATTACTGAAGACCTGTATATTCCGAAAAAATACAGAAAAATTGTTATATTAAAAAATAATCTAACTCATAAAAACAAATTTTTTATTAAAACGCTTCCTTTCCTTATGCATATGAGTTTTGAATTTCTCCGTGACTGTGTGTGACCATCTTAAAATTAATCTTTGGCCACAACAAGTCTATGGACAAAGTTTCAAATCCATCGGATGAGGGGAAGTGGGTTTTAAATCACTCCGTGACTGTGCGTGACTATGTGTGACTGCGCGTGACTATGTCGAAGTTTTCTTTCTTTACAGCAAGTATATCGACCAAGTTTCAGATCGGTCGGATGAGGGTTAATGACATTTAGATCACTCCGTGACTGTGCGTGACCATGCGTGACAGTGCGTGACTAAGTCAAAGTTAATCTTTTTTCGCAGCAAGTGTATGGACCAAGTTTCAGATCGATCGGATGAGGGGAAATGACATTTAGATCACTCCGTGATTGTGCGTGACCATGCGTGACTGCGCATGACAAAGTCAAAGTTAATCTTTTTTCACAGCAAGTGTACGGACCAAGTTTGAGATCGATCGGATGAGGGGAAATGACATTTAGATCACTCCGTGACTGTGCGTGACTACCCCAAAATTAATCTGTAGTCACGACAAGACTATGGGCCAGTTTCAAATCAATTGGATAAATGGGAATGGGGTCCACCGGCAGACAGACAGAGAGGTAAAAAAAGAGTTTAAAAAGTGATTTTTATTAAAAGAAATAGGGTTTGTTGCCAAAAAGCTACCTACACTGTGCTTTATTAAGAGATATAAAAATTTTTAAAGCAATTCTTTATTTTATTAAGTGCAGAACCACATTTCTCGCAATACTGGCCCTGTCGAATATCTTGAGGCGGAGTGTGCTGTGCAGGTCCTTTTTTCTTCTTTGCTTGGTCTTGTGTTTTACACAAGCACTCTGCTACCTCAGCTCGGAATTTTGCTTGATTGAGAATTTCGGAGTCGATAGTCCCATTTTGTATGCTAACCAAGAATTTACCATTGTCAAGTCAAGCAAATGGTAAAAAAAAAGTTTCGATACCATTTTCTGCTTTTTAAGTGGATTTTTTAACGTCCCATTAGGCTGTGTAAAAAATCAACACCGCCCATATGACGATTATATTCCTTTATTACATGTGGACATTTTGCTTCAATATTCTTTTTATTTTCTATCATATCTCTTAATAGAAGTTTCTGGCTGTGTTCCAGCAAATGACGAAATAACGGTCACATACTTGTTGTCCTTCCAAACAAGAGATGATATTTCTACACCATCTATTGTTGCCACATATTCAAAGGTAGTACCGCGTCCTTCTTTTTTCATTAATGCCTCTATAGGTAGCTAACATTGAGGTAGTCGATTTCTCCGTACTGTGCCTAATGTCAAATGCACCATCAACGGAACTGCTGCGTAATAGTTGTCGTGGTATAATTTATAATTTTGATTTCTAGGAATAATCCGTAATAAACGTAGAACGATATTTGATGTGGCGCCAAGATCAGGTTCACTATTAGGCCGGATTGTGCTATTTTCTTATCCGGAATAAATCTCAAAATTGTACGCAAATCCAGTAACCCCAGCCAATACAAAAAGCTTAAATCCCCATTTATGAGGCTTCTTCAGCATATAATGCTTCATGTAATGCCCCACTTTTGAAGAACACATTTGCTCATCAATGGAAAGATATTCTTCCAAAGGTACACCCTTAAATGTAACCTTGAGATGTTCTATAAGTGGTCTTATTTTGTGCAGCCTATCCTGTCCAAGGTCTTCAAATATGTCATTATCAATGAATGTATTGACGAAAATAAAATAACGGAAAAATTGTCACATCACTTTATCAATAAATACACGATGTATCCGAATGACTACACAGAGTAATACCGAATTATTAACAGTTTTTTATAAGTGTTATTATTGATATTAATAAAATATACCTTAGTTATATCCAAAATGAATTTTATGGGAGGAATAACATACTTCAAATATTTTATTATTTTTTTTTTTTATTTTTTAAAAATTGCACTTTTCGGACAAAACAAGTATGTAAGAATTTCAACGAATATGAACAACAAAACCATTATTTTTATTTTAATTGTCAAAAGCTGTTTAGCAAAAATATTAGAAGAGTGTTGTGTATACAAGAGGCCCAAATGCATAAAATTTTTTGTTTGCTTCTTGATTTTGTTGTTTTCTTTTGTAAATGTGAACAACAACAAGCAAAAAAAATGTGCATGCAAATATCTGTAATGATGATTACATGATAAAAAAAATAACACATTTTTTTATAATTTAATGTTCATTAATAAACGAGCATTTTAAAATGTCGCTACTGTATTCTCATTCACAGTTCAGTTTAGAAATAGTTCACAGATTGAAATTAATTATGAATAACTCTGTGTTAACGAGTTGTACCAAACAGCTGGTTGCTAACTTTTTGTTATGAGTACGGCTGTCAATGATTATGAGGAGTATAAAATCCAAACTAAAATTTTTTTTATCAAATTATAATTCAATTTCGGGTTATAAATTTTTTGAGTCTAAGTTTTAGTTTAGAATTGCATTTTGTTTTTTTATTTTAGGAGTTAAAAGAATGTTTTGAAAGCCGTGATACTGAACTGTTGCAAAGGACTATTGCTGCGATGCCAGTAGACGAAGCAAAATACCATATGAAACGGTGTGTGGATTCTGGTTTATGGGTACCAAATGCGGCCGACCTGGAGGCTGCTGCAGAGAGGGAAAAAGAAACATCAGAAGCAATTAGTACCAAATCTGAAGCAAAAAATTCTAAAGTGGAATCAGAACCAATTTACACAGGTGTCAGCTCGGATGATTTAGATTGATTGCTGTGACACATGAGTCTTTATAAAGCATTCTATTCGCATTTGCTGTAAATGTCATAAACATGTCATAAGCATACTCCAAAAGAAACAGTGACAACATAATTCATCTGAATATTTTAGTTAAATATACCAACCAGTCAAGTTCACACAAGTTTTTTTTAATGTCTGCATATTATTTATCATTCTGTTTATTTCGAATTACAACTTTCAGTTGTCTAATTATTGATTTAAATCACTTTACTCCTTCCACTGTAAACTGATTTATTTATAACAAACCGTTTGTATGAAGAAATATTTATGGATATTTCGTAAATTGAATTATATATATAAATTATCTCAACAAACCATTTGTGAAACACTTTGAACAAACAAACAAAAAATAAACATGCCTTCTTATTTGTTAAATCAGCTTTATTTCATTAACTAATTTTCGAAAAATAATGTATACGTTTAATAAAGATAAAATTGTAAGTAGTTTTCAGCACCAAGCGTAATGTGTAAATCGACGCCCAAAAAACATGTCTTTATTGTACCGAAGATGAATACTGACGAGATTGCTTGAGTTAATTTTTGGAACTATCTACAAGCTGAGATTTGAATAATTTATTCTATACTTCATTTGTAAAATGTAATTGTTCAATCCGTAATATCAGGAACCTTAATAATTATGCATTTCAATGAAGAAAGTTATTGTTTCGAACAAACATAAGTTATTTTTTTAAGTTTCTTCAGGCCAATATAAAAATCGACTAGCAAAATTTAAAATAATAATTCCCCTTAAGCCTTTTTTCCATATATATTTACTCGAAAAATTAAAATCAGACAATAGTGTTGAATTTGGCTATGCCGAATCTTTGATACCCTCCACCTGTGTTTTTGTGTTTACATTAACATCAGCACTTATTTCACTTTTTATAATAAATGTAAACAAAATATTTAAAAAATTAAACTATATGATAAATACAATATTTAAAGATTTTTTATTTACATAGAATAAATAAACTTCAGAATATCGAATATGAAGTTTATTCTGATATAATCTACTTGTTTTGAATCTTATTGTTGTATTAATGTCGTTTATTACAAATTTATTTTAGAAAAATATTGGGTAAAATCAAACGTTGTTGTATAGCTTTATTAAGTTTTTATTATTTTTAAATCGGAAAAATAAGAGTGAAAACTATAAAAAGCAGGGACCGTAACAGTTATTCCTTTTTTCATAAAAGTCAGATGATAACAGTAATTTTTTGATTTTGATTTTTTCGAGCAAAAATAACAGTTATTTTCTGTTTTTTTTTCGAGAAAAATAACATGCCTTCTTATTTGTTAAATCAGCTTTATTTCATTAACTAATTTTCGAAAAATAATGTATACGTTTAATAAAGATAAAATTGTAAGTAGTTTTCAGCACCAAGCGTAATGTGTAAATCGACGCCCAAAAAACATGTCTTTATTGTACCGAAGATGAATACTGACGAGATTGCTTGAGTTAATTTTTGGAACTATCTACAAGCTGAGATTTGAATAATTTATTCTATACTTCATTTGTAAAATGTAATTGTTCAATCCGTAATATCAGGAACCTTAATAATTATGCATTTCAATGAAGAAAGTTATTGTTTCGAACAAACATAAGTTATTTTTTTAAGTTTCTTCAGGCCAATATAAAAATCGACTAGCAAAATTTAAAATAATAATTCCCCTTAAGCCTTTTTTCCATATATATTTACTCGAAAAATTAAAATCAGACAATAGTGTTGAATTTGGCTATGCCGAATCTTTGATACCCTCCACCTGTGTTTTTGTGTTTACATTAACATCAGCACTTATTTCACTTTTTATAATAAATGTAAACAAAATATTTAAAAAATTAAACTATATGATAAATACAATATTTAAAGATTTTTTATTTACATAGAATAAATAAACTTCAGAATATCGAATATGAAGTTTATTCTGATATAATCTACTTGTTTTGAATCTTATTGTTGTATTAATGTCGTTTATTACAAATTTATTTTAGAAAAATATTGCGTAAAATCAAACGTTGTTGTATAGCTTTATTAAGTTTTTATTATTTTTAAATCGGAAAAATAAGAGTGAAAACTATAAAAAGCAGGGACCGTAACAGTTATTCCTTTTTTCATAAAAGTCAGATGATAACAGTAATTTTTTGATTTTGATTTTTTCGAGCAAAAATAACAGTTATTTTCTGTTTTTTTTTCGAGAAAAATAACAGTTATTTTTTGATTTTTATTTTTTCAAACAAAAATAACAGTTATTTTTTTATTTCTATTTTTTCTAGCAAAAATAACAGTTATTGTTCGATTTTTATTATTTCGAGCAAAAATAAAAGTTTATATTGTTTTGGAGTTAAAGGAGTTTTGCATAAGTAATTTACCATAATCTGATCAACTCAAGGTTCATGAATGGGTATCAATCGAAAACTTTGTCTCAGTTCTATCACCTGTACATGTATTAATGTTAAAACTGCAAAAGAGTCAGTTGCTGTTAGGTGACTTCTATAAGTTTTGGCTGGAACTGTCAGTTGAAATATATAAACACTGAAATAAGTAAAAAGAGTTTGACCAACATAGAATCAAGACAAATTATGTTACTGAAAAATGACACAATATATGCTGCATTATTCTTAAACCCTATATTCAGACGTTTGCTAACACGTCAGAGTTATAAGATAAGGTAAGTTATCTTTGGAGTGTCCGTCAGACACTGCTTGTGTTATTAGACATTAAAAAATGTTTTTATTCATTCAAGCAAAACGATCAGTCTATCGTGCCAACACATGGTGAAGATGAACTATTTTTAGTGGATAAAAGTAGTGTTCAAAATCATGTTCTTTACTAAAGAGTGGTTTACGGGAAACGCAAACTTTAAACTCTTCCTCTGATGATGACGATGACGGCATAATAATTAATGACAATGTTCGCAAAGCTTTTTATGAAATTGATAACTATATAGAAAAAGCAGTCATCCTTTTCAGCCGTCAAATTGCTTCTAGAAGAGTTGCGGTACAATTTGTCAGTGGAAAATTTGTAAGCACTAATGTTAGTAAAACTAAATTCTGATGTTTAAAATATACTTGATATTGGCTTGAAAAAATAAAAATCAAAAAATTACTTATTTTTGTTCGAAAAACAAAAATCAGAAAATAACTCTTATTTTTGTTTGAAAAAATAAAAATCAAAAAATAACTTATTTGCTCGAAAAAATAAAAAAATAACTGTTATTTTTGCTCAAAAAAATAAAAATCAAAAAGTAACAGTTATTTTTGCTCCAAAAAAATGAAAATCAAAATTTTAAAAATCAATCACGTATGTGATGGAAATCGATCGATTTCAAAAGTGAAAACGATATTAAAATCGGCAACAGTGTGATGAATTTCAATCGGTTTCATTTTCCACTTTTGTATCATTCCGTATCATTTCTTTTGAAAGATACAACAATGTATTGACAAGTTGTAGTGAAAATTTTAAAATAATCAAACATTTATGAAATTTATAAATAAATATTTACAAAATCATAAAATGTCGATTATTTTGGCAACATCCTATTTGTTATTAGAAGAGGATAAAACATAAAGAGGAAACATTTACGTGGCACCTTGGATCCACAAAACAAAATGGATTTTGAAATCGATACTATAAAATGAAAAATATAAACGCATCACAACTTTAATTGAATTTAAATCATTTTAGTGTCTAAATCGATTTCCATCACATACCTGAATATATTTTATCATAGACTAGTTCATAAGGATGAATATGGTATACTTGAATCAGTTTTCCGACGTTTGCCTCTGTTTTTTTTTTTTTTTTGTTTTAAAATTTCAAAATAACTGTTATTTTTGGTTCCTGGTAAAAAGAAAAAGCATTTAAAAAAAACTAGAAGATAAGAGCCATTTATTTATTTATAATATTTATAAACATAATAAATTATGATACATAATAATTATAGTTTTATTTTAGGCCTAAATTTTAGACCTATTTTTTTATAATGTAATTTTTAATATTAGATGTTACAATATTTTAGTATATTTTGTACTGAGTTTATATTTTTCTTGTCAATGTTTAAGCTTCTTTTATGGGCCTGCAGTTGAATATTAAATGATGTATGCTTATTATTATTATTTTTATTTATTAGTTATCGTGATTTCAACAAATTAAGATATCTTATATTAAGCAGCGGCTATGATGGCCTTAAGCTTATGACGTATATTAGAACTTACAATTTAATTGATAGGATAAATAAAAGAAAGAATGTTATGTTTTAGATTATATGATATAGATACATTATTTTTTTAGGGAGTGCGAATAATAACATGTATCATTAAAGTTAAGTACAGGTATATATTATATTGTATTGTATCTTATATAGAGGTGTTTGAAGTACTGCGACCGAGTGATCTATTCTACTGCCCTCTGCTAATAGGTTGTCTTAAAAAATTTCATCCAACCCTGAAGCCCTCAAGGAATTGGAGGATGCTGGTTGGTTCTAGAGCCCAGGTGCTTTTTGCTTTTATGCATTTTTGTCAAAAAAAAAAAAAATCAATTTAAAAAGCTTATTTTAAAGGCCGCAATTTTTAAATATTTGTTTTATAAAAAAATAATTTCTTTCTTCAATACACGAAATTACCAACAATAAACAACTAAATTGTCAAATTCATAACATTTTACAACAATAAAATACACTAAACAGAAATTACACTTACTCAATAGAACATTTACAACAAGTAAGAAAATTATAGTCGGTCTAGACCGACTATACGATACCCTATACCATGCGTTTAGAACCCTATCTCTTAGGCCCAACTAACTGGACATAGAAAATAAGCAAAAACCAAATTTGAGTGGGATTTTTATTAATTTTTTGGCTTCAGATTTGAAAAAGTTCATATCGGATGCTATATCTATATGGGGACTAGGTTCAAAAGTGGACCGATCCTGATCATGTTTGGTAAAGTCTTGTATTTTGCAAAAATATATACAAACAAAATTTGAGAAGAATCAGTGCAATATTTTTGTTTTTTAATAGATTTAAGTGAAGATCGGGAAGCAGCTCTATATGGGGCCAAAGGGATCGTTTTTGGACTACTCATTAATGGATGTAATGAACGCATACAAACCCAATTTGAGTAAGATCTATATGACAATTTGGATCTTATGGCAATTTATGTCGATTTCATAGGGGTAATTTGTATGGGGGCTAGGTCTGAACATGGACCGATTCTCACCAATTTCAATAGCGTTCATCCCATGGCCGATAAAAGCTTATATACCAAATTTCGTCAAAATATATTCATATTTGCGACCTGCAGTTTGATTACAAGCTTTACATGGACACACAGACGGACGGACGGACATCGTTAAATCGAATCAGATAGTGATTCTGATTCGATCGGTATAATTAAAGATGGGTCTAGGTCAAATATTTTTGGTTGTTACAAACAGCAGCACAAAGTCATTATACCCAAACCACATAGTGGTATAGGGTATAAAAAGAAAATACAAAAAAACACAATAGCAATATTTCAAATAACTTATAACAAGTGCTATATTCTTATTTTAAAAAAACAACAATAACAGTTCCTACATAAAATTACTAACAATAAGCCAATAAATTCGAAACATTTTACAACAACAAAATATACTTAACACAAACACAAAAAAAAAACAATAGCAAAACCAAACAACAACAATAACAATTTCTAATAAACAAAAAGTGCTGCCAGTTATTTTAAAAATCTATATCGCCAATAAAACTAAATTAAATCCCTTAAAATGGCATGTTTAAAAAAAGGCTGTTCTTTGTCTTGGTGTATGTCACTTTAAATGCAGTGGATTATCTGGTTTAGTAGCCGAATCTGTATCGAAGCATAAAAACTTGCATTGGCGCTGAAATGACTGTCAAAAAATTGGCGCTGATTTTTACCGCTTCTTCCAAAGCACTAAAAACAATTTTTTTGCAAATTCAAAACCATTTTGCTAATTTATCCGGGCAAATAAACTCTTATGAAATCTTATCGATGATTTCAAGTCATTGGATGGACTCCAATCACCTAAATTACCATCTCCAAATCGCCGTAAGTCACCCAGATTCATGAATAGAGAAAACCCTGATAATACTACTGCTTCTTCAATCCATACAACTCTGAATTCTGCAAATATGCTTACGACAATTACTTCTCCTTTGATGTCTCAAAATGCTGTCCTACCATCTTTTAATAAAGCATCATCGATACTTACTACTGATAATATACAATCTTTTACAAATACTGCTCCCTTGATGTCTAAAACTGCAATGCTACCATCTTTAAATAATACGTCCTTGACGCCTACAACTGCTATTCCACCATCTTTAACTAACGAAGAGGCGTTACCGAAACAACTAAAAGTAATACCGCCAAAAAAATCTATTTTTATTTCACGTCTTTCTTCGGATACCTCCACTGATGACATTAACATTTATATAAACTCTAAACTAAGTTATAAAGCTGATGTTATGATATATAAATTTTCCTATTCCGTACCAAGAAGGATTACATCTTTTAAAATAACCGTTCCGTTCAATCTTTATGAGCAAATCGCTAACCCTGGTTTCTGGCCTGTGAATACTTTAGTTCGTGAATATGGATTTAAAGAAACTCCACGGAGAAACAACATTCCGCCCCGACATCGAATAAATGAAAATAATTATGTATCAGAATGTTCGTGGTTTAAATACTAAAATGTCTAATCTACTAGTTAACAGTTATGATTTTAATTTTCATGTTATCATCTTTACTGAGACATGGCTGAAAGATAATGTTTTTAATTCTGAGTTACTATGTAACAATTATCAAATATATAGATATAACAGAAACGATCGTAATGGTGGTGGTGTTTTAATTGTTGTATCATGCCTGTTTGCTTCCGAATCTCTTCAATCTGAATCTTCTCCAAATATTGAGTTTGTCAGTGTAATGATAAAGCTTAATTATAAAATCATTTTTATAACCTGTTCGTATATACCTGCTAATTCTCCCGAAGAAATATACCTTGAACACGTTCAGGCCATCAAATCAGTTGCTCAACGTGCTAAACCTGAGGATTTAATTTTTGTTGTTGGAGATTTTATAATATGGAAAAATTCGCCTGATGCTCCGGATTTTATTCCAATTAAATCAAAAAACTGTGATGATTTAATATTGAATGAGATAGTTGATCTTAGTCTTTAGCAGATGAATGGCGTATTTAATGAATACGGTAAACTGCTAGATCTGGTATTTACAAATAATCCAGAAGATTGTATAATAACTCGCTCTGATCCTATCACCTTGCCGGAAGATCGCTTTCATCCAACTATTGAAATTAGCTGTGTTTTGCCTCCTTTTGGTGGATCCAATATTCGTATTAATAAAGATAAAGTTTTTTTGTTTTAAGCAAACCAACTATAGCAAATTGATTGATCTAATTTCTAACACTAACTGGAATGATTTGTTGTGCCATACTTCTATTGATTTAATGGTGGAGGTCTTTTATAGAACTATTTATTCTTTTATGGATGAATGCATCCCAAAGCGTTCTGTCTACAAACGAACTGGCCCGCCTTGGAACTCAAAACAACTATCAAGATTAAAAATTTTGAAGAACAAGTATTATAAAAAGTATAAAATTTTTGGTTCTCTTGTATTTTTTGAAGAATACTCCATTCATCGTGCCGAATATAATATTCTTAACAATTATTTATACAAAAACTATCTAAACAAAATGAAGGAAGATTTCAATCGTGATCCTAAAGCATTTTACAACTTTGTTAATTCAAAAAGAAAAACTACTGGTTATTCATCTGTAATGAAATTTAACGATATCGAATCTAGTGATGATACTATAAAAAGTAACATGTTTGCAGACTTTTTTGCTAGTACATATTCTGTTGCTCAATATTGTTCCAACAGCTATTCATATCCAATAAACACAAATCAAGCTATATCTTTTCCCCTAATTGATAACGCAGAACTTGTTAATAGCCTGAAGAAACTTAAAATTTCATTTACTCATGGACCTGATGGAGTACCTAGTTCTATACTCAATTATTGTGCTACTTCCTTGGCAACACCACTGACTCTGTTGTTTAATGCGTCAATAAAAACGGTTATTTTCCAAAATTTTGGAGAGCTTCTTAGATCATTCCATTATTTAAATCTGGAAATAGATCGGATGTTTCTAATTACCGTGGTATTGCTAAACTTAGTGCAATCCCTAATCTTTTCGAGAAATTTATTACAGATTTTTTGTGCTATCACTCATCGTCAATTTTGTCACCATTTCAACACGGATTTCGGAAAGGATGCTCTACCGTTACAAACGTGCTTCATTTTACGACAATAATTAACGATGGTTTTGTCAAGAAAAAACAAACAGATGCAGTATATACCGATTTTAGTGAGGCTTTCGATAAAGTAAACCATAACCTTCTACTGATCAAATTGGATTTATTAGGTTTAACACCATTAAGCCTTAAATGGATAAAACCATATCTTTCTGAGAGAACACAACGTGTAATGTATAATAATATGTCATCTAAAGATATTACTGTGACTTCTGGTGTTCCTCAAGGCAGCCATCTTGGACCAATTCTTTTCTCCCTTTTCATCAATGATCTTCCAAAAGTGATACATTTTTGCAACGTTTTAATGTACGCTGATGATGTAAAATTTTTTTAAGTTACTGTCAACATAATGATCATATCCATCTTCAATCAGATCTCAACAATTTGTTGTAAATGTTTTATTTAATAAAAACTATGGAACACATTTCTTTTTAATTAAAACCTTTTCATTCAAAAAATATAGAGCACTTTTTAAGAACTTTACGCCACAAAAGACCGTCATCCATCCGACTCCAGAACTTGAATGATTTTTAAATTTTTCGTCTTCTTTCAACAACCCAATTATTCAAGACCTTTTAATTTTTTGCACACCAAAAAAATCTATCAACAAACCAGTTGTTTGCAAAAAAAAATCGCAATCATTAATACGTGTAACAAACACTCATACATTCATTAAATTCCTATGTAAAAAAATACTACCTCTACCGATGAGGGGAACAAGGTAAGCCAATGTTAATGGCTGACAACATGGGAGGGAATGAGAGCGAGTAAAAGCTTTATACATGAATGAAATTATGCTGACGGAGAAATATTAACACCAACTCAAGTGTTTAAAAATAGAATTTTTTGCAACAAACAAAAATTTGCAAACGATATTACCATATAAGGTGTTGTTTACATGTTATAAGTTTTTTTCTTTTGTGGGATGTACAATATATGTACGAGTATCTGTAGTGGTTATTATACAAACGCGTTATCGTAGAGAGACACAAGCAGACTTTGTCGTTATTGGATTTTCGACTTGAAGTAGCTGAGAGTTTATGTAAAACCTACACTTCTACATCACGAAAAGGAACACCGTCTAACTCTAATTGAAGCGAAGAGACAGAAGAAAACTTGTACAAACCATTATCCAACAGCAGATGTTCGATTGGACAACTTTGGACTGATCGATGCATCGATGCAAATGTCCAAAATGAACTTTTTCTCATCTGTGATATGCAATAAATGCAAATTGAATTTGTGCCTTCAAAAAAAGAAAAAAAAAAAAGGAATTGTTTCGCCAATTTCATTTATATATTTTTAATTTTTTTAGCTTATTTTGAATTGTTATTTTTGATTATAATAAACTGCATTTTATTGTAATATTATTCATTTTCCTCTACATTTTAATATTACTGTATAATGTATTCGGTGATACGTATGGAAATTGCTTAATACTTAATAATACTTACTATTTTCCCGAAATCTGATGGTAATTTTCCTATGAAAAATAATCTTTCCCAATTTAAGATTTTAAAAAGTGGATTTTGTAAAATCGTGAACTATATTCTTTTTACTGTCGTTATTTTTTTTTTGTAATTACAAAATCATTGTTAATTAGTCTATTATTGCATTTGTTATAAATAAATACTGTTTAAGCACAAATGCTTAATTTTTTTACATATTTTCATATTTGTACCACGGTTAAATATTAACCCCCTTTTGGGTTAATAACTAGTTGGAATCTATTTAACTCCACTTTTTAACATCTTTGTTAGGAGTTTTTACACAGATTCTAACTAGTAAAACCGTTAACGGTACCCTTAAACATTGTTTGTCGCCCTCTTACATATTTAACTACTATTAGTTGGTTCTAGTCTTTTTTTGGCTTTCAAACGTATCACTACGATAAACCTACGATTTTTTGATCTTACATCTTTTATACAAAAGGTAAAATTTAAATAAAGACAATTTGAGAACTTTTATCTCAACTTTTAATATAATCGAAAACCTTATTTTTTCATTTCATAATTTTTGCATTTGACGGCAAACATTTTGGTCATTCGTCGGATTGGATTTTTTGAAAGGAAAACTTTAAAGGTTTTAATTTTTCCAGATTCTACATCCATCCTCCATCGTTTTTATAACAGCAGCAGCAAATTCAGCAATTTTTATTAATTTCTTTAAATTAAAAAAGGAACGTATAGTTCAATTTTTATGTGAGCTTTTAGTGAGTGAAAATCGCGTTTTATTTTTTAACGAGAAAATTTTGATATTAAAAGTAAATACAAAAATTAGTTTCATTAAAATTAAAAAAGAATTTTTTCATAATACATTGTGATTGATCGTCTTGCAAAACAGCCCCTTTTTTTAATATAGAGTGCGTTGATTTAAATCTAATTTTTTTTCGTTCATCAACTTGCTTCTTAAAATTAAAGTAAATTAAATAACGAGAGAACAAAAAGGAAAAAATACAGTGTAACCAAACAGTGACAAAAACAAAAGTTCCGGGTTAGTAGTTGTGTTAATATTTATGCATTTTACCACTAACGTTATTTTTTTTTTTTTAATATTATCATTAACACATGAACTTTACATATCAGTTCGAATCTAATTCTCTTTACGAACGGTCGTGTAAATAATTAAAGCGCATAGAGTACAACTATTTAAAATTAATAACAAGTGTATATTTTTGTTTTTGCAATTGCCTATTCTTGATCTCATTTGAACTCACGTGGTAGTCAATTCAGCTTAAAACAGGAATAAAAAATCTAGCGATGGCCCGAGGGGCCAAATCTTCATCAAAAAGAAAGCTCCTTGCCAACAAGATGACAAAACTTCCTCCGGGTTTTAACCCGAACATCGCGTCAACTTCAAGCAACAGATTTAGCCTGCTTGCTGGCCTTAATGATATGGACGTCACTCCTGTATCAAATATTAACGAGGTTAAACAACACAAACCTCCACCTATTGTTGTTGAAGCTAACGCCTCATTTACAGAAATACAAAAACTACTTGGTAAAGATTGTATTTTCAAACGTACTTCAATTGGTACTAAAATTTTTGCTCCAAGTAAAGAAATGTTCGAATGCTACAAGCAAATTCTTAAAGAGAGTAAGTTGGAGTTTCACTCTTATGGCTCCAAAGATAATAGGTTATACACCACTTTTTTACACGGTTTACCCCGCATAAAAACTGAGGACATCACCGCAGAGCTAAAAAACTACAACCTGTCCCCTTCTTCCGTAGCTGAAATAGTCACCAAATTCAGTTCGAACAACAATGCAGTTTACAAAGTTCAATTTGTACGTAAAAATTTTAACCCAACTGCCTTAAGAAACGTAAGAACAATTTCAAATATAATAATTTCCTGGAAAAAATACAAATCTAAATCCAGAAATAAACCAACTCAATGCTGGAACTGCTTAATGTATGGCCATGGCGGTGAACATTGTCATCGTAGTGCTGCCTGTATGATATGTGCAGAACAACATCATACAAGTGTGTGTCCGTTTAACACAAACGAAAAAAGACCAGCTGTTTTTACATGCTTTAATTGCAAAAAACAAGGAAAAGAGAGAACTGATCACTCTGCAAACGATATCAACTGTCCGTTACGTTCTCTCTATTTGGAAACTAGAACAAGAGTTACTACTAAAAGTCCGAATAAAAGCAGACAACAACAAAATAACTCATTTCAATTTAATGTGGGAGATTTCCCTAATTTAAGAAACAACAACACAAATTGTAACAATAACATCAATAATAACAGCAAAGCTACATATGCTAACCAGCTGAAAACAAACAACGATTTATTTAGCATTGATGAGCTTTTTGATATTTTCACTACAGCTATGGATGATTTGCATAGGTGCACTTCAAAAGTACAACAAATCAAAGTTGTAATGTCAATGGTAAAATACGCCCATGGATTATACTAATAATTTAAACGAATTCAAAATGCTTCACTTGAATGCTAATGGCATTTCAAACTTTTCTAAATTAAAACAATTTGAGATACTAATTGAATGAGAAAATATTAAAATAGCGTCTTTGAATGAAACATTTTTTTCAGAAAATCATAGACCCTATTTTAAAAATTATTATTTATATAGAAGTGACAGAACAGATGCAAGAGGAGGAGGAGTAGCTCTGTTAATTCATAAATCTGTCGCTCATAAAAACCTCTTTATATCAAACACATCATCAATCGAAAACATCTCAATTGAAGTTATTATAAATAATAGACCTATTGTTGTATCTTCGTTATATTCACCAAGATATACTCATAACTTCTGTGCTGATATCTTGAACCTAACACCTTCCACCAAAGAATATATAGTTTTTGGTGACCTAAATGCCAAACATTGTTCTTGGAAT
Source organism: Cordilura impudica (assembly GCA_963682025.1). NCBI lineage: Eukaryota > Metazoa > Arthropoda > Insecta > Diptera > Scathophagidae > Cordilura > Cordilura impudica. The sequence continues at coordinate 153,376,471 of OY821519.1, read as the reverse complement.
TGCCGTTCAAATAATACTGCAGGAATTGCACTCAACAACCTACAGCAATCGAGCAATTTTTTCATTCACTACCCTAATAGACCAACCCTATTCCCCCATCAACACAATCGCGAAGCATCCACAGTCGATATTATTTTAAGCAATTCAGCTTTAGATATAGACGTAAAAACAATGGATTACGAAATACCATCAGACCATCGCCCTATTATATGTACACTTAAAAGATCAACGGCCTTGCAGGTTGACCTCAATTATTATGATTACAGTGCAACCAACTGGAACATTTTTATGAATTTTTTAGACAATAAAATCACGTTATATTCGGATATATACAATACCAAGGTAGTTATTGATCAGGAAATCCAAAAATTTATAAATGTAGTTTTCGAAGCAAGGGATGTGTCCACACCTAAAATAACTCAACAAAATAATTACACATTACCAGAAAGTACTGTAAAATATATTAAACTAAGAAGAAGCTTTAAAAGAAAAAGCCAACGATCTTCAAATATAGCCGAGCAAACTTTTTATAATCAATGTACTAAGTTTCTAAGTAACATGATTGATAAAAGTATTAATTCGGAGCGCAATAAGAAATGGTCTCAATTATTATCCAATTTAAAACCAGGTGATAAATCATTTTGGAAAATAAGCAGGAACTTGCGAGGAAAAGGAAAAAATCAAATCGCTCACTTTAAAGTTGGAAATAAAAAAATAACATCTGATAAGGACAAGGCTGAAGTCCTGGCAAATACATTTGTCCAAGCAAATAACCTCACTTCGAACTATAACCACTCGGCAGATACACTAATAAATACAACAGTAAATAATTTTAAGAAGGAAAATCCCAGTTCTGAATCTGCAAGTTATACATCTCTTGAAGAAGTAATGAATATTGTCTCATCAATAAAACCCTCAAAATCTCCTGGTTTTGACAATGTTCCCAACCTGCTCTTAAAGAAACTACCACTCAAAGCTCTAAAATTACTGGTTATAATATTTAACAGCTGCATCAAACTCAACTATTTCCCAAACCATTTCAAAAATGCTAAGGTTATAGCCATATACAAACCTAGTAAGCCAAAAAATAACCCAAACAGCTACAGACCTATTAGTCTATTAAGTAACTTAGGTAAAATATTTGAAAAAATACTACATTCTCGTCTTAGTGAATTTGTAACGACCAATTCTATTGTTGCCAAAGAACAATTTGGATTTAAAAAGGGGCATAGCACTACGCACCAAATAAACAGAATTAAAAATCAAATAACCACAAATAAAAACAATAAACGTTCAACGGGTCTAATATTGTTAGATATTGAAAAAGCGTTTGACACCGTCTGGCATAATGGCCTCTTATTTAAACTTCTTGATGCAAATATACCAAAATATTTATGCAAACTTATTTCAGATTTCATTCACGGCAGAAACTTTAAAGTTGCGATTAATAATGAAACATCATCTCCAAAAACCATTACCACAGGGTTACCTCAAGGATCTGTCTTGTCGCCATTGCTTTACTCGATATATACATCCGATTTTAAAGTCCCGAAATATATGAAAATTGCTTATTACGCAGATGATACTGCGTTAATTTCTTCAAACAAACTTACAAGCGCACTCCTGAAGAAAATGGAAAAGGGACTTGTAAATTGCAGTAAATATTTTCACAAATGGAAAATCAAAATTAATCCAAACAAGACCCAAGCAATAATTTTTCCATTCAACAAATCTCCCAAAAGACTGCCAAGACGTCATCTTTTTATTGGAAATAATACCATAAATGTACTTAACGAGGTCAAATATCTCGGAGTTGTCTTGGACAAAAAGCTTACATTTAAACAACATATTATGGCTACGTGCCAAAAAGCTATAAAATCATTTAAAGCATTATGGCCACTTCTAAATAGAAGGTCATTTCTAAACCCCAAAAACAAAAATCTCCTATTCAAAAGTGTTATAAGGCCAATATTAACATACGCGTGTCCTATTTGGAGTGACGCTGCCAACTGCCACCTAAAACGCTTACAAATTATACAAAACAAATGTCTTAAAATGATAAATAAAAAGCCCTGGAGGTATCCTACAAATCTTCTTCATGAAGAAACAGGTTATGAAAAAATTATCGATTTCATAACAAGGATTAACAACAATTATTTTGCCAAAATTGAAAATTCCTCTTACCCACTGATAAGAGAATGTAGAGAAGTAACGTAATATTAAAAAGAAATCACCAAATTGAAAATTATATGCTTATAGAGGTCTATTATTTCTAATAAACCTTCTATAAGCATATAAATATTTTCAGATAGTATTTGAATTTATTAAATCATATAAAGATTTTTTCCCTCCCATTTTCCTTTAAAAATCATTAAAAAATAAAATAAAAACTATTTAATGTCTTTAGATCCTATATATTATTTGTTGCAATATCTATGTTAAGATAAGATCTCATATGTAAATATCAAAATTTGTTAAAATATGTAAATAAAGGAAGAATATTTAATTGAAAAATTTATCCGCGAACAATACGTTGATTTTTGTTTACATACGTACATTACAAGCTGTGTTAACATAGCTTTGTATGAATATAGTGTTGTTGTTGGTATTTATTAAATTACATATTATCACTCTACTGTCCGTCATAGTCGCAACTATTTAGTGTGTTTTTTAAATTGAATTTTATTTTTAATATTTTTATATCGGAATTTTTTTGTGGAATTAATTTACGAATTTAAAGTTAGTTGATAAATATTTTTTGTAGATTTTCGGAAATTTTCGTTTGTTTAATTTTTTTTTTTTTGATTTTAATAATTTTTTTAAAATTTATTTAATATTTTTGGATATTTTCATTGAAGATTCGGATGCTCTCGTTAAATATGAAGCGAGATTTAATGATATACGCGAAAAGCTTCATTCGGTTTTCAATCTTGAGATAAGAGGGAAGGAAGTAAATTTGTTATGGGAACAAGCAAAATCTTCTTATCGCGCTTGTCTCAGTTATTTAAAAAATGCGAAAGATACCGAACCTGACGATATTGACGCCGCGGAGGCAAAATACGAAGCCAGTTTTAACGCGTTCGTTAATTGTTTATCGCGTATTAATGAAAAATTACGTAATTTGGAATCACATTCCAAGCTTGCCATAATTTAACGCTTCCACCTTGTGACACTGACATTTTTGAGGGTGATTATTTGTCTTGGCCCACTTTTACGGATCTTTTTACCGCGGTGTTAATAACTCCCGTCTTAGCAACATCGAACGCTTATGCCATTTGGTTCGGAAAACCAGTGGTGAGGCGCCGGAAATAGTGTCGAAATGCCCTCTTACCAATCAACTCAAAACACTTTTCGGGCTTACTTTCCTTAATAAGGAAACCAGTGTTGTGTTGAAATCTTTACAGCGCGGTATTAATGGTTGCATTACAGCTACATATGTCTACTTATGACATTTCAACGCGTAGCTGGGATCCAATTTTAATATTTTTATGTATTCAACGGTTACCGACCAATACTGTTAATATTTGGGAGCAGAGTATAAAAGACAAGTCGGCCTTGTCTCTCTGGAAAGATTTGGATCGATTCCTGACGGAAAGATCCCAAACATTGGACTGTCTTCGAGACTTAAGAAGTTCAGAGCCTCCCAAACGGTCAGCAGATCATAAAGTTAAAGCGCATCATACGATCTTGTCATCGTTTTAAAAGTCTATCTGTTTCCGACAGATATTCGACCGTGAAAAAGTTTCACTGTTGTGTCAATTGCCTATCAAGGACACATGAAGCAAAAAATTGTAGTAGCACTCATAATTGTGCTATTTGTAATAAACGTCATCATACAATGCTACATCGTGAATTGCCACATTCTGACAGTTCCTCAAGGGAAAATAGTAATTCAAATTTAGATACGAATTCGGCTACAGCCTCTCGACTGACCAACTCCATGCCTACGAATTCTTTCCCATTTACTTCAAACGGCAACAACACAGCTCCTTCAAATCAACAGGTATTTCATACCTCGGAGAATAGGACTATGATTTTAGGGACAGCAATGGTGAATATCATACATCAGGGTACTACGTATCCAGCCCGGGCACTTATTGAACCAGCTTCTGAAGCGTCGTTTATTTCTGAACGGCTTCAAAATCGCCTGAAACTTTCGACGTATTCTACGAATGCTCAAATTTCAGGTGTGAATCAGGCTGTCTCTGCTACTTCACGGAAAATTTGTCCTATTAAAATTGGGTCTCCTATAGACTCATCATTTATATTGGAAACTATGGGACTCGTTTTACCAAATATATCGGGTAACTTGCCATCCTTTATAGTTCCTTCGTTTATTAAGGAAATATTGCCAAACCTTCGGTTAGTTGATATCAACTTTTATGATAGCAGACCTGTCGATCTGTTATTAGGTGCTGACTTATATCCGAAAATATTGTTAGGAGAAATTCGTCGAGATTTTTTGGGTTCATTATTAGCTCAAAATACGATATTTGGTTGGATTATTACTGGTCCAATATACAAACCCCAAGCTCAAGTCTATTCTACTAAGGTAGAATTTTCGGAGGAAGATTACCTGAATAGAAATCTTCTTAGATTTTGGGAACTTGAGGAAAATCCTATGAAGAAAATTTTATCTACCTATGATAAAATTTGTGAGGAGAATTATAGAAAAACTACGCGGCGAGGTTCAGATGGTCGTTTTATTGTGACCATTCATTTTAAAACTGAATTCCCTCAACATTTGAATTTAGATATATCTCGTACGAATGTGCTGAAACAATTTTACAGAACCTGAATCTACCCTCCTACGAAAACCTGAAATTAAGGAAATGTATGATAGCGTCGTTAGGGAATATTTAGACCTAGATCATATGAAACTTGTTTCAACGCCACCCACAGCAACTACTTTTGCAACCTATCTACCCCATCACCCAGTTGTTAAACCCGAACGAAACACAACCAAATTACGAGTCGTTTTCAACGCTTCGAATAAAACTTCAAACGGTAATAGTCTTAACGACTGTCTTTATGTTGGACCTACTTTACAGGCTGACTTAATCCTCTTAAATTTAAGATGGCGACTTTTTAGGTTCGTTTTCAATTGCGATATAACGCAAATGTATAGACAGATAAGGGTCGATTCATCTCATACTCCATTTCAACGCATCTTGTTTAGAGATTCTCCGACGGACAACGTTAAGGACTATGAGTTACAAACAGTGACTTTTGGCGTTAATTGCGCTCCTTATCTTGCCATTCGGATATTGCTACAATTAGCGGACGATTCTGAAGCTGAATACCCTTTAGCATTACACATTTTACGAAAGTGTATTTACGTTGACAACGTTTTGACAGGGACTCACGACATTTCAACTGCTTTGATCGCTCGTGATCAACTTATAACAGCTTTGTCTTCTGCTAAATTTGAACTACGGAAATTGACATCTAACGAACGAACAATTTTGGACAGATTTCCTCCTGATCATTTAGTCGACGCTAAACTTTTAACGTTTGTGGAATCTAGTAGTTCTAAGACTTTGGGCATTCAATGGAACGCTCAACTGGACTCCTTTTATTTTAGTGTAAATCCTATTGCACATAAATCGAGCCATACTAAAAAGGAAGTTTTATCTATGATCGCGAAGTTATTTGACCCTTGAAGTGTACATGTGGGGTAACGTCGTCGTGATTTACATGTACTGTTGTTTTTTAAGGATGTGTCTTGTTTAAATCTTTATTAAATTAAAACAAGTTTTATTTCTTTTCTATTGTTCTAGGACCTGTTTAGGCAAGACTTGTTCTGAAAGAACATCTTCTTCTAAACTATCAAATAGAAACTCCCTTTATTTTCAATTGTTCAATCTTATATATTAATTGCTACTATACTTACAACGGAGTAAATGAATGACTTACAATAATCACTCCATATCATAATTTATTCTCTTAAGTCTCTCTAATCAATACATTCTAATGTTAGCTATGTACATTTGTACTAGGCGAACATGAAAACTAGGGTGGTTTCTCACTATTCATAAATTAGTCATAAATTCATACATGAGTACAATTTCAAACAAAAGAGTGAAATTGTACTGGTTAAAGTGCAAACCGAATACAATACATAGGAATGTGTATTCTACACAGTGTGCATATTAAATCAAATATAGTTGCTCCATATATATCGATCACTCTATCCGATTTCACTGTTTCGTACAATAACCTTCTCAGTCAAAACAAACGTACTGAGTCATTTGTCAACAATTATCACTGACCAACCTTAAATATCCATTTGATATTTATTGTCCCATATTTTGTGTCGCTTAGTCAGATGTACGTGTATATATATATATGTATGTAGGTTTTGTTTATTCTTTTCAGCTAAACACTTTATTGTGTTTACATACATGTATTACACCCTGTAGGTTGGTTAGGTCCAGTTGTTTTTGTTGCAAAGATGATTATGCAAAAAGTTTGGTTGGATAATATCAACTGGGATGATTCTCTTCCACTTTCAACGGAAAGCGAGTGGCAAAAGTTTGTGACTTCATATCATGAAGTCAACAGTATACAAATTCCGCGCTGGGTTCATTATACACCTGATTCGTCCGTTGAACTTCATGTCTTTTCTGATGCCACGGAAAAGGCATACGCGGGGGTGATTTATATTCGCATCGAAACATACGGCGGCGAAATTTATACCCACTTGTTATCTTGTAAGACGAAAGTGTCACCTATAAAATCGATTTCAATTCCGCGGCTTGAACTTTGCGGAGCAGTTTTGGCTTCAGAACTTTTGAAGACAGTACTTAGCGAAATCGATATACGGTTAACCAGGTTTATTGTTGGACTGATTCTACGATAGTCCTTTCGTGGTTAAAAAAGGACCCTTGTTCTTGGACCACCTTCGTTGCGAATAGGGTGTGTAGAATTCAAGAAAATGTAGGCAAGCATAATTGGTACCATGTTCGATCTGAGGACAATCCTGCCGATTTGGGTAGTCGTGGTATCTCTTCTTCGGAGCTTGCAGATAATGACCTTTGGTGGCATGAGCCAAACTGGCTTCGTCAGAAAAAGACAAAATGGAATATCACTGATCTCTCTACTCTTGATACTGATATTGAAGGCCATCGTGTAAAGACTCATGTTTCGTTATTTACTGACCCAAAGGGAAAGGATATATATGTTGATATTCTTGACGATTTTTCTCGTCTTGATCGAGCGCTTCGCGTTTTTTCATAAATTTTTCGTTTTTTCTATAATAGTCATCCAAATCATAAATCAGGTCGTCATTTATATAAGGATCATACTCTGTCTAGTTGTGAGATTAGAAAAGCTAAATTACGTTTAGCCATCGTAGCTCAAAAGTATCATTTTGCAGATGAATACAAGTGTTTGATAGAGAAAAAACCGTTATGTTCGACAAGTTTTCTGATTCCTTTGAATCCATTTATTGATGAGGAGGGTGTTATAAGGTTAAATGGTCGTTTGGTTAAGTCACCATCTTTATCTTGTACTGAACAACATCCAAATGTTTTACCCCATTCTAGCACTTTACTCTACTTTACTCTACTCTACTTTTGACTGAATTTGTTCATTTAATTTCCATTCACGGTGGAAATAACTTAATGTTGCGAATACTTCGCATCGAATATTGGGTACCACGTTTGAAATCGAAAATTCGTGGAGTCATAGGTCGCTGCAAACGGTGCCTAATTGACAAAAGACGGTCATGTAGTCAGATTATGGCGGCACTCCCCCCTGAAAGAACTACTCTTGATAGGCCCTTTACTACAACTGGTGTTGCCTTGGCAGGCCCTTTTGATATTAAGAGTTTTACTGGCAGGGCTTGTAAGATTACTAAAGGCTACGTTTGTATTTTTGTATGCTTTTCTACGAAAGCCATTCATTTAGAAACGACTTCAGACTTATCTTCGGCTACATTTTTATCGGCGTTTCATCGATTTATATCGCGACGGGGATGTCCAAGTACTATTTTTTCCGATAATGGTACAAATTTTGTGGGCGCGTCGCGTGAATTGGAAAAAGATTTTCGAAATTTTCTTCGGGAATACCAGACCACCATATGTTCTACATATGGTATCCAAGGTCTTACATAGCGTTTCATCCCTGCAGGCGCTCCTCATATGGGTGGCCTATGGGAAGCCGGAGTAAAAAGTTTTAAGATTCATTTTCGAAAAGAAACGCAATCTTATAAATATACGTTTGAGGAACTTTCGACGGTTCTTACGAGAATAGAAGCGTACCTTAATTCGCCTCCGCTCTGTCCTATGACCGATAATCCTCAGGAACCGGTTGCATTGACCCCTGGTCATTTTTTAATTGGTTCGCCAATACTTGCTCCCCCGGAACCAAAAATTGACGAATCGCCTATAAGTTTATTAAATCGGTTTCGGAAAATGAAGGCAATTTTTCAGCATTTCTGCCAACGGTGGAAAGATGAATATTTAATGACCTTGCATAAACGTTTTAAATGGCAGCATCAGAATCGTAATATTCAAGAAAATGATTTAGTCGTAATTCGTCATGAACAATTACCTCCAACTTCGTGGAGATTAGGTATCGTCGTAAAAGTTTACCCAGTTAGTGACGGACATGTTAGGGTGGTAGACATACGCACTGCGAATGGAATTGTAAGACGACACATCGCAAAGCTTGTCCTTTTGACCGCTTAAGAATAGTAATTTTCTTCTTTGTCGTTAACCTACGTTATTTCTTAAAATTATGGACGCATTACTACATTTTTTGATGATGCTATCTTGGATAATATGGCTCCAGCCCTGCTGGTCAGGTCTCCTGGACCTCCTAAAAAAGAAATCCAGCTTTGCTGGTCAGGTCCCTTGGACCTCCTAAAAAACGTCCAGCTTTGCTGGTCAGGTCCCTTGGACCTCCTAATAAACATCTAGCTTGCTAGTCAGGTCCCATGGACCTCCTAATAAACTTCCAGTTCTCTGGTCAGGTCTCCTGGACGTCTTAATAAACAGCCGGCTATGTTGGTCAGGTCTACTGGACCTCCTAACAAACATTAGTTATAAGCGTTTGTGGAAAAAAAATAAATTAATTAATAAAATAATACTAAACGCTCACTTGAACTATACGTCTTTTTCCTTTCTAGCTTATATCATATGAATTTAAGTATATATACTAAGTTTTATTGCACCATATCTGGATGCTGCAAGGTGGCCGGCAATGTTTAAGCACAAATGCTTATTTTTTGTACATATTTTCATATTTGTACCACGGTTAAATATTAACCCCCTTTTGGGTTAATAACTAGTTGGAATCTATTTAACTCCACTTTTTAACATCTTTGTTAGGAGTTTTTACACAGATTCTAACTAGTAAAACCGTTAACGGTACCCTTAAACATTGTTTGTCACCCTCTTACATATTTAACTACTATTAGTTGGTTCCAGTCTTTTTTTTTGGCTTTCAAATGTATCACTACGTTATCAAAATTTTTCAATCGAAATAATTTTTTCTTTAATTTCCAAAATAAAATACTAAGGGGAGTTTTTTGGATGTGTGTTACACCTGGATGCAATGAATACAAATTTATTCCGGCGTTAACCAATTATTACTGTATTTTAGTGCTAGTTTCATAAATGGTATTTCCAAAAATTCTAATATTAACATGTTTTTTTTTTCAATTATATATTCTTCCTTTATTTACATATTTTAATAAATTTGATATTCACATATGAGATCTTATCTTTACATATAGATATTGCAACAAATAATACATAGGATCTAAAGATATTAAATAGTTTTTATATTATTTTTTAATGATTTTTAAAGGAAAATGGGAGGAAAAAAACCTTTATATGATTTAATAAATTCAAATACTATCTGAAAAATATTTATGTGCTTTTAGGAGGTTTATTTGAAATAATAGACCTCTATAAGCATATAATTCTCAATTTGGTGATTTCTTTTTAATTTTACGTTATTTCTCTACATTCTCTTATCAGTGGGTAAGAGGAATTTTCAATTTTGGCAAAGTAATTGTAATTCATCCTTGTTATGAAATCGATAATTTTTTCATTACCTGTTTCTTCATGAAGAAGATTTGTAGGATACCTCCAGGGCTTTTTATTTATCATTTTAAGATATTTGTTTTGAATAATTTGTAAGCGTTTTAGGTGGCAGTTGGCAGCGTTACTCCAAATAGGACACGCGTATGTTAATATTGGCCTTATAACACTTTTGAATAGGAGATTTTTGTTTTTGGGGTTTAGAAATGACCTTCTATTTAGTAGTGGCCATAATGCTTTAAATGATTTTATAGCTTTTTGGCACGTAGCCATAATATGTTGTTTAAAAGTAAGCTTTTTGTCCAAGACAACTCCGAGATATTTGACATGATTAAGTACATTTATGGTATTATTTCCAATATGAAGATGACGTCTTGGCAGTCTTTTGGGAGATTTATTGAATGGAAAAATTATTGCTTGGGTCTTGTTTGGATTAATTTTGATTTTCCATTTGTGGAAATATTTACTGCAATTTACAAGTCCCTTTTCCATTTTCTTCAGGAGTGCACTTGTAAGTTTGTTTGAAGAAATTAACGCAGTGTCATCTGCGTAGTAAGCAACTTTCATATACTTCGGAACTTTGAAATCGGATGTATATATCGAGTAAAGCACTGGTGACAAGACTGATCCTTGAGGTAACCCTGTGGTGATGGTTTTTGGAGATGATCTTTCATTATTAATCGCAACTTTAAAGCTTCTGCGTGAATGAAATCTGAAATAAGTTTGCATAAATATTTTGGTATATTTGCATCAAATACTAGGCCATTATGCCAAACGCCATTATGCCAAACGGTGTCAAACGCTTTTTCGATATTCAACAATATTAGACCCGTTGAACGTTTATTGTTTTTATTGCTGATTATTTGATTTTTAATTCTGTTTATTTGGTGAGTAGTGCTATGCCCTTTTTTAAATCCAAATTGTTCTTTAGCAACAATTGAATTGGTCGTTACAAATTCACTAAGACGAGAATGTAGTATTTTTTCAAATATTTTACCTAAGTTACTTAATAAACTAATAGGTCTATAGCTATTTGGGTTATTTTTTGGCTTACTAGGTTTATTGATAGCTACAACCTTAGCATTTTTGAAATGGTTTGGGAAATAGTTGAGTTTGATGCAGCTGTTAAATATTATAACCAGTAATTTTAGAGCTTTGAGTGGTAGTTTCTTTAAGAGCAGGTTGGGAACATTGTCAAAACCAGGGGATTTTGAGGGTTTTATTGATGAGACAATATTCATTACTTCTTCAAGAGATGTATAAATTGCAGATTAAGAACTGGGATTTTTCTTCTTAAAATTATTTACTGTTGTATTTATTAGTGTATCTGCCGAGTGGTTATAGTTCGAAGTGAGGTTATTTGCTTGGACAAATGTATTTGCCAGGACTTCAGCCTTGTCCTTATCAGATGTTATTTTTGTATTTCCAACTTTGAAGTGAGCGATTTGATTTTTTCCTTTTCCTCGTAAGTTCCTGCTTATTTTCCAAATTATTTTTTATCACCTGGTTTTAAATTGGATAATAATTGACACCATTTCTTATTGCGCTCCGAATTAATACTTTTATCAATCATGTTACTTAGAAACTTAGTACATTGATTATAAAAAGTTTGCTCGGCTATATTTGAAGATCGTTGGCTTTTTCTTTTAAAGCTTCTTCTTAGTTTAATATATTTCACAGTACTTTCTGGTAATGTGTAATTATTTTGTTGAGTTATTTTAGGTGTGGACACATCCCTTGCTTCGAAAACTACATTTATAAATTTTTGGATTTCCTGATCAATAACTACCTTGGTATTGTATATATCCGAATATAACGTGATTTTATTGTCTAAAAAATTCATAAAAATGTTCCAGTTGGTTGCACTATAATCATAATAATTGAGGTCAACCTGCAAGGCTATTGATCCTTTAAGTGTACATAATGGGGCGATGGTCTGATGGTATTTCGTAATCCATTGTTTTTACGTCTATATTTAAAGCGGAATTGCTTAAAATAATATCTACTGTGGATGCTTCGCGATTGTGTTGATGGGGGAATAGGGTTGTACTATTAGGATCGTGAATGAAAAAATTGCTTGATTGCTGTAGGTTGTTGAGTGCAATTCCTGCAGTATTATTTGAACGGCAATTCCAAGAACAATGTAATTTTAACATGTCAATATTTGCGTATACAAATAAAAAAAAATCCAATAAAAACAACAAGCATTAACAAGCGCGCGTTCATATTTTTTGGATGTCTATATTTGTATATAAAAATGTGTTTATATAAAAATAAGTTGTCCAATGTTCGTCATTTTATAACTCGAGAACCACTCAACCGATTTACAAACCAATACATGCTTTGGAAAGGTCTATTTTCACCGCTGTTTTACGCGCACTTTGTTATGGCGTGTTTTTCCCATTTAAAATGAATTCATTTACATTTTTCCTATGAGAAATACATTTTATCGGTATATAACATAAAGGATCTGCTTGCGTGCGTCATTTGACTTATTGTCCAGCAACGCGGGTTACTATAGTTATATATAAAATTAATTATTAACAACCAAAAAGTATTAGTTTGTTGAAAATTTCAACTTGTGTTTTATTTATGTTTTTTATTAGTTGTTAAACACTATACCACCATGTGGTTTGACTTAGATTCATCTTTTATTGTACCGATCGACTCTGAATCATTTCTGAGTCGACTTAGCGATGTCCGTCCGTCTCGTGTGTCCATGTAAACTTATAATTAAACTACAGGTCGCAAATATGAATATATGAAATTTGGTATATAAGCTTCTGTCGGACATAGGACGAACGCTGGAGAAAATCGATACATGTTCAGACCTCGTCTACATACAAATGACCCCTATAAGATCTGCTTAAATTTCCATAAGATCCAAATTATCATATAGGTCTTGGTCAAATTGGTTTTATGTGTGTTTATTACATCAATTAGTTCAAAAATAAACCTTATAGGACACTTCTTAGTTATTGCAGAATCTTCACAAAAAAAAAATGTGATTTAATAAAATATCATCAGGACTGGTCCATTTTTCGACCTAGTCCCCATATACATATAACATCCGATATGAACTATTTCGGAACTGCAGGCAAAAATAAAATAAAAATTCCATTCACATTTGGCTTATGCTTATATTCTGTACCCAATTATATTTTTAAAATTGTAACTCAATTTTAAAACCCCAATCCTAATTAAAATTGAGTTATACCACATCCTAGAAACGGAATTCCATTGTTAAACCAAGGTTATATAATGCCGTAAGTTAACTAATATCCAAAAACTCGTTCTAATATTAATTTTACACTATTCGAACAACGAACTACGACCACTGGTTGTGAATAAGAGGGAAACGATGTCTGCCGTTTGTCCGTCTTCTTTAAATTACAACCCAAAATTGGAATGGAATTTCGATTGATTTTACTCGTCTCTAAAAAATAAGCTATGGTGAGCAGCACCATAACCCATTTTAAATCCTCATTTCAAGATTTGTCGAAAAAAATACTCAACGAATTAATTACAAATGTCACTAGCAATGATATTTTTTTTTGCAACCATTGAACATAATATGATTTTATTTGACTCGTTTTCTTTTATTTTTGTTTAAAATTAGAAATTATCATAACAAATATAACAAAGAAAAAGGATTTGCTCATTGAATACGTATGTACAAATTTGACTATACTAAAAAAATAATATATATTATCCAAGATGTCCAATTGCTTTAAGCTTTCTTATGAGCTAAGTATTCGGTTTTTTGACTAATGTTCACTTTTATTTGAATAGAATATAATAATAACTAAGCATTTTTCATATAAATACAGAAGCCATACGTAATACACACACATATATGTGTATATATATAAGGTCAAATAATGATAAAACTAAAATCTGACGTCACGCAAACTGTGTTCCTCAGACTAATAATTTCCAGCTGTCAAACTATTCTGTTTATGCTGGAAACTTAACAGTGAGACAATTAATTATTTTCTAAATTAAATTCTACATCTAAAAAAAAAGTTTTTTTACTTTATCATTTGCTCTAATGCAAATGTTTTTGCAAATATCCCACCTTCACTTAGGTGGTTAACTCATGAGTAGGTGGAGTTCTTTAGACATGTTTTTTTACTGCTGCCTGCTTCTATTCGCCCTTTTTACACTTCATAATTTTTTCGAAAGAAATTATAATTTTCACTCATGAAACAGACTTGGTAACCTTTGCGTGGGCGCTACTACGTCATATAGCGGGAAAACATGCGCATGGCGTAATCTTTGAGGCCACGCTGCGTGAAAAAGCTTGCGTTAGAGTTTATAGGCGAACGGGGTAGAGAAGCACTTCTCTTTTTGAAGTTTTTTTTTACATTTCTTTCTACACTCTTTCGTTTTCTGGACAAATTATTTTATTCTCATTCTAGTCTCAACAAAGTGACAAGGTGATTTTAAGGTGATTTTATTAAGCGCAATTTAAATTCAAAACAAAAAATAATAAAATGTGAACAAAAGAATTTTATTTTCCATAATCTTTTTCAGGTAATTAAAAAACACATGAAAAATTGAAAAAGATTGACAAAACGTCGAAGAAAATCAAGAGTAGTTGCAACCAAACATGCACCATGTAAATACACGAGGCTGCGTGAAAAGCCCTCGTGTAAATTCCCTCTTAAGTGTCTCATTTGAATTTAATATACATATAAGGATAAATAAATAAAAGTTGCGAGTACGATGAATTTCAATGAAACTTTGACATTTTCTAATAGTCAGTATTCTGATATGCAACGTATGGGTATACCCATTGTATGGAAAAAAAAGTAAAAATTTATTTACTGTCCGTAACTCCTAGAAATATTAATTTAAGTGTTAAAACGGTAATCTCATAACGGCATGGCATAGACTAAATTAAAACCGGTAAACAAATAAACATGTTCCTCAGGCAACAAATTCACCCTAGGATCTAGGAACTTGAGCTCATATTTTGGATGTTATCGCAGTAACTTATATAACATTCTGATGTTAAGAATTTTTCATCTTGCGAATTGTCAATCCTAAAAAAGCAAATACAATTTTAATTTTATTTTAAATATCCCTTTATTTATTTGGCGAGAAAAATTTTATGTTTGTCACTTTTGTAACTTTTAGGCTATTATATCTGTGGTCACAAGCGATAACCGCCTAAATCGACTTAAGAACGATTTGAGTTACGTATGTTATCTACTAACAACGCTTTATATTTACGTGAAATCCTCACTGTTTTTAAAAAGCTATTAATAAAAATATACTGACCTAAGTCGTAATGAAGCCCCATTACATTTATATAAAAAGTTCTTTTTCTCGAAAGCATGTTTTTCGACTTAGACGGTTAATGCTTTTGACCACAGATATCTTCTGTTTATATATTTCAGATATCTTTGGTGAGAATATTATACAGAATGATGCAAGTCATTATGCAAATTAAGGGGAAATGAAATTAAACTACACTAAATGGTTAAATATTTACAAGAAACAATTTGCACAAATTTTTAGACATATGCTTGTAGATTCGGTTGAAAATAATAAACTTTGGTATTATGAAGGTTCGAACATCACAAAAGCTAGTTGTTGGACATGTTTTTTTTTTTTTTTTTTTTTTAATTTAACTCTTATCTTTTTTCTATGAAAATGTTTTTACAAATAATTAGTTTTTTGTTCGGTTTGAGATCATGTAATATTCCCTAACAATAGAAAAGATAATATTTTGTAAGGCAAAAATTGATGACAACATGGCTATGCTAATGCGGAAAAAATTAAATTGGATATATGTTCTCGATATAAGTACATACAATAGATAAGGCCCTTTCACAAGTGGCTTAACAGTTTGAATTGCATAATAGAGTGAAGTTAAGTTATTTGTTTTTCGATACAAATTAATTTCTTGCTGTAGTCCTGAATTTGTTCAGCAAAGGCCTTATCAATTTCAGACTAACTCCTTTTTCAAAAACAAATTATCGAGAAAACATCTGATTCGGATAGAGCTGTTTTTTCGATAATTTGTTTTCGCATGTAAGCTCACTTTTCATAGACCAGGTCACATATTTTTTTATTTCATTATAAAATCAGGGTGTTTCACATATAATGATTGATCCCATTATTTTTTGCGTAGTGCATATTCGGTTCATTAGTTGTGTGGGGAATTTATAATAATTTGGCTTTGTAACAACGATTTGATAACAGTTTTATTTTATTAGAATTTAACTTAATTTACTAAAAATGACGTTTCATTTTATTTAAGACGTAAAATTTTTGTCAAAATGAACTAAATGTAATTTTTCCCCGTGTAATACCAAATCTAAAATTTTGGCACGCCTTCTGATACGCGATTATCCAAATTTGTTGTGAAATATGTTCTACACTTAAATAAATATTTCGTTATGCTCTAACACGCAATTTTTAAAACTCAATATATGTAGAATCTTACGATAGTTATAAGACTTATAAGATTCTTATTCTTGTAACGGAAAATGGAAAACTTTTACAATGTTGTGCCCTGTAACATTAAATTAGATGTTGATAAAATATGCAAAATCTACAAAATAATGTTAACGCACATTCATTAAATAATTCGATATATAGAGCATTTATTTTTTTAAACAAATAAAAAATGTCTTTAGTTCACTAAATTTAAAATAAAATAGCGGATTACTTTTTGGCAGAAACAAAATCTATATTCTTACAACAAAATAACAATAAATTGGCCAGATCTCTATACGCCCTTCGAATACGTAAATAATAATTACCCTTTCCCAAAAGCCTCACTTATTTTACGCTTTTGAAATTGATTAATAGTGCGTTTACATCTAAGCAAAATCTAGTATGTACGAGATTTCGGCCAAAATCTAGCTCATTTTTACTAGATTTCCCATACAAAACATTAGCAAAATCTCACAAAATCTTGTCAAACTTGGGCACTACCAAATGATACTACCGAGTTTTTTTAATATTGTAGTAGAAAATTACAACGCAATGACTGAAAAATTGGCATTTAAAAACAAAAGCAAACAAGTTGAATAAAAAGGAAATAAAATATTAATTATTAACAAAAAAAAAAAAAAATTAATCTATAATAAAAAAAAATATTTAGTAATTGAAAAGTTATAACTTTTTATACTGACATGTGCCCATTCCAATCTGATAAATAATAATTGTCAAAAATGAAATTAATTTTGCTGTTCAAACAATACATTTAACAAATGCTATTTTTTTTGCAAAATTTCTATTTCAGTTTGTGCTTTTTTCATTTTTGATTCATAATATAATTATAAATCTGTTCCTTTTTAGAATTTTTCATATTTCCATTTTCCTATTGTTTTGTTTATTTTTGGTATTTCTAGTTTATGTTTTATTTTAATCCGCTGTTTATTGTTGTGGAAACAAAATCTCACAAAATGTCAAAAAAGTTAGATGTAAACGGTATAGATTTTGAAATAGATTTCAACTAAAATCTACTAGATTTTCCTCAGATGTAAACGCACTATAATACATAAATTACCTCACGAAATACGATTTGGAGTTTATTTTTGCGGATTTCGAGAAAAATGGGATTTTCGCAAAATATTCTGTAAATGTACTTTTTCTAAATAATTTGTATCAAAAATTTATTACTTTTCTACTTTTAAATGTTATATTTTATCTTAATAGCCTAGGGTTTCGGAAAAAAATAATATGACCCCATTAACCCTTTTGGAATTGGGGTCACATATATAATATCTAACTATTAAATCAGGCTCATCATTGTCATGCAAATTTATCCTTGCTTTTACGCTCCAAAGCAAATTCAATATGTTTATGATTCAGAGCTAAGTTTTTCCTCACGTTCATATTGCTTCTCGGGTTTAAAATAATAACTTGTTTTCTTAGAGCTAACAGGGCTTTAAAGACGAATAAAGGCGAATGTTTGAATTGAAAATAATATTATTTTATACATGGACGAACCGATTAAGGAAATTCAGTAAGTTCGTGGCATGGCACACTTTGTTAAAAAACTGTAGAACTTTTTACGAATGTGTGTCGAAATAATATGTCCTTTCTAATTGGGCGATGAGTTTCTTTTAAAGTATTAAGATTTGCTAATGAAATAAAAATTAAAAATATTTAGAAAATGTTTACCTTACTGACTCGTTCAGTATGGTATTGTGTTGAAGCTATAGCTTCGAAAAGAATATTTATCAAAGTTTCATTAAAGTTAAACTGACCAATTATTTTTTTATTTCTTGAAAGATTTCTGTTTATTTTTAATGATAAACTTTAGTTTTTTTTTGTTATAGTTTATAAACATTACTATTATTTTTTTATTACTGTAGTATTTTGTTATTATTTACCATAAAACAATAATATTGAAAAGTAATATAATAAAAGTATGTTGGTAATTAATTACAAAAAGTTTGAGTTTTTCTTTTACTTTGAGTTTTATTTTTTAGAATGTTATTTTGAATAATTTTTTCTAATCATAGATACATATCTAGAAGATAGAAGAAAAAATTATGGAGGCGAAGAGATTGTAAAAAGTTAGCTAACAATTTGAGAAAACACAAAAATAGATTAAAATAATATTAGACTTAAAATTACTAAATATAAATATTGTTGTGAAGTAAAAAAGTAAAATAAAATAGAAACCTAAGTTAATTAAAAAACAAAAACATTTAATTATATAAAAAAAAAGACAGTTAAATATTATATCGAAAAATGCGCTTAATCATTAGGGGTAAATTTTCTTGGTTAAACTTTGGCCAACGATATTGACAAGGTTATTTTAGAATATTATTTTCATTGTTATCTCCTAAAGCTGAGGCAAAACATTAACTGCAATCGAAGCATTTCCCTTTAAATATCATTGGCTATGTTGTATTTTCACAGAAAAAGTGTTTTAAACCATTTGCATACATTTCGCTTTGAGGTTATTTTTCTTACAATTGTGAAGAAGGGGTTAACTTAATTAGGATTTAAAATATTTTCGTTTTTGTTCAGACAGAGTGATTGAACATAAAATTTGACAATGTTTCATCTGACAAAGTAAGTATATATAATTCGCAATCCATTGTCAATGACTTTGGGGGGTTCCATACGTAACAATACAGTACATTACAATACACGACATCGTGTTCGCACAACCAAACACTGGATTTAACCAATACCCTGGCACTAGTTTTTTCCTACGTAAACAAAAAAAAAAAAAAAAAACACAGCTTAATACATAACACCGCTTAATTCCATCTGCTCTTGCTGCGGATGCTTTTGAACAGCACGCGGCAATCATGACGATGATGCTGATGAATTCTTTGTTGAACTGCCGCCACCACTGGAGGCACCTCGCTGCTTCTCAATGTAGACGTTCAGGAGACGAACTTTGCTGGGGTTCAACATTGTCAACTTTGGCTTGACCTTCTCGTCGCCCATTACAATGTACAGTTTGACAATGCAAAAGACGGCTGCTTTGCGCACCATTGATTGGTAGTCATCGGTGAGTCGCGCCAAATGCGGAAACACTATTTCCAACTGGGCCTCGGTCAACTCTGAACCATGACGTTCAGCTAATTCGGTTAGAAGTTTCAAGGCACACAGATTGACTGGATATGAGCCCGTTGCAATCACAGGGTTCACAATGTTTATAGTCAAATTTAGAGGCAGAGCTGGTACAATTCGTGGTATAAGCATGTCTAATTCACGCATTGTTTCCTTGCTCTTCGGATAACAATTAATGATCTTCAACAGTATCAATTCGACAAAGTTAATCCAATTAGGTTTCATTTGCGGACGACGCAAAATTTTACTGAGTACATGCAGAGCTTCGACTATTACCTCATTTGAGTTGGCATCCAGCATGTTAAGCAACATTTTCATGATGACGCGGAAGTGTTTATTGGGCAACTCGCAATTACCGCCTTTAATGCATATGCCCAGATTGGCGAGAGTCGTCTGGACTTGCGGTACCGGCATGTCAGGTGTCAGATTAAGAGCCACTTTCAATATTTCGCTCTCGTGTGTGCCATTCTCTAGAATTATTTCACCGTTGTCGGCAAATTTAATTTCAACTCTAGATGATGAAGATGAATTCGTTTGTCCCACACTACAGCCAACAGTACTGGCTGTCATTTTGTGGTGTTGGTCCATTACATTACCATCCAAACGCATTGTTGTGCTCTCAGGCGTATTGGATTCAGTTGTAGTAGCAGATTGCGTTTTCGAGTTGGAAGATGCGCAAGAGTCGAACGCTTCGTTTAAGTGCCCATTGTAGCCACCACCTCCGTTGGAATTGTTGGTTAATGAGTTGTATTGATTTTCGATGCCACCAAAGCAATTACGTATCTCCTCGGTGGTCTTCTGAATATTCTGTTGAACATCGACTTCGGAGTAACCGAGCATTAAATCGTTATCTGTAACTGAAGATTGACGTGAACGAGGACTAGTGAATTGTGGCTGTAGTGATGAAAAGGGTCCTCCAATATTTGGACTTTGCAATGGTTTCGGACTGGAACTTGAGAGTGGCGACGATGAGGGTGAGTTTGCGCCTGATGTACTACTACGACGCAAATTTGACTGAATGCATCCCTTAGCCGAATCCTGATAACCTTTGGGCAGAATTGACAGGACCTTGGTCATATGGGGGGTATTGAGATTGTACAATGCTATTAAACACTGGCGAGCTTGATTTCGTAGCTCGATGCTCTTTTGGTCACTGGCCATTTGAACAATTTTTAGCAAGGCCTTTTCTACTATTGGCAACACAATGCCATCTTCAGCTCCGGGAAAATCACTGTTTTTGCAGTACGAATTCGCCAAACTTGTGAGAAACTTAAGAATAGCTATACGAGTCTTTGTACAAGGTGTCTGAGCCGCATCAGACAATATACGGAAGACGTCTTTCATTTGAAGATCCGTTGGAAAGTATTCGTGAACCACCTGTAGAGTCTTCCAGATTTTTCCGTGCATCGAGTTCAGTAGTTCTGTGCCCAACTTGTTGAATAGACGTGTCAGTAATATGAACAACCAGTCATGAAGGTCGTTGGCACATGCTAAAATCAATTCGGTAACCGATTCAAGGAACAGCGAGTAGACTTTGGTGTGCGTGTCCATAAACATTTTGCGAAACGTGTCAAGAACCAACTGCAACTGTTGAGGCGTTAGCACTTTGCCGTCCGCGAGATACTGAGTAAGACTGATGAGACCATCTTTACGCTCGGACCAATGTGTAGAGGCGCAGTACTGGATTATTGTGTCGATATCGTCAAATGGTGGTCTTACCCAACTCCAGTCGAGACGATTTCGAGATCCTGACAAGGAATAGTTTGAATTGTTTCCCCGTGTGTAAGAGGAGTCAAAAGATCGTTCTGAACATACTGAAGAAGCTTCGGAATCGTCTGATTCCTCGCGGGACATTAGTTTTCTTCCTACACGTGTTCCTGCTGAATAGCCAACACCTCGATCCCGCCCATAGTCGCCCATCGACGCATAGTCACCGCCAGTGCCATCAGGAGACAATGCGTCCGCCAGTGCATTTTCGGCATCCCTACTTTGTTGCAGTAATCGAGCTGCGCCTAACTGGCGTGTCGGCTGGTTACGTTCTGGAGTTCGACGTGAGTTTCCAGTGTTGTACATGCTTCTTTTCATTATCACTCCTCCTCCGCTGCCGCTTCCACCTCGTGTTGGACTGGTTTCCCGCGAACTAGCTAATGATCTTGGAATACCTGAAGCTTTTTTTGGGATGGTACCTGTAGGTCTATAGTATGACCCGATGACATGTTGCTCACGCAGTTTAGAACTTGGAGATGTGGATCTTGACCCTGGTTGAGATTGAGACACACCTGCTCGACCTCGAGTTCGAGGCGAGACACCGCTATTCATAGTCGACTGTGCAGTCGGTTGTTGCTGTTGTCCTGCACCAAGTCGATGACGTGGCAGAGAGCCTGTTGCACTACTGCTGTTTGTAGTAGTTACTGTATTTGCGGCCTTTTTACGAGCGAGGAAAGCATACTGGGCACGAGCTTTAGCCCGTTGGGCGGCTGCTGTATCAACGGCTGATATACTGCGCATACCTGGCGCTGGTTTCTGCAGGGATCCAGGAGAACGTTGAATACGTGAGGCTGTTGACACAGTGGCGCGGCGTTCTGATTCTGTTCCTCCCGCACTACCTCCTCCACCATCCCTTTCTCTTTCCAATGCTCTTTGCGCAGCTATATCTAAGGCGCCATAGATTTGATCTGCTAGGTCGGGAAAATGACGTCGAAACACCCAGTACGCACGTCGTGAGTGGCGACGCGCATCGCTATCCGCATCACTCATTGACTTCTTGATAATGTCACGCAGCAGAGGAGCACTACGCTCCATTGCCTTGGTTGGCCACTCCTCGCACAGCAGACATAAAATCTCACAGAGGGCGGATCGAATGTCTTTCGATTTAGAGTTTTGGCACATCTCTGTTATAATCTTGATCAGTTTTGGTGCATGAGTGTACTTAATTATGTATTTCAATGCAAGTGACGAGGAGGATGCAATAACCTTAGCTGAATTCTGTATTAACATTATCAGTTGTTCCAAAATATATTCGCAAAACTTATCCAGTTTCTGATGAAGGGTTTTTGACATATACGCTATCGTAATGCAGGCCTCTCGGATAACTTGAGAGCGCAGCTCTTCCTTCAGAATGTCTAGAAATGAGATTGATAGGTCTTTCAACTGAACGGTAAAGAACTGCGGTTGCGATTGTATATTAAGTATAAGTAGGGATCGAATTTTTTTTAACGCATCAATGCGCTTTTCCCAGTCATAATTTTTATCAGCCATTATCGATAATATATTTCTATAAGTTTCGTCCATGTCTTTGGGATGGAAGATATTTAACTGAGGCACAGCCTCAAAAGACGCCTCAAATATTTCCATTGTAACGGCACCAGCGTCGCCGCTATCAGCAGCAGTGTTATTTTTGCTACGCATCGTAGCCGACACAGTACGTTTGACAATTTTCGTTGGTCGATCACGAGGAGGAGCCACAATATTGTCGGCCTCATCGTGTGCATAGTTATTGTTGTTGTTGCTTGTTTGCTGGGTTTGCGTTGCGAGCATAGCCGACTTAAGTAATAGGCCCTCGCCTTTAATTTGATCAAATTTCTGTTCCAGTATGGCCAATTTGGAGGCTGGCATTTCGTCCATTCGTCGTAAATCTGGTCGTAGACGATCGCCCACGTGCTTATATATCTCTACTAACGACTGTATTGCTGTATCTCGAACAGACACAGTTGGATCGCCCAATAGAATACATATCGGATGAATGTAGTTGCGTACACTCAACTGTGCCGTTCCATACTCATTAAGTGTATTCACAATTGTCTGTAGGAATTCTTCACGAACTTTTGCATTTTTGTGCTTAAAGCAATTGATCGCTAATTTATCGAGTAGATTCTGAGCCGCAAGAACTTTGTGCTCCATTAATGTTTGCAATAACAGTTGTGCCTTCTCGCGTACTGTATCCTTGCTGTCGCCGAGACGGTCAATAACATGTGGCAATACTGTCGCAGTATATGCATTAAAATCAGGACCTAGCCGCTTTATAAGTTCAGTAAATGCTTCCAGAGACTTTTGGGCAATTTTAAAATGACTTCCCGTTAGCCAAGGCATAAGACCATCTACCAACAGACCCATGTCCATACACACTATTGAGTTTGTGTCATCACTAAGGAATGTAACTAGATCTTCAGCTAACTGAACCTTTACACGCATATCAGCCTTCGGCATAAACTGTATGAAGCCATCCAAATCATTCGGCTTACGATACGCCATTTTGTTTTTTATATTCTGAAAAGACAAAAATATGTTGGTTGTTTTATTAAAAGTAAATCGAGTTTAAATGTGTTTTTACTTAAATTAAACTTTTAATCACTCTTGTACCATCATTTGACATATATAGTTATTATTTTCGTTGAATTCTTCTTAAACAGAAACAAAATAAACGCATGAATAACATAAATAAAAAACAAAAGCAAACAGTTATCAGAGAACTGTGCATCAAAAGTATTTTGCTCCTCTCCAAACAATTGATGATCCAGATGATGAAATAGTTATCAATAAAATTATTGAGGTGAATATATCACCAATAACAATATTAATGTGAAAAATTAAACAAATACACGAAATATGTACAATAATGAAAATAAAATAATTTTTTCTATTTCATTTTTTGTACCAATGCAATCTGTGGTGCGGCTTATAGATATAAAAATTTTAATCAGATCCAGAGATAGTAACAATGAACAAGTTCTATTCACCGGCTCCAGCAGATGTAAAGTCAAAACTTTTGTGCCTGCTGTGCTGGAGATCATAAAAGCGACGAATGTATATCACCCCTTGAAAGGTGTGCAAGCCCATAAGGTAATGGATCCAGAACATCTTAGCAGGGCAGCAAATATACAAATAAGGCAACTCATGCAAACCAAGAAGCATCAGACAGGTACAATTTTCCAAATGTTCTTAATCAAAGAGATTGGATTATAACAACATGCAAAATAATAAAAATGCTAATCATATTTCTTTTGAAGAAATTGAAAACCAAACTTTTAAACTAATGTCTTAACTTACCTCGCATGCAAATTTTTACTCCCATGAATAACAATATTGAAAAAATATCATGAAATGTTCGAGGTATTCGATGTACAAAAGATAAACTATTTGATATTCTAACGATAAATCGCTAAACCGTAAGTTTTCGAGAAAAATACCTATAGGGTAAGTTCGGGTAATGTGGACTTCGCATTTTTTTTATTTTTAAATATTTCCACCAAAATAATAACCGCAAATTTAGTTATGTATCTTCCTTAATCAATTTCCTATTTGTATTAAAGCTAGAATAATTATATAAGTATTAATTTATAGAAATGTTATATACGACAAACGTAGGTTCCTCAAAAAAAAAAAAAAAAAAAAAAAAAATAATAATAGGGAACAAAATTCTGAAAACTGGCTTTCGCAACAAGGTCATCGATACAAATCCAAAAACACCATTTGCATTCAAAAACCTTTTTGTACAGTGTAGTTCTGAGAACATAAACGATTTTTCTGTCAATTAAAATCCCATTTAAAAATGTTTAACAGCTTGTCGCTTAATTTGTGGATCCCATTTCTGAATTTCACTTTTTTTAATGGTGTTCATAGACAGTCTGCGTACAGCGCCCTTATATTTGAAAATTGTATCATAAGTTTTGAGTTTTAACTTTAATTTTTAAAAATTGATTTCAGTAGGAATTTTTTACTTCAGTGATATTACTTCTGTAGGAAACGGTAAATTGAACCTTTCCATTACAAAATAAAATTTCAAAGTAGTGTGTGGACGCGTTTTACAGCAAGTTTTTTTAAAAATGTCCGGAAAAGAATTATCGATAAGTGAGCCAAAGTTAATAATAAATTTACATATTAAACAGCAAAAATCGTATTCAGAAATTGCAAAAATCACTTCAGGGAGCCGTTCAACAATTCAAGGAGTGACCTACAATCTACATCTATTATCAGTACCACCGCAGATCTTAACCCGATCGAGCATGTGTGGAACGAACTAGAAGACAACATCAGGACTCATAAAATTTTTAATGGTGGAATGGGATCGTATTGATAGCTTATACACGGAAAAGCTCGGTTGAAAGCGCTGTACGCAGACTTTAGTGGAAGACTGTACAACATTATAATAACTGAAAAAAACAATTTTAAAATTGTTATAAAAATCATAAAACTAAATAAATAAATATAATAATAAATTACAAATCTATGATATTAATATTTGTGACCAAAGTTTTGTTCTACCATTTTATCCCGATTTTGACCAAACGTATATTATTTGAAAAATATTTCTTTTTAGCTGTTTTCCAGATTGACAGATTTTTAAATTTTGTCCTTTATTTTGAGTAAATTGCATGTAAAGTTGCTACTAACACATATGTACATAATTATACATATGCTATATGTGTGTTTATTAAATTTGTGAATGGGTTTGTTAATGAGTTTGTTATCTTCATTCACAATAATAATAAACCAAAAAGTGTTGGTTTGTGAATTGGCTAAGTTGAAAAATAAAGTCGCCTAGAAATTGCATTCGCATTTCGAACGCTGGAATCTGCTAGTATTTAATTATTTATTTAATTAAAAAAAAAAAAAAACAATTTTAGGTTTAATATTAATACAAATCACAAAATCACACTTCAATAAAAAAGTCGAAAACACCCAAAAATGCTTCTGAAGTAACTGACAACAAACGAAGTAACAAACTGACATGTAGCAGATAATCTATGCTACGCAAAATAGTCTCATTAGGTTAAAATAAGCCGACTGCAACCAGGATGGCAATATGCTAAATTTATTTAACTACTTACTTTATAAAAACGGCAATACATGAGAATATTCCAAAACGCATTATATAACCTGCTAACTACAAAAGAGGAATGATAAAATTTCGAAATGCATACAGACGAAATTGGAAGCGTTATAGAGATAAATAAGTCCAACAAAAAATGATCCGTCTAAATAAGAATATAACAAAGCAAATAGAACAATTTAGAAATCAATCATGGAATAACATGCTTTCAACTCTGTAGAGTAATTGAAAAAATCAGACAGACTGGATCAATTGGTGATGCTAAACACACTGGTAGCCCAAAAAGAAGCTGTTCAAATGTCAATTTTGAAGCAGTGTGTAAGAGTGTTGGTGAAACTTCAAGCATCAATTCAGCCCGTGGAATGATTCAATTACAGCATGTGACATTTCCTGGTCATGTATCGTACACTCTCTTGTCGGTGACCACTCTATGCACTTTCTCGTTTCGGTGACCTAACACTAATGGATTTATTTTTATGTGGTTATATGGAGTCAAAGGTTTATGTAAAAAAAAGCCCACAACCAATTTAGAAAAAATCAAAAAATATTCCTATATTAAAACACAAAAACATAATAGGTTATACCCAGCAAGAGAGGAATGTATGTTGGCTCTAAATTTCATTTCTTTGTATTTTATCACACTTGACCGATGCTTCACCGATATCTGATGTGGAAAATGTTTCAAACCAATTTTGACGTAGAATTTAAATTCACCAAGCAATTTCTTGGCCTAAAATATTCGAAATTATAAAAATTTCAAAAATATCAAATCTCGAGGATTAGACGGAATTGACAAAAAATATTTAAAAAACCTACGCTTGTCTAAAGTTGTGCAACTTCACAACTTTCATTTAATTTCGTTGAAGTAAATAATCAACAATTTACCGTTACAAGTCAGAAAAACAACTCACAACCACTACTAAAAATAAGGAAATTAGTCTAATTAGTTTAGAGGGTATGTATAGGTTTGTCATTCCATTTGTAACGATCCGAAAAATTAATTTCCGACTTCATAAAGTATATGTATATATTCTTGATCATTATATAATTTAAATAATTACACTTTTTATTATTTGTTTAAAAACAGCCGCTCATGCGACTGTTTACTTTCACGTCTCTTTATTAATTCTTTTTCTATACTAATTTTAACGTATATCTACCTACGTACGCGCGCACATGCATTGTACACGCGTACACATACACTTACATTATGTGTAACTGAGTAGACGAGTGAATTTGCGTATTAAGCAGTTCACACGTAACTATACTACAGTACAATTGTGAGAAATACTTTTCTCACGCTTGAGTTCGGTGCAGGTGGATATATTTAGTTACAATTAGTAATTTAATTTTACTATTTAGTTACCGTACAGAAGGTAGGGTAACTATGACTTATCAAACACACTACACCTCCCTTTTACAGAAAAAGAATGATATATATTCCTGATCATTCTTTCATATACTTATAGTATTTTTAAATTTAGTTTGAAAAAAAAATATTAGGTCTCAAGATCTATTTTGGGTTCTTCACCTTCCCTTTTTTCCTTAAAATAAAATTAAATTTTAATTAATTCGATTTTGAAATTTATTTTTAATTTTAATTTAAATTTTATAAAGTTATTTAAAATTAATGTTGTAGGTAAAATTATAATTTATATGTAAAATGTTTTCTTCTTTTTTTTTGAATGTTAGTTTACAATAAATTCTTCTTTTATTTTTAATGTTGGTTTACAATAAATTCTTCTTTTTTTCTTAAATTAATTATAATGTTAATTTTAAAAATTTTAAATTTTATATTTAGTATTGTTGTTAAATTTTAATCTTAAACTTATTTTGACCTGGCCAGGTATTTTTAAAATTAGAATGAAAAATTTTTTTTTTTTTTTTTTTAGCTACATTGTTTTAGTCTATTTTTATGTACATTGGCTTTTTTACCGTCACTCATTGATAGGGTACAATTACCTAATTCGTCTATTTTCTCTACCGAATAAGGTCCCTTAAACAAGCTTTCCAGTTTATGGCCCGCATTGTTCTCTATCAAAACCAAATCTCCTATTTTTATTTCAATGGGATTAATTCTTCTATCGTACAGAGTCTTACTACTTTGTTTTTGCCTTTCTATCATACTCGCAGCTCGCTGCTGCGCCGTCTGAAGCCTATACTTTACCTCTTTTTCGTATGACTCTATGTTATATATTGGGTCAACGATATTGTTATCAAGAAATGGTATGTTAGGTGATTTCTTACCAAATATCAGTTCATACGGACAGTACCCATGGACAGTAGAAGGTGTTGTATTGAAGCAATACGTGAAGTATGTCAACCATTCGTCCCAATCTGTTCTGTCCGCTGAAAGATATGAACGAACGTATTCGTTAAATGTTCTATGTGATCTTTCTATAGTACCCAACGTTTGATGATGGTATGCTGTCGATGTTGTGTACTCAATATTCAGCAATCCACAAAGCTCTTGTATGGTCTGGTTCTTATACTCCGTTCCCATATCAGTCAGAATTCTATTCATTGGACCGTATATTAAAATGAAATTTTCAAAAATAGCCTTGGCTACGGTTTTAGCCTGTTTGTCAGGAATTGGTATAGTGATCAAATACTTCGTTAGATCACATATTATGGTTATGGCATATTCATTGCCGTTATTAGATTTAATAAAAGGACCAATTGTGTCAATAACGACTATATCGAATGCTTTCACTGGTGTTTCCGTTATCACCATTGGTTCCCTTGTTTTCGGTAGGGATTTATTTGTCTGACACTGCTTACATCCTTTTATATAGTTACGTATGTCTCTTGACATTCCGTTCCAGAAATATTTTTCATTTATTTTTGCTGTCATCCTTGTTATCCCTGGATGACCTCCGTATAAAGGATCATTGTGATATTTTTCTAGGAGTGTGTTTTTCTGCTCGTCAGCAGTAACATTTATTCTCCGTGGCGCTAGAGCTATTATTAATTTTTTTAATTCTTTGTTCCCTATTTCTTTAAACACATTGATTCGAATCTTCTCAAATATTTTGTCATTTAGTGATAGTTGCAACTTTTTGATGCCTTTGTTGTCGGTCATATTTTCCAACCTAGGGAAGAATTGATTTAGATCAACTTTCCCATTAACAATAAGGTCATCTATCCTAAGCTCCTCTAAAGTTATTTTCCCGTGTTTAAGGTAACACCTCGGTGTTTTGCCTTGTAAGTCAAACTTTAGGCGAACATTTTTTCTTACTTCCTTTATACTAAGTGTTTCATAAACCCTTGGGGTTGTCGTTATACTCTTTATTTTCTCATCTATTCCTGGTTGTGTTTTTCTAGATTTTGTTCTAGTGGTTACCATAAAAATGTTTCTGCTAGTTTTTATGTCTGCTATTGTTATTCTGGATAAAGCGTCTGCCGCATGGTTATCCTTTCCCCTCAGGTACTCTATTGTAAAATCATACTCTTCTAAATCCAATCTCATTCGCGTCAATTTTGAGGAAGGGTTTTTCATCGAGAACAAGTACGACAGTGGTCTGTGATCGCTTCTCACTAAAAATCTCGTGCCATATATGTATGGTCTGAAATATGTAATCGCCCAGTGTACAGCTGCTAATTCCTGTTCAATAGTAGATTTGTTCGCTTCACCTTTCGTGAACGATCGTGAGGCATATGCTATTGGAAGTTGTATTCCATCATGCTCTTGGCTTAGCACTGCACCGCATGCATATTTACTTGCATCGGTTGTGATACAGAATTGTTCATCAAAATTGGGATATTGTAATATTCTTGGGTTCAGTAGTGAGTTTTTCAAATATTCGAATGCTTTCTCACACTCTCTACTCCATTCGAATTTTGTATTTTTCCTACATAATCTCGTTAAGAGACGAGCGTGTTCCGCAAAATTAGGAACAAAACGTCTATAGTAATTGCAAAATGCTACAAATCGTTTTGTTTCATCGGCATTTTTAGGTGTGGGATAGTCTTGAATTATTTTGAATTTGCTATCGTCTGGAAGAATGCCTTTATCTGTACATTTGTGTCCCAAATAAGTCACTTCATGACTGAAAAATGAACATTTTCCTGGATGTAGTTTAAGGTTATATTTCCGACAGGTTTCAAAAACATCTACCAGATTCCTAATCATGTGTCGTTCTGAACGACCAATTACAACTAAATCATCCATATATAAGAAAGCTTGAGCTGGTGATAAACCAGCGAATGCAATTGTCATCATTCTCTGAAATGAATTTGGGGCTATTTTAAGCCCGTATGGGAGGCGCTTAAAACGGAATGATCCCTTATCTGTTGAAAATGATGTGATATCCCTGGAGTCCTCATCTAATTCAATTTGATGAAACCCAGACGTTAAGTCTAGACAAGAAAAATATTTCGCTTTGCCAAGTTGATCAAGAATGTCATCTATTCTTGGTAATGGAAATTTATCTGCAATCAATTTTTTATTAACCGCCCTGTAATCTACTACTAATCTCCATCTTTTATTAACGCTTCCAGCTAAAGATTTTTTCGGTACTAATAATATTGGGCTATTGTATTCAGAAGCTGATGGTTCAATTATACCATCTTTTATTAATTTATCCACTTGTCCTGTTATTTCCTCCTTATGCGCATAAGGTATCCTATAGTTTTTAATATATGTTGGTTCTATATCTTTTAAACGCAATTTTTGCCTGTAAAAATTATTCGCAGATATTTTTTCTGTTTCTAGTGCGAAAACATCAATATATTTCATGCATATTTCCTTTAGTTCATTCTCAATGAATTTAGGAAATTTTTCGGACAATATCTTAAATTTATCATCGTTATTCTGACACTCGACCATTGATACTGTTTCATAATTATCCAAGCTTTCAGTCTCTATTTGAGCATCAGATATAACAACTTCTTCGTCTGTTGTATTCATTATACGTACAAAAGTTTGTGAGGCGTTAGAAATTGTATTTGCTATAAATATCCCCTCCTTAGGGGTTTGGTTAGGAATTAATATGTCCCCCTTTGAATCTCCTACATTTATTCTTCTAATTACCTCTGATCTCGCAGGTAATGATATTGTGTTGATGTTTGGGTATTTTCGCATTTTCATCCGTATACTTTGTGGGAAATCATCTGGTCTTAATACTATCCAATCTTGATCCGTTCCATATTCTAGTTTACAATTGTACTTTCTAATGAAGTCAAGTCTCAATATTCCATCAGATGGAACTGGAAAGTCATCATCTACCACATGGAGTTTATGTTTAACTAACAGATTTTCAAATATCAGATCCGTTGTGATCTTTCCCCTAGTATAGGTTATACCCTTTCCTATGCCATGTAGGCAAATTGTGTTGGATGTATCTATTCTTTCAAATTTATTCTGTCCGCTTTTTATTATTGATATGTCCGCACCTGTGTCTACCAAAAATGTCGACACTCCTTCATTGAATTTTGATTTTAGTGAAATATATGATGCTGAATTCAGATTAACGTTTAAGATTCTACTATTTCTAATTATTTCATCTATTGAGTACCCGGGGATTGTACGTTTTCCGTACTCCCATGCAAAGCCCGGACATCACGTCCTCTATTATTATTGCGGTTGTTATAGTTCCCGCTGTAGTTATTATTGTTCCTGTTGTAACTGTCACGGCCATTATATTGCCTATTGACCTCATTGTTACCATTGTGGGACTGGTTACTCCCACTGTTGTATCTCCTGTTATTGTTAATACGACCGCTATTTCCGGTGTAATTTCCACGTCGGCTAAAATTTGCGTAGGATCGCCCACGTCTTTGACCCTGGGTATTGTGCATATCCCTGTTATAGTACATTATTGTACTATTTTTAGGCGCATCGGTTGAACAACTTATAAACTTAGCTACCGCATCATTGAGAGTGTTAAATTGACCTGCTTCTAGTATGAGTCCCACTCTGTCGTTGGTACTGTTTTTTGTCATTGCCTTTACAGCAATGTTTGTTGTGTATTTTTCGGCTAGTGTAGTATTTAAACCGTCCACTATGTAGGCGCTTTGTAATCTTTTCGCCAGTTCTTCTATCTCTTTGGTGTAGTCATTTGGTGTCCTACCACACTGTTTGAGATTCATTATCTTTGCCGAAAGCAACTCAACGGACTCGCCCTTGACTGTTGTTTTTAACCTAGCTATTATGCCGGCTAAATTTACTTCATTACCCTCTATGAGAGTACGTGCCGTTCCCTTCAATTTAGTCTTTACTAAATTGACGGCCACCGCATCCTGGTCTTCCGCAATTGAATCCACCAGTGTTAATGCATCCAGAAAACTTTGTAGGTTCTCTGCCCTACCATCAAAATCAGGTATGATTCTGGATGCTGTCCTTAAAAATTCCGTTGCTGTCTGTGGCATGTTTGCGCTTATTATCTCTGTCTGTATTGCTAATTTATTTTTGTCATCCGCAAATTCTACCCTTTCATGTAATGAGTTGGGCAATTCTACTTCAAGACCCCTACGAGCTGCTACACTGATGAGTTTACTTCTTAGGTCAATGAAAAAACCCTCTGCTGCAACCTTATGTGCGGGTGTTAAACGCTGATAATTTACGTTTAATACGACTCTTATTTCTTCAAGTCGTAAGTAGAGGTTTTTTAGATGTTTTTCAACAGTTTCCTCTTTGGTAGGCCTATCGCTATTGAGGCATTTATAGGACTTGTCAAATTCCTCTCTGATAAGTCTGCACTGGCCTAGTATCGCAGACCAGTCCATACATGCAGATTAAAATTGACTTTTGTCTGCTAGGACAGAAAATCTTACCAGAAAATCGCACAAAAAAAAAATATTCAAAATATTTGTCATTTAGGATTTGTCCCCCAAAGTTCCTGCTATATTAGCAATTAATTCAAATATTCAACAAAATAAAGTAATTCAATAATAGGACTCCTCCGGCACTTTATGTAAAATTTTATTCTCTTTAGTCAGTATTTTTAATAATGATGACAAAAAATAAAAAAATTTTGATAATATATAACATGATGTTATCGCAGTCTCTGCTTTGTTCTCTTTCTTTTTTTTTTTTTTTGTTTAAATCTATTCGAGGAGTATATAATTTTAAAATCTTATGGGCCCATTTTTAAACCTTGTCAAGGTTGTCGCCTCTACTTAGATATCTCTTACGGAGAGATCTTTTGTGCAGTAGGTATAATTTTAGCGTTAAGTTTACCCCGCTTATCAATACCAAGCACAATGTGAGGTACCACAAGGATTGTATTTGGTTTGTGTGGTCGACAACCTCAACGTTGGTTATTACATTTGCGTTCGGGTTTTCTAATTTTGATTCCGGCTTACCCATGTTAAAATATAATTTATCTTTTAATTTCCTATTCCCAATAAAAATCAATATTTAAATTTATATTAAAGAATCAATATTTTAGTTTTAATGATACATTAAATATTTTAAATTGTCGATTTATTCCTAAATATGATGACTTTTCTATGTTCTGTTCTATATATTAAGTTATTCTATTTTATAGAAAAATTCCCTCTATTATTATTGCGGTTGCTTATTCATGTCGTTATTACCTTTTTCAACTCTTCACTTTTTTTACAATTATTTTGGCTTTTACATTTTTGGTATTCCTTCTTAACAAATTTTTAATTGTTGATTAAATTTAAATGTTGATTAATAATGTACGTTTTTCGACTCTTCACTTTTTTACAATTATTTTGGCTTTTACACTTTTGGTATTCCTTCTTAACAAATTTTCAATTGTTGATTAAATTTAAATGTTGATTAATAATATACGTTTTTCGACTTTTCATGCTTGGTATATGTAGTTATTGTTTTTCTGATTTTTTCACAAATTAAATTGTTTCTTAAAATTTTAATTGACTTATTATTTTTTTCATATTTTATTTTTTTTTCCTCCTGGCAGGATCGCCATATAATTTAAATAATTACACTTTTTATTATTTGTTTAAAAACAGCCGCTCATGCGACTGTTTACTTTCACGCCTCTTTATTAATTCTTTTTCTATACTAATTTTAACGTATATCTACCTACGTACGCGCGCACATGCATTGTACACGCGTACACATACACTTACATTATGTGTAACTGAGTAGACGAGTGAATTTGCGTATTAAGCAGTTCACACGTAACTATACTACAGTACAATTGTGAGAAATACTTTTCTCACGCTTGAGTTCGGTGCAGGTGGATATATTTAGTTACAATTAGTAATTTAATTTTACTATTTAGTTACCGTACAGAAGGTAGGGTAACTATGACTTATCAAACACACTACAATTATAACAGCTCGAGTCGATATAGCGATATCCATCTGTAGTTATCCAAAAAGTAGTTATCCAAAGTGCACATGAATTTGGTTTTTTCCCTAAAAAAAATTTCACTTGCAAAACAGATGGGAGTTTACATAAAAATGTAAATAAAAAATTTTAAAAAATTTAAATAAAAATATTTTATCGAAAACACCACAAATAAAGCCCACTTCAACTTTTGATAACTTTAATGAAAGCCAATACAGGCATTGATAGATTCAGTCCGCAATTGTCTTCTAGCAATCCTTTGGCTAATTCGTTGTTGTTATTCTACAATACCAAATTCCTCCACAAGTGTAAAAAAAATCATGTGAGTCCGATCACAGGGGAGATGTGTAAACATCTGGTAATAACTAAAATGCAGAAAACAGCGACAAAAAGTTTATTACATATCATAATTTTTTCACCAAACAATCATGTCACACCGATTTGTCTTAATGCTCACATGTTACGCGTAAGATCTTACGCTCACATATTACGCTGTTTTTGTGATTGTATTGTGAATTAGAAATTTACACCCCTGCGCGTATAGATGTTTACACATAAAAAAAAATATATAAAATTTATTGTCAATAAGCAAAACAACTGGCTTTATTTACTCTTTGAATAAATAAATATAAAAAACGATTTTTTTTTTGGCTTAAATTGAATTGAAAAGGCGCTAGAAAATCAAAATTAAACGTTACTTATAACAACATTGCAAGATACGTTTATGGTCTCAGTAATTATAGAACTAATGGAGATTACCTCAATATAACTCATTACTCTAAGAGAAAATTTGGTGTGTTGTTCGAAGACCTGCTAAAAATAAGAACTTTAATATTTCTTCATAAAATTATAATAACCCGAGAGCCATGTCATCTTTTTAATCGTTTGAGATTTAGTCAACTCAGAAGAAATAGAAATTTAGTTCAATTTAGTCATCGTACATTGATATCCGAATGACAATTTTTTATATCTGCAATATGTCTTTGGAATATTATTCCTCCAACAATTAAAGAAACCAGCAACGCGTTAGAATTAAAAAAAAAAAATTATTTGAATTTTATTCATAGATAACTTTTTTTCAATAGAATATATGTTTTATTATAATAGATTATTTGTTTATAAATTGCTAACAACATTATGTTTTTTGCAAAATAGTTAAAAATTTTATTTTGTATGTAATTTTTATTTTACTTGTTAATTTATAATGTAACGCCATAAGATTTCTACTTTTTAAGACAAATGTTTTGTTGTAGAAGTTAAATAAATAAACAAAAAAATCGATATAGGTCGTATATGGGTACCTCACATAATTTTTAGCGCTGAATATTTTGTGCTATTTTAAATATGGAAAAGTCAACAATTCGTCGATTTTTGCAATAATTTCGTCAATTTTCCCCAAAAAGGTGAAAAAAATCCACAAAAATGTTAAAAATAAAAATGTGAAAAATGGATTTCCCGACCCAAAAAACCCCCGGTATTAACATTTTCAATAATTTTTTTACATTTGAATGAGTATTATGGAAAATAACATGAAAATATCTTCATCGACATTTTGGCGGGCTCGAAAATGATTTTAGAGGTATGGTTCCTTGGGCAAATATACTTCTTATGGCCCATAGTATCAGAATAGCGATGAACTCATGGAGATTTTTCGGCCCCCTATATATTTTGCATACACATATACAAACCAAATTTAAGATAAATCTGTGCAATATTTTTGTTTTTTGATAGATTTAAGTGAAGATCGGGAAGCAGCTTTATATGGGGGCTATGACTAAGAATTTTCCTATAAGGTTTATTTTTGGACTAACGATAAATGGATGTAATAAACACACCCGGCCAGAAGTAAAGTTCAGTTCGAAAAAAATGACGACAAAAAGTGATTATGCCATCTTTTTATGGGCGATCTGCCCTTCCAGAAACCGTATCCCATGAAATCCTAGCCGATCCTGTTTCAGAAATATCAACATTTCAATTTCAAAAAAAAAAAAAAAAAAAAAAAAAATAGGAAATATTGTTTGATTTGGAAAAATATTAACTCCAAGTTTAATTAACAGAGTTTATATCATTTCCACACTATCCTTGGGAGAGACACCTCGGCGCTTTTTTTAAAGTGGTATCTCCAATAGACCTAATCCACTAATA
This sequence comes from Cordilura impudica, assembly GCA_963682025.1. Classification (NCBI taxonomy): domain Eukaryota; kingdom Metazoa; phylum Arthropoda; class Insecta; order Diptera; family Scathophagidae; genus Cordilura; species Cordilura impudica. The sequence continues at coordinate 153,339,600 of OY821519.1, read as the reverse complement.
AATAATGTTTTTTATAAATGCTGAGAAAAAAAAGTAATTACAGCTTTTTTAATCGTGCCGAAAAACTTGGATTATCGATAATATTTATCTTGAATCTATCCCAATATTTGAGAAATTCTTTATGAATAGATTCGCAAGCTTGTTCGGACCATAACCCAAAACCATCATAATTCAAATGTATAAGATCCTGCTCTAAATGATCAAGAATTACATGAATTCTAAGAGTTTGGGAAACATTCGTACTTTGAAAGTTCAGTCAAGTGCTTATTAAGTTAGAATTATTGACTATGTTCTTTGTGAAGGAAGTACTTGTCAACAATAGTATTCATAGCTTTAAATGATGCAATGAAAAGCTAAATTTTAAATATTCCAACTTCAATTTAGTTGGTAGTGGTAGTTTTTCGGAATTTGCTTCAACTTCCTTGACCAGGTAAAATACATCTCTCAATTACATGGATATTATCATCTTCTTTCACAAATAGGGAGTGATTAACTACACTATGGCATTGTGGAGCATTCTTTTTATCCTTACCAGAAGACTTAAATTTTGTATAATCCTGTTTCAAGTATTTAAAGGTCTTTAGCTCTATACTTTGGACATCATGGTTCTGTAATTCATTTAACTTTATAAAGCAATAAGGACATGGGTATGTTGCAGTTGCAGTCTGTTGGCCAATAGCATTTAATAAAAGTTTGAAATCCGAAACAAATTTAAATGATATGTCATTGAGTTGCGTTAAATTCACAATCTTTTTTACATTTTCGTAAGTTTCTTTTATATTTGGTACTACATATACATAATAGTATTAATCTATAAACACTTTTCAATTTACTCTTTTTTGCAAAACTTCCATCGTCAGAGTACGGCACTACTACCCACTACTATCTATTTAAATTGGATCATCTTCTTCTAAAATAGAAATAGAAAATTTGTAGAGTTTTTGACCACCGCCAGCCACAATTTTGATCTTACTTCTCTTGATATGTTCCGTAGAGCGTTGATCAAAAATATATTTGAGAATCTCTGCGGCGTTTGCATAAATAACTGGTCTATTTTCTATTTTATTTGATTCAATTTCAAACTCATAAATGCCCTTTTTGTAAATATGGCTCATTTTGTTCGAACTGGAGCGCATATGATCGACGTTATTTGCTGGTACTGATTGCCTTCCAGCAGAAGTACGAATGAAATTAGTTATTTTTCTCATATATGTATTTGAAGCGCCAGTAGTTGTCTCAAAATTATCTAAAATATCAGCTGCAAAATTAACTTTTTTTCCATTTTCTTATTTAATGATACTCTAGCTTTCGGACCCAATGTATCTAACATAATTTCATTTTTCTGGTCACTCTCTTTAATTTTAGTTTTTAGTTGAGAATAGATTAATTGATTTTGCTGTTTTTCAGGTAATTTTTCTACAATATTCGAAATATTTTCACAGGCCTGAGATGGGATACGGTTTCTGGAAGGGCAGATCGCCCACAAAAAATATGGCATAGTCATTTTTTGTCGTAATTTTTTTTTAAACTTAACTTTGCTTCTGGCCGGGTGTGTAAACAAGCACAAACCCAATTTGACCGAGATCTATATAATAATTTGGATATTATGACCATTTAGTTCCACCTCATAGGGGTCATTTGTATGGATACTAGGTCTGAACATGCACAACATTTCACAAATTTCAATAGGGTCGATCCTATGGCGGGTAGAAGCTTATATACTAAATTTCATCAAAATATATATTTTTATATGTGACCTGTAGTTTGATTACAAGGTTCGTATGGACACACAGACGGACGGACATCGCTAAATCGACTCAGAAAGTGATTCAGAGTCAATCGGTATAATAAAAGATGGGCCTATCTCAAATATTTTGGTAGTTACAAACATCAGCACAAAGTCATTATGCCATAACCGCATAGGTATAACATCGCAAAATAGTACAAACTTACCATGGATGGTAAACGGACACAATTTTGGGAATACAATCCCAGATATAAAGAACCCAGAACCTTTGGCTGCAATGACAACAGATTCCGTTTGTCAGATGACGATGAAGATTCAACAAATATTGAGGAAGGTGAAATTGTAACTTCTAAAGCTAAAGTTCCACCAATAATTGTAGACATTCCTCACAGTATCCCACTGGTTATGGGTTTAACTGGTAAACAATACATATATAAAAGAATATCTGTCGGAACAAAAATTATTTCGGCATCAATTTCGTTATATGAAGATTAGTATTGTGCCACTTGGTTTAAAGCTCACATGCTGAATGTTTGAGCCGGATCGGATAACTTGATCACGTGCACCTTTGAGGTCAAAGTTCAACTTTTGGGAAATTGTGTATATTTAACTACGATGGATATAAAATATGCGTTTTGTTACTGAATTCATCTTAAATTTGAACGGATTATTGTGCCATTTAATGTAAAACATGCTTGCTGAAAAAAATTAACTAATTCGACTAACTCTAAGCCTTGCACCTTTGAGGTCAAAGTTCAATTCGGGAGAAGTTGTCTATATTTAACTATAATTGTTCTAAAATTATCGTTTTTCACGTATTCATTAAAATTGTTGACGAACTTGTGTTCTGAGAATTTTAAAAAGTAGTCTGAATTATTTTCAGTAAATTTAACCCTGTCGTGCAACGGAGGTCAAAATTACCATTTTTCTTAAATTAAAAATGAAAAATATTAATCCTTAAACACGAAAACTATTTTTTAATGGAGATATTAGCCTTTTTTGCTGCGAAGGTCAGTATAAGAACAGCTCTGTAGTTATCACATAGCGTGGACACCCACCATGTAGGAACATAATGTCATCTGTTAGTATAGGTTCAACGCGTTTATACCTTAATTTAACGGATTTCAATCAAAAAGTCAAGGCATACTAGATTTGATTATTTTTTTTACAACACATTAAAAGGAATTAGAAAGCTTTGTTTTTTAATCAGTTTGACGCGTTAAACGCTCGAGCTAAGAGTGCTAAGTGAATTTAAATTTTGTGAATAAAATTTTTTAAACCATGCCATTATTAAGAGATGAAATTTATCTCGCCGGGTTTGAGAAAAGTCAATTAACTAGGAGTAAGCTTTTATCAATAGGGGACTGCCTCAGAGTCTTATTTTATAATTTAAAAACTCCAAAATTAAAAGTTAAAGACAGTGTACGACTTGTGGTAAAGGAGTGATTCACCTTCTGGGAAAAGGCTCGGATTTCTACTCTAAGAATAAAAAATGCGGAGAAGCTATCAAACTTGTACAAAGAGTGGAGAGAATTAAATAGACGTAAAACCAGAACATCCAACATTTACCAAAAAAAGAGAGAAGCATGCACTTAATGATCTATTTGACATTGCACATCCCGATGCACTTAAATTGATGAAAATCGAGGAGGATAGATTGTTTTGGTTGAAAGAGAGAAAAAAAGGACGAAAAGGTTGCATGGTGGCAGTTGATGCAAAATTAAAGAAAACGGAAGAAAGACGCGAAACCCGGAAGAAACTAAAATAAAAATGTATCAAGAGGCTCCTCAACTTCAAAAGGTAATTTTATATAATTAACTAAAAATTTTGTAACCACCAGGCACATTATATTTCGCAATTATTTCTATAAATGTATTAAACTTTTTCTAAAATAGCCTACATTTTTTGTGATATGAAATGGTGGAAAAGATTTGTTAAATTATATAAATTCAAAAGTAATTGATTTTTTCATAATCTCATAAAATTTTTTAAAAATTTATTACAAATGTAGCAAGACCTGATGAATCAGAAAACGGCGAATCTATTGAAGATAACGATCATATTATAGAAGTAATGAGCCCGAGTTGTCCTGATACGTTAAATATTTCACAAAGGAGAATACCTTAAAAACAAAAAGACCACCTAAAGAGATTTGAACACCTGGACTTGCTGCAGTTTTAGATAAATTAAAATTAAGCTCTAGAGATACTGTTCATATGCTAATTGTAGTTTTGGATGCAGTTGGTGTAGACTCGTCAGAGTATGTCATTAATCGCACTTCTATTCATCAACAACGAGATGCCTTTAGAAAAGCAAATGGTACACGAATCGGTTAAAAACTTAGAACCATTACTCAGCCACTGACAATTCACTGGGATAGAAAACTTTTATCTGGCATATCTGGAAAAAACGAAGACCTGCTATCTATAATTGCAACTGCTTCTGATATTGAACAAATAATTAATATTTCTGATATACCATCTGGAACTGGCATGGAAATAGCCTCTGCCGTTTATGATTCTTTAGAAGAGAACCAAATTTTAGATAGAATCGAGGCATTTGTGTTAGATACAACTGCTTCAAAAACCGGCAAAAATATGTGCTTCAACTGGCCCAGAAATAATTTTATTTAAAAAATTCAAAAAGCAATGGCCGAAACCTTAAAAAGTTGATTATTTAACGGGGTTAACGATACCTCGAATAAGAGAAATATTAGGTGATGAATGCACTATAATATTAGACTTTGCGAATAAAAATGTTAAAGACGACTTTCCTCGTAATGACTACAGAGTTTCTGGAATTGATTATTGTATTTTTGGGCGGGTGCCCTAAGATATTCCTATTTCGCAATCAATTCCCAGAAATCACAGATTTGGAAATAAGTGGTTTAGTTGAAGTTGCAGGCTTTATCATAAAATGTTATGCGTTTTTCTGGTTCAATGCAGATAAAGCTGATCAAGCTCCCTTAAACGATTTTGGAAAATTATACAAAAATTTAGAAAATTATAAAAAAAATAAATATACAAATTCCAGATAGAGCCATTTCTAAGTTCATTAATCACATATATTATCTCAGTGAAGAATGGTAGCATTCAGTTTATTCGATGACAAATTAGACGTTGAAACTAAAACCAAAATGACCGAAAAAATGTTGATGTTTATTGAAGAAGAAGACGTCGAAGAAGCAGAAGAAATTTTGAAAATGTTTTTAATTAAAAAAGAAAATTTTAAAACTTTTTTTGCTAACATAATTTATCAATTTTTATAGAACTTGTTTCTAAAAATACGAAAAAACTTTTGAAGAGATTCGGCATTTCAATGGATTTTTTACAAAGTGACCCAATTACCTGGAAAGGTTGTGAAGAATGTAGAAAAGGAAAAGATATTATTCAAAAATTAAAGATTTTTAATGATAGCGCCGAGCGAGGTATTAAAGTTGTTGAAGATTATCATGAAAAGATCACAAAAGATGGGGAGCAGCGGCAATATCTATTTAATCTTAACTAATTTAAATTTGAATAACTTTTGTGTTTCTTTTTAGGTTGTTCAAAACTATCGACAACATGTTAATTTACAAGATTTAAGAAATGAGAACACTTAATCCAACTTTAAGTAACTACATATAAACATGCCTATTTCATTAATATTAAAAATGTAATTTTAATAACAACAAAAAATAAGCGATTTTCCTTAAAAATTGTAAAAAAAAACATTTACTTTTTTTAAATGGGTCATTGTGTCACCTAAAGAACAATAGGGTTAATCTGTCTATTAAAATAGTTGTTTACATATCGTCCTCTATTATGTAAACAACGACAGTTTTAAAGTTTTTTGTTTTTTATGTTAACATTCTATATATTTCCAGATGATGACATTCGAAGAATGTCGAAATATTGGATAATAAACAAAATTAGACCTCGAGCTCAAATGCTTATTCATTATTTTACATTCATAAAAATTTTGGATATGAAGTTAATTTAAGAGAGAGGGTAATTTTGACCACCGTTGCACGACAGGGTTAAATTTTCTGAAAAGAATGCAGACTACTTTTTAAAATACCCAGAACACAAGTTCGTCAACAATTTTAATGAAAATACGAGAAAAACGATAATTTTAGAACAATTATAAGTTAAATATAGAGAATTTACCCCGAATTGAATTCAATTGAATTTCCCCCGAATTGAATTGAATTGAACTTTATCCTTAAAGGTGCATGCATGTTTTATACTATGTGGCACAATAATACGTTCAAATTTTAGTTGAATTCAGATATGAAATGTATATTTTAGCTCCATTGTAGTTAAATATACAGAATTTACCAAAAGTTGAACTTTGAGCTCAAAGGTGCACGTGATTGGGTTATCCGATTCGGCTAAAATTTTCAGCATGAGTTTTAGACCAAGTTGCACAATAATCTGCTCACGTATCTTTATAAATCTAAAATTTATTTTTCATTGTCACCCTAACGAAGATGGCATTATACTACTTAAACATTCAAATAAGAGATAAGAAAAAAGCTTAAACTAGTGCTGTTTCGCCTTCCATATCTAGATACAAAAACAATTTTTGATGATTTTATAGACACACATAAAATAATACCATTAAGTGTTAAAGAAACAAAAGCAAAGAGATCAAAGGCCGACGATGCGCTTTATATTATTGAGTTTAATCGTGAGCCAATAACAAAACATGAAATTATGAAAATAAGATACTTCTACGGTATTTCTGGAGTAATCCGCTAAAGGGTAATAAAGGGGCAACTTAGTGCTCAAAATGTTCAATGTACGGTCATGGTGCTAATAATTGCAATAGGAATGTTATATGTACAGGCAATCATGATTATGCCGTTTGCATTTTAAATAAAACTGATTGAGAAGGACCAGTGTCATAATTACTTAAAGAAAAAATTGAAAAACATTAATCACAAGAGTACTTTGGCAAAGAGCTAACTGACACTGTGGAAATAAAAGAGATAGTACTTACTCTTAAATGGGATTGGCAGTAGAATTTTGAAAAACACGCCTGATCCAATTTTTAAACTCTCAACAACATTTCTAATTAGTGTCTAAAAAATGGTTATTTTCTATCCGCTTTTAAAAAAGCAAAAGTCATTCCTATTCATAACAAGTAAGAGTGTTGAATTCGGCTGTGCCGAATCTTTGATACCCTCCACCTCGGTTTGAGTATTGATAATAAATGTAAACAAAATATTGGAAAAGTAAACAATTTGTTAAACTTAATACCAAATTATTTCAACAAATTCTTTGGGTTGGTTTTCGTCTTTTCTATTATTTCAGATTTATTTCGGTGTTTGCTTTTTGGTCATCGAGGTTGCTGATCGGCATGCATTTAGGTTATATACCTATATGCATGCGTTTCCGGTTATATGACATAACTACTCGTTTAATTTAGTTTTTGCTAATTAAATAGCTCGCCCTAACCTCCATTGCAAAGGTAATGGTTGTGTAGGGTGGCTATATGCATTAAATCGGCCAAATATTTCTTCATTGCGGCCATATAGATCGGATGGAGTAACAAAATAATAACCAAAAAAAAAACTTTCAACTTTTTTATTAAAATATTGCCATATTTGGAAAACATAGAGAATAAATTTATAATAATAAATAATCAAATTTGGGATGCCAAACGCAAAAATCAAATGTCCCAAACATTTTAAATAAAATAATTTGTTCTCTTTATTTTCTGAAAAACTACAAATTTTCATCCAAAAAAAATTTTGAAAATTTATATATAAAAAATAACATTCTCATCAAATTGCGTTTATTTATGTAACGGTTTTTATGTTCGCAATTCTTAAATATCATTTGACGTTTTCTAAAATTCATTGAATTTAAATTAATGTTTTCTGTATTGCGAATTCAACGATCCGACAGAATTTCAACGATCCGACAATCGCAAAATATATCGACAGCTATTGTTGTTTGCACTGAGGATTAAGTGATTCACTAAGTACAGACATCTTAACGACAGTCAACATCTCTATTTTTTTTATTTATTTAAATTGTAAACGAGTGGCATCTCTGTCAAAATAAGCGAAAAACGCAAAGAAGAATAGAAAAAACAAATTACTTCGTGTTTGACAGGATGATTTTATCTTTATGCTTAATATCTTTATTTTTTTACTAATATTTCTGTTTATTTATTTGAAAATGAAATAATGAATTGAATATGCTATTTAATTTTTTTATTTATATAAAAAAGTTTTTTAATAAAAGCAAAATATTTTCACTATTTTATGATTTTTATTTATGTATGACGACATTTCAACCTAAAACCTCTTTCCTTTTTTTAACGATTCGACTATCGTTAAAAGAAGTTATTGAAAAGCTATTATGCCAATGGCAATATTTTTTTTAAATGTAAACATTTTTTAAATGTAAACATATTTGGTGTTTTTTTTTTTGAATTTCAATTTGTGTTTAACGAATAAAATTTATATATTAAAGATGCAATTGATGTCTTCTAAATTTAAAATTATTATTTCCGACGTTTTGATATGATTTTCTGAAATTCAGTTAATATTTTCTAATTTATAATTGGAAATTTTAATTCCAGTTTTTAAAATTGATATTTTCTAAAATTTGAATGGAAAATTTAAAAAGTACAATTTTGTATTTATGTGAATAATAATGCTTTAGTAATTATAAACAATTTTTAAAAATTAGATGTAATCGCAATCAGATATTTTGTAGGTAAAGCAGAATAATAATTCTATATAACTATGTAGAACTTTTTTTTGAAAGCAAAAAACTCATTGATAACTCGGTAACTCTATTTTGTAAAGACAACAAAAAGTTAATATGCCAAACTTATGTTCATATTTGTAAAAGAATAATGAAAAAACGTATGAAATAAAAGACCTGCCCGTATATACTCTTAACATTGTTATGTATAGTATCTATTTGAATATATTGACATTCATGTTAAAATAGAAATAACTATTGCAAAGCTAATTAGAACAAAAATTGTGGCGCCATCTACTGTGGCATAGTCACGCTGAGCAAAATGAAGTGACACTCTGTTAATGCAAAATATTGCAGAATTTTATGTAAATAAAATAATATACCGATTTATTTCTACCATGCAGTTATTATGGATATACATATATAGAATATATGTATATTATTTGTATTATTTAATATGTGTATGTATGTATATGTAAATATTACACACAAAAAATACAACATCAAACGTTATTTTTGAGTTTTTCTCTTTAAATAAATTAATATATAAAAATTTTTTTTGCTCAATTTACATTGTTTTTTTTTTTTTATTGACAACAAGGTATTTTCGCATTATTTGCTTCAGATGCTGGTGAATTTTTACTCCCTTTATATAAACACGTAGCGTCTGCTTGTCGAAAAAATTTTGGATCGATTTTAACCCCTTTCCCGTGACCCAAGTTTGCAGGCAGGCTCGTGGCAATGACAGAAATGATCTAATAAATTTTTTTAGTGATGCCAAAACAATGGAAACTGTTAAATTTTTCTACCAGAGTTGATAAAAAAATGTACAAAGGGTTGGTTTTTATTATAGTATTACCACAATGACCACCAAAACAAGTCCAGCTATGACAACAATACAACATTTAGAATAACAACAAGAACAATATAGAAACATTATATTTTTAATTTTTTTTTAATTTTTCAGAGATTTCCCTGAACCTGATTTTTGAAATAGAAATCTTCCCATGAATTTGGTGAATCATTCTCACTGGAAATGATCGCCTTAGCTATCCTATGGAGTGCGTGATCGTGACAAGAACAACATAGAAAATTATATTTTTCAAGACTTTTTTTAGTTCTTCATTCAAATCTCGGGCCCTAATCGACCGATTTGGACGATTTTAAATAGCAAACTTCTCAGGATGTTAATGAATCATTTTTTATGTCAACGAGCACCCTAGCTGCCCGATTGATGCCGTCATCGTGATTTCCACAGACGAACATCGCTATATCAACTCTGGTTGTTATAAGGATCACAAATATATATATATTATGGAGTCCAAAATTTTTTTTTCTAATTATTACAAACGGAATGACCTCTGCACACTGGAGTGGAGGGTATAAAAAGGGCAAAGATTCTCAGCTACCCACCAGTTATCGTCCAATTAGCATTCTTAATTTATTAGACAAAGTTTTCCAAAAAAATTATTCAAAACGGCTGTTACTATTTATAAATACAAATAACATGTTAAATAAAGAACGCTTTGGATTTTCAAAGAGCACTCAACATAACATCAATTACAAAGAGTGGTAACAAAAGGAATAGAACAAGTACGGTTATTCTTTTTCTTGGCATCAAAAAAGCCTTCGGCTCTATTTGGCGCGATGGCCTGATATATAAACTAAATATTGGATTAGATTGGTCACCCTATTTTTCTCCAAAAACTGACAAAAAAGGTTCCTATCGTACAAAAACTGACAAAAAAAGCTTCTTCGTCAGTGTAGAGAATTGACACTAATCTCCTAGAAATATACCTGCTGGTCTTCCACAATTTCAATTCAATTCAATTTTATTGAGACTTAAAATACTAGGTTACAATGAAGTCAATTGGAAAACATAAAAATAATAATACAAACTTAAAACAATTAATGTATTGTTTCAATACACATTAATATTAATTTAGAAAAAACGCTACATGTTCAAGATAAATGGACGGTTGATGTTTTACATCATTTGGTGGGTATTTAGAATTATGTTGCTCAAAATATAATAAAAGTTCGCATGGACAGTTGATTTGTCGAGATCATACTTAATACTAGAACTTAAAACTAAAACTTAAGACTAAAACTAAAACTAATAAAAAAAAAACAAAAATATAACTACAAAATTTACAACAGTGTTAGCCTCTATTGGAGCCATGAATTGCGTGAGAATAAAACTCTGGTAAACGGTATTCGCCTGGATCATTTAACAAGTTTGTGTCCTCATGAAGAATTCCGATCGGTGATATGTAAGGACTATTTGACCAATTAAACTCAGATTGAGACTGAAGAACATTTGCCAACAAACTGTTCTCGTGGAACCTCAAACGCTTAGCAAACATATCTAGAAGCATCAACACATACGTCGAAAGAGGTTGAATATTAGCTTTTCTATAAATGGTCGTATTAGAAAATCTTTTCACAAAATTTTCATAGTTAGCATTAACACAAAGTCTTATACAACTTCGTTCAAAAATCTCCAACTCTTACATCACCGTTGGGGAAATCGAGAACCAGATTGGAAATCCATATAACATTGCCAAACGAATGCAAACCTTGTATAATAGTAATTTTGTCCTTTGACACAAATGTTTGTTCCAGAGTAATCTTAAGAACATACCCCTGATGCGTAAACCTTTCGCCTTGGCGTATCTTCCGTGCTGATTAAATTTAAAAAGTTTATTTAGTGTTACCCCAAGGTACTTAATATGATCCTTAAAAGGGATAACCGAACCATGCAATGAAAGATTTAATTTTCTGCTCTGACCTACCACATTACGGGGACCCTTACCCGAAGCATTCCGAAAACAGATCGCTTCTGACTTGAGTGTGTTGATTTTAATACCCCAATCCCTGTAAAAATTGTCGATAATCAGGAGATGATTTTGAACTTTCCTTAACGCGTTCACTGGGTCATTGTCGTGAGCGTAAACCATAGAATCATCCGCATAAAGGATAGCATTCGAACCATTAAAGTTATGTAGAAAGTCGTAGATCAAGATGTTATATAATAGAGGCGCTAAGATTGCCCCTTGAGGTACACCACTAAAAATGGAACCAAAATCAGAAGTTGTATCATTAATTTCAACAAAAAACTTTCTGTCTTCAAAATAGTTAAAAAGCAGCTTCACAATAAGCGGATCAACTGCCAAATTAATAAGTTTGAAAATTATACCAAGTTGATAGGCTCGGTCAAATTGTTTTTCTATGTCTAGTGAAATCGCGACACTACATTTTTCACTTCTCAAATTGCAGGTAACATCATTATGAAGACAGAGTAATGCGTCTATAGACGAATGACCTCGCTTAAAACCAAATTGGTAAGATGGAATAGAATTTAGAACGTTGGAATTTTCTAACCTTGATTTAATAACCCTTTCAAATAACTTTCCAATGTTAGACAACATAGATATAGGGCGAGAATTGCTAATATTAAAGTCGTTCGGTTTCTTAATTAGCGGAAAAATTTTTGCCAGTTTCCATGCCTTAGGGAAATATCCGTTATTCAAGCAATTATTAAAAATGATAACTAAGAACTCTATCGCTGAGGAAGGTAATTTTTTTATTACAAAATTGGACAGGCTATCTACTCCAGCCGATTTTTTGCGTTCAACGATTTAATAATTTCACTCACTTCGGAAGGGACTGTGAAGTGAATATTGTCAATATTGGACAATGCGTTAGAATTAATGGAAAATCGGCAATGAGTTCCAGAATAGTTACTTAAAAAAGAGAACACCGTATTAGGAATATCTGATACATTCGTTCTGACCGGGATGCTAGGTTTATAGATGTCCGTGAAATGGCATTTAAATTGTTCAACTTTTTCGGCTTCTTCATAAAAAGTTTTCTCATTCACTATTAGTTTATGAAAACCCTTTTGTTTTTTGTTGCCAATTATTCTATAAACTTCCTTAAAAGCTGTTGGTCCTGGTTTTATATGCTCTATCTCAACCTGTTCATTAATGAACAGAAAATACACCTTACTCATTTGTATTGCAAATATATAGGCAAACATTTTTCTCCTACAAATTTTTGACGTAGCTATGACCCTTCATGGTGTTTTAAGAGGTCAAACTTCAAATTTGAAGTCAAAATTTTTTTCAAACGTAAATTAGTAAATTTATTTATAAATCTATTTAGGTTTGACTATTGCCAAATTGAAGTTTGACCTCTTAAAACACCATGAAGGGTCATAGCTAGGTCAAAAATTTGTAGGAGTTATAGCTCGTCAAAGCTTGGAACTAATTTTACTCCATTTTTAGGGCTAAAAGTCGTGACGGACTGGCCGGTTTGCATCCGATTGAAAAAATTTTTGCACGGATATTATTTTTTATGCCCAATATACTAGAAAATGAGCGCGGAGCGGAAAAAATAACACTTTTTGTTTTATGGGCGCTCTAATATACACGCTATAGTATAACATATGAAGTATCTATGATAAAATTTTCAATTAAAAATTTTAATAAATAAGTCCGTGACAGCGAATCTCCGTAGGTGCCTCGAAAACAAGTTGTTTTGCGGTGAACATAACTCGTTACCGGATTATGTGAAATAAAAAAATCGAAATACGTTTAAAAGTTGATACGTTTCTCGAGTTAATCACATTTTTTTTTTGCCAGCATTTTCACGGACTTCAAAATTGTTGTTTGCGAGAAATGTGGGCCGGTCGCTGGAAAAGCTGTATCTTCGCTAGTTTTGCTCCGATTTACTTGAGCTTTAAACGCTTTAAAACCTTACATCCTGAGCAGGTTGATATTTTAAATTGACAAATCGGTTTAATAGACTTGAAAAATATGATTTTTCTACGTTGCTCTTGATATAGTTGTTGATCTTTATAACAACTCCAGTCGACATAACGATTTCCGTCTGTAAATTCGACCGTCGCACAGTGGACCATATTTTGAGAAGGCGGCCAAAAATCATTTTTTTTTTTGTTACCGATTTTAAAGTTATGTTATTCATTTGAAAGTACTAGTACTAGTAAACCTCGGAGCCAAAAAATTGCGACTCTATCTCAACTATATCACAGCGAACAGGGTCTTCGAAAATGGGCTTTCTCAGTATTTTGCTAAAATTAAAAATTTCTTTGTAAATTTTTATTTTTGAATGACTCTAACTTTTTTGAAATAAATTTTGTATAATTTTGTGGCTTCCATACTATTTATGCTTAAAATGTAAAATCACTGAGTCATTCCGAAATTTAAAAAAATATTTTTTAAAAAAGGTACAAATTTTCCGAAAATCTCCTACTTAATAGAGCATAACTCCTGCCAGTCAAAAGCAGTCAGAAAAAATCTTGCACTCTTCTATAGTCCGAATCCTCCCCTATACCCGAACAATTTTTCTGACCCAAGGTTAGATATTTTCTGCAAAATTTATGAATACAAAAGTTGTCCACTGTGTGGTTAGGATATATTAAGTTTGAGGTGATGTTTGTAACTGCCAAAAATATTGGACCTTTATCCATCTTTTATTATACGGATTGACTCAAAAACACTTTCTGAGTCGATTAAACGATGTCCGTCCGTCCGTCTGAGTGTTATGAATACAAAAGTTGGTCGTACCGGTGCACCGCGGTGTATTTTTTTCCGTGTCAGGAGTTGTTATATACTTATAAAAAAGGGTTGAGATATAATGCGCTTAATTGTTACAGGTACATTTACATAGAGTTATATAGTTTAAATACCTGACAAAATAACAGGTAAATGGTAAAAAAAAACTATTGCGACATAGTCCTTTAAAAGGGGTTAGGGTTTGGGTTTTTATGCTTCTAAAAGAGGTAATAAAAGATACAAATTTTTATTTTACATAATTGCAAGAAAGAGTATTTATAATAATGTTTCCACAATTATTATTCATTACAATTTGTGCAATGGCTAAGTACTGTTACAGAGATCTGGCAGATATTTATTTTCAACGAAATGATGTAGACGATGTAATTTTGCACATAGTGAGCAACGACTTCTTTAAGAATTGTGACCTAGAAGACATTGAAATGCACAAAGGAAAAATTACTAATTTTGCATCGAATTTGAAAAGACGGTACATTGAATGCTCTCATAGCAAGGCAAAGATGTACAAACGTTACCAAGACTGGTTAATAAAGGAACTTATTTTTGAGAGTGCATCTACAACTGCCAACGAAAGTGGAAAGAAGGGTCGACCAGCCAATTGACGGATTTAGTGAAAGATCTCGAAGGCGCAAGCTGGAGAATATCAATGAAGAAATTTCTCAAAGAATTATTAAGGATTCATTTTTGCACCAAATTCAACCAACCCAAAATAAAAAAAATAAAATTTAAATAATTGAAAAAATAGTAGAAGCGAGCCCAAGGCGCATAAAGAGGATTTTGAAAAGCATTCCTACACCAATTGAAGATAAGAAATTTACGCCGGAAGAAGCGTTGGCCCTATTTTTGGATTTGAAATTGACCAAAAATCAATATAAGGAATTGCGGAAGCGAACCAATGAAAAGAATTGTGGGATTTTTCCAGAGTATCGAGATTTAGTTTCTGCCAAAAAAGAATGCTTACCTTCATAATCTGCTATTAGTGTCACTTCAACATCAGCAGAAATAAAATTGCAAGATCTCCTTGAACATACTGCAGAACGATTGCTAAATACGCTTGATACTGATCATTAAAAAAAAATTGGTAATGGCAGCATTACTTTAATTTCTAAATGGGGATGTGATGGATCCTCTGGTCAGAAACAAAACAAGCAATTTAATGCCGAAAATTCATCAGATGCTAATTTATTTATGGTATCTTTCGTTCCATTGCGCTTAACAAAAAGGTATAGCGTCTTAGAGCCGTCAACGAGTAGAGCAACTGAAATTGATATATGGAAAAATGAAATTCCTTCTTCAACAAAGTATTGCAGACCAATAAAATTTGCATTCAAAAAGGAAACCAAAGATGTCATAACTGAAGAAGTTAAAAAAATAAAAGATCAAATTAAGGAACTTCAACCAGTAATATTTAAATTTGATGACCAAGACATTGAAGTACATTTTAAAATGTGTCTCACAATGATTGATGGAAAAGTTGCACAAGCTTTAACTGGAACAAAGTCAACGTCAAGCTGCATTATATGCCAAAAGACATCAAGTCAATTAAGCCAACCCCCTTCAGAAGACGATAGTTTTAAGGAAGCCTACGAATTTGGAATGTCCCCTCTTCATGCTAGAATACGTTTCATGGAGCATATTCTTAAATTGGGTTATGATTTGGAATTTGGTCCGTTAGGCGAAATAGTGAGAAAAAACAAAGAAAATGAAGAAAAAGAAAGCAAAAAAAAACAAATTCAACAAAAATATCTACAGCTAGGCCTCGTAATCAACCAACCAAAACAAGGGGAAGGAAACACAAATGATGGAAATACTGCAAGATTTTTTTCCGATCCGGAAACTGCAGCATCTATCTCAGGTGTAGATCATGAATTAATAAGACGATTCAAAATCATATTACAAGTTCTAGCATGCAGCAGAAAGATAAATGCAAAAAAATTTGGAGAGTACGCCAATAAAACAGCTATACTTTATAATGAAAAATACTCTTGGAGATATATGCCATCCACAGTTCATAAAATTTTGTACCATGGGGAACAAATAATTCAAAACAATATGCTACCAATAGGAGATCGCGAGCACAACACAAGGAAAATGTCCAGATGTTGTACTAATGAAGACCTTATCACTATTTTGTTGTGCACTTCAGATCCATATATGTCCAACATCGTCAAAAATGGAAAACTACCTCTATTGAATTAGACGACGAAGCTAAACAACTTCTAGAAGATGAAAATCAAGGCTATTTAGAAGAAATTTTGGTTAATTTAAAGTACTTTTTCATTACACTAACAATAAGTTACACTTTTTTTATATAGTTAAAAAATTTTCTTGATTTAAAAATTGATATATTTTGTAAATTTGCAATAAAAATTGTTATATTTCATAAATTTACCATAAAAATTGATATAGAAATATTTAAAAAGACAATAAAAAAAAATTTTACTAAAGCAAAAACATACGAGTTTTTCATTGAAACTTCTCTATCTTGAACCAATATAAGGTAACTTTTACGTCGCTGCTTAATAAATTATATTTTAACTCGGGATCTTTCAAAAAAAAAAAACAACCTTTAACCCTTGTGCACATTAGGACTAAAAAGTTTACGGGGGCCAAAGTTTGACATTTTCTGAAAAAATTAACTTAAAAAATTGTTAAAAAGTATTAGTTGTAAAATTAACTGAAAAAATAAGACATTATATTAAAAAAAACCTTTTTTTACATTTTAACACTTTTGTACTAAAATTCAACTACAAATGAAAATGTATTTTAAACCCTCCGTAACTTTTTTTTATTTTCGGTCGAGAATAACGTTTTATAGCAAAACTTAAAGGCTAAAGTCTCACCTACAAAACAAACCGCATATCAAAATTCCAATCCAATCAAAAGTTATAGATTTTTGACCGCCTTCTCGTCAAATGGTCCACTGTGCGTCGTCTGTCTGTCTGTTGAAAACACGTTCACTCACACCTAGTTAAACTTAGAATAATATTGTTTGTCATTATCTGGATCAGGTTAGTATTGAAAATGGGATGAATCGGGCATCAATGCTGAAAATTCAAAGTATTTGTTGTAATAATTTAGTAGTAAGTAATAATTTAATATTAAATCTTCGTTTATTACACATATTTTGGCGCTCATATTTTTTTGTGCTATTACCTCTTTTTGTTATTTGTAATAGCTTTTATAACAAATGTGAGTAATTTTATATTTTGATTTTTTATTTATTATTTGTAATTGTCTGAGCTCCTTTAGACAATAAGCTACGAAGAATTTCAAGAAAAACTGCGGATCATAATTTGATGATAAAGAGGATAATTTGCACGATTTAGGTTCAGAATCAGAAAGAGAATTCGATGTTAATATTTTCGAAGATGGCGATGAATATGGTGATGATCCTAATCACTTACCTAATAATAGAAGTTTCAAGGAAACAAATAAAGCCGAGTTATTGTAGTTTATTTTGCCTTTTACAGGTGCAAAATAAATCACCACCAATGATGGTTATGTGTTAAACATAGAGATAAACCAGGGTACACATGAAGAAGATAGTGAAAGTACAACTCCAAAAACACGAAATTTAGTGTTTCGCCTTATGCTACCATGTTTGAATAAGGGACATTACCTGTACATGGACAAATATTATAATAGTGTTGCTTTATCTCAAGAGCTTTTGGAATACCAAGCGCATACTATAGGAACACTTCGTGCGTACCGAAAGGATAATCCAAAAAACGTTATAAACAAAAAGCTTAAAGTTGCTGAACTAATGTGGGCAAGAAGGGGAAATATCTACATTTCAAAATGAAAAGATAAGCGAGAAGTACTATCAATAAGTACCACTCATCATCCCCTATTGATTGAAGTACATCCCATAGATGTAAAACTTGTCCAGACAAAGCACCTTTGTGCATTAGTTGCCTTTAGGTTTTTCATCAAATTTTTAACTAATATTTAAATAATATTTTGTGAATACAATATTAATTTTTTTTTTTGATAAGACTTTTAATTTATATTATTGTATTTTTGTTTTGTTCTTAATTAAAAATATTTCAAAAATATATTTATTTTTAATTCAAAAAATAATTAATTATATGTACCTAAAACGATTTGGAAATTTTGACTACAATAGTTGTCATAGCTTAGTAGTATACTATTTGCCTATTCATGTTAATATGACAGCAATTGTTGTCATGATAACTATAGTAGTAGTCATTTGAATTGTAACTCACAAATGACAGCAATAGTTGTAAGAAAAAAATCATGTGAGTCCGATCACAGGGAAGATGTGTAAACATCTAGTAATTAAAGATTTTTTTTATTTCATTTTTTAAAATCAAACAGAAAGCGTCATCTATGTATCATAGCAAAAACTGTTTCAGCTAATTCAACAGCCCTTTGCTGTAAAACGTTAAAAATATCCCAATATAAACGTATATAAGTGATACATAGATGACGCTTTTAAAAAAGTGGCATAAAAAACTATGTTATATCATAATTTTTTCACCAATACAATCATAAGTCACACAGCGTTATGTATCAGCTCTCATCTATTACGTTTACACTGTTTTTGTGATTGTATTGTGAAATAGAAATTTACCCCCCTGCGCGTATAGATGTTTACACATCAAAAAAAACTTAAAATTTGAATATATTCTGATTTATTTTCCGATTCCAAGACTTTTGGTGTTTACGGCATCAATTTATCTTAAAAAATAACAAAGTTACATGCAGCCTGTGTCTGAGTGGGTGAACGTGTTAAAAACAAATATTTGTTCGTTTACACAAAAACTTAACTGAATGTAATTATTTCCATCCATTTTTATTTATTTATACTATTTATGCCACAATAGTTATACGAAACTTAAACTTTTTGTAGTTGCTAACATAGTGCACCGAAAAAACATACGTGCATACATTGTATTGTCGTATAATTTTTTTTGTATGGAGAATATCAACAACAATTATACAATCGTTGCACAATTTTAGCAAATACGACTCACACAACAGTTAGGACACCTTTATGAATATCCTAATTGTTTAGTCACTATGTTGTATATGCGGATCTCACTGTAAAATATAATTATAACGTGAGTTACGGTCAAACATTTCTCGCACACCTGTGAGAACATTTTTGTTATCTTCAAACTTAATGACAACATATCTAAGTAATTTAACTGGGAGCAAGGAATAAAATATAAGAATATCCAAACTAGGCAAAAAAAAGCATAATTGTACCGAATTATGACCATTCAAAATCGTAATACCTATTTTGAAGATACCCCGTTAGATCATTATTTATTTGTTTATCTGAAGCAACTCTTACAACATAATTGAGCATGCCACACTACATTGTTTGCAACCAGTACATACTTACAGCGATGGTGACCCACTCACGAAATAATCACTCGTTCTTAACCAGTATTGAGGGTGTCAGTAGGAATGAATACAAAATAAATTTGAAAAAATAAAACTTAAAAAAAGCAACACGACAACGGGAGAGTGTGCGCGCAAAGTAAGAGTGACATTGACAATAACAGTAAATGTCAGAGCTACAGAAACATAAAAAATGTGATAAAAACAACTCATCAACAAGAAACGACACAATAATAAAAGTGAAGTATTTAATAATAAGAAAAACATTTATTTCCAAGCATTATACGAACAGTGTTTGTTAATTGTGGTTGGATAGCTGGTTGTGAATCATCTATTTGACAAATATGAGCATAACATACCAACAGAGAAAATACGAATCATAAACAGTGGTTTAAAAACAAAATTAAAAACGGAACATTTGAATAGTCAACGTTATACTAAAAAGTCGGAAAAAATATTAGTATTATGGTAGAAATATTATTAAAAAAATTGGAAGATGTTTTGAATTTTATCACAAAATCATATACCAGTAAAACTTAATTTGCAAATTTTAAAAAATACATAAAAATTATAATTGTGACTAACATCTCGGTTAATATTTATATTCATAATTCTAATCTGTAAATCTGAGAATGTAAAATTATACAGAGCCATGACATGATATTCGATTCTCGTTATTACGACCATTTGCATTATCTATCAAAATTTAATTTTTAAAGCTGTGCACATTCTTAGTATGTTTACATAAGATAAAACAAAGATAATAAAAAAAACTTTTACCTGTAAAGTTTGATTTTTAGCAATTAAGTTTTTTCGCGGACATGATCTTTGATCTTTGACTTTTCTATTTGAAAAACAAAATGTTAATGGTTCCATCTTTTTTTATTTAATTCCATCCTCTCCTTTTCGGCGGCTAAAAATTCTAAATTTTTTTATGCAAAGCAAAAGCTGCTGTATATATTTAAGTCAACCAGCGGAAACTACAGTTAAAATAAAATATTCATAATATAATTATCCCTTGCCCACTTAATCTTCATTATATTTTATTATTCAAATATTATGCCTAGTGGTAATAACTTAAAAGGACCTAAAGGACAATTTCAACATTTTTCATCGGGCATATCTCGTCAACAAAAGGCGAGTTAAAAAATTTTTTTTATATTGTTTGAAAAAATTTATTTTTAGTCAGACTCTTAAGTAATTACTTTCTCAAAGTGGTTAAAAAACGGCCATGGTTACTGGCTGACGAAATTGGTATAAAATTTTTCAATCCATTGCAACCCGTTAAAGTTATTTATACAAAACAAATGCTTTATAACGCTTTTAAAATAAAAAAAAAATATGAAAATAGCATTATAAAAAGTATATGAAAATCACGTTATTTCCAAGTATCTGACAGAAGTACCTTTTTATTCAAAAAAAAAAAAATGATTTTTTTGTGGTTTTTACATCCACCCATATGCTAGGGTGGTTATAGCTAAAGCCGAAATGTTTTGGTGAACATCATAAAATATGTCGACATTTAATTTTAGGGAGTAAATAAAAATAGTTTTTGGTCCCATGCAACTTGAGGCACTCTAATGTATATAAAAAAAAAATGAGACAATTACTTTAATACGGCTATAGGACTAACGTTAATAGCACGCATTACGGCAACGGTGGGTAAGAGTATTTATGATATGGTTTATAACCCGTTGGGAAGATGCGTCGTCTAAAAATATATACGTAGAGATCATGTTAATATATATTTACGCTTATCACAGATTTTGGAATGCTGTTTACATTTTTTTAATTGTTTGTAAATTGTTTATAAACTCGACAAAACAAAATTCTATATCATACTATCGGGCCTCACAACTAACTAGTGTTTAAAAAACTTGTATTTATTTCATTTAATAGCTTTTTTTTTGGCGGTAAGTTAGAGCGATAATCGGCCTTCAAGTAGCAGTTAGTTTTGCCAAGCCAAAATATAACTGAACCTTGTCGAGTCGTTTTCTGCGATCCGACGAAGAAGGTATTATATTTTTAATATAAATACATATATCAGTCGCTGTCAGGCAATTGCCAAGTAAAGGTCGTTTTACTCTCGCGGTCGTTTTAATAAAACAACTCAAAAAGAAACAAAAACACGTGAACAAACCTCTTTTTATTTTTTGTACAACTTTAATTTCCTTTTTGTGAAGTAACAAATTACAAATTAATTAAGAAAACTTAAGACAATTTACTATGAGCGGGGTTTACCCCCCGAACTGCAACAAATTCCAAAAGTAAACGTTTCCGAGACGAAGATTTTGTACCACTCCCATGTTTAGTACAATCGGAAGAACATATACCACGCTTTGTAGTAGTAACTGCTGTTCAAGAGTGTTAGAGTGTGTTGTGTTTATCCGTCGTGAACAGACATTTTTTTTACTCGCTCTATTGTTAATTTGTGTCAACTTTCTTGTTGGGGTACATTGCTAACATTTGCTGCTTTTTGTTTTTTAATTAAACACGGTCGTAAGCCTGAATTATTGTTTTAAAATTATTATTGTTTTGCCATAATTAAGATATATAATTTTCTTAATTATCATTAACGCACACATCACACACATTTTGTTTATCCATCATTTAATAATCAGCTGGTGTTTAGTTGTTTTTCGTTTAAACTGCTATTTTAATTTACCTTCAGTATCCTGGAATTTTCTACCTGATACTTTTATCTACACTCCAATAAAATTGAATTCAGTTGATGAATTTTTAAACAATGTACTTGATTTATGCCTATTTCAAATTATTGTTTTTTATAATGATTTAAATAAGTTGCTTGATTTAGTACTTGTTAACGAACCGGCTGATTGTACCTTGACTCGATTTGATCCTATTGCTCGACCTGAGGACCGACATCATCCCACCATTAAAATTAGCTGCAACATTCCTTTTGTACCAGAACCTAACATACATTGTAATAAAGAAAAAGTTTATTGTTACAAGCGGACGAATTACTCGGATTTAAATTATCTGTTATGTAAGGGAGCCCTGCTGCCGTTGATGCAATGATAAATTGTTTTTATAAAACGCTTTCGGATTTTATTGATGAATGCGTTCCGAAATACACTTGCTGGCTAAATCCGGTCCTCCTTGGAATTCAAAAGAATTATCCAGAATTAAAAATTTAAAAAACAAACGTTACAAGCGATATAAAGAATCTGGCGCACTTATTGACTATGGTAAATATTCAGTTGCTCGTGCAGAATACAACTTACTAAACTTGAAGTTATATAATAATTACATTAATAACATGAAAATAAATTTTAAAGTGATCCTAAAACCTTTTATAACTTCGTAAATTCTAAAAGAAAATCTGTTGGCTTTCCACCTGTAATGAAATATCTAAATAATGAATCCAGTGATGACCTTATTATTAGTAACATGGTTGCTGAATTTTTCTCCACCACATATTCGGATGCTGTCTATGATAATTCAAGAGATTATCCATTTAATGCATTTGAACATCAGTCAATTTCATTTCCTGTTATCACTATATCCTATATAGAACCTTCTTTAAAAAAAATTAAAACCTTCAATTCATCATGGGCCTGATGGTATTCTCAGTTGTATTCTGATTAACTGTGCTAACGCTTTATCAACTCCTTTAATTATTATTTTTAATTTATCATTCAAATACGCCTATTTTCCAAAATTATAGAAGGAATCCTCCATTGTACCACTTTTTATACCCTATACCACTATGTGGTTTGGGTATAATGACTTTGTGCTGCTGTTTGTAACAACCAAAAATATTTGACCTAGACCCATCTTTAATTATACCGATCGAATCAGAATCACTTTCTGAGTTGATTTAACAATGTCCGTCCGTCCGTCCGTCTGTGTGTCCATGTAAAGCTTGTAATCAAACTGCAGGTCGCAAATATGAATATATTTTGATGAAATTTGGTATATAAGCTCGGCCATGGGATGAACGCTATTGAAATTGGTGAGAATCGGTCCATGTTCAGACCTAGCCCCCATACAAATTACCCATATGAAATCGACATAAATTGCCATAAGATCCAAATTGTCATATAGACCTTACTCAAATTGGGTTTGTATGTGTTCATTACATCCACTAATGAGTAGTCCAAAATGATCCCTTTGACCCCATATAGAGCTGCTTCCCGATCTTCACTTAAATCTATTAAAAAACAAAAATATTGCACTGATTCTTCTCAAATTTTGTTTGTACATATTTTTGCAAAATACAAGAGACTTTACCAAACATGATCAGGATCGGTCCATTTTTGGACCTAGTCCCTTTATAGATATAGCATCCGATATGAACTTTTTCATATCTGCAGCCAAAAAAATTAATAAAAATCCCACTCAAATTTGGTTTTTGCTTATTTTCAATGTCCAGTTAGTTGGGCCTAAGAGATAGGGTTTCTAAACGCATGGTATAGGGTATCGTATAGTCGGTCTAGACCGACTATAATTTTCTTACTTGTTAAATTTGGTAATAAATCTAACATTATAAACTACAGAGGTATAGCTAAACTCAGCGCAATTCCTAAACTCTTTGAGAGTTGTATTACTGATTTTCTCCGCCATCAAGTTTCATATTTATTAACACCTGCTCAACACGGATTTCGGTGAGGATGTTTAACAACGACAAATCTCTTGAACTCTCAACATTAATTAATCGTAGATTCAACAATGGTCAACATATTGAAGTTATATATACAGTTTTCAGTAAAGCTTTCGATTAAGTTAATCACTGCCTTTTACTTAGAAAATTGCATTTAATGGGATTTACCAACAACTGCATAAACTGGATTCAATCTTACCTGATTTGTAGAGTGAAATGTGTTCGTTTTAATAATACTAAGTCTAAGAATATAAAAGAAATTCTAGTGTACCGCAAGGTAGCTATCTTGGGCCAATTTTATTTTCTCTTTTTATTAATGATGTTCCATCTATAATAAATTTTTCTAACGTTTTAATGTATGCTGATGATGTAAAAATCTTCCTTAGCTATAACGATTCCTGTGAGCAAGCCTTGCTGCAAAATGATTTAGAAATTTTTTTCGTATGGTGTAACTTAAATTTTATGGATTTAAATACATGCGTTTTTCAATAAAAGAAGGATGTTTGGGTAAATATTCTCTTGGCGGTTATCAGTTGGAGTATGTGAACGTCAATCTTGATCTTGGAGTTTTGTTACATCACTATTGGAAGCAATAGAAAGTCGGTATGACGCGAGATTCAAAGAGATGGATAATATACAGAAATTATGTGAAAAAAATGTACAAGAAGTGAAAATCCTAATGGAAACATAAACAAAGTTGAAAATAATAACAAAGATATACGCGATACCATCGAAAAAAATAATAACAAACGAAATAAAGAAGGTTATAAAAGACACAAACGTAAAAACAACAAAAATGTCATACGCGCAATCTTTGAAAACGATGCCAGATTTATCGAAAAATGTCCCCTTAATTGTTAAACCAAAGGAGAAACAAAGTATAGAAAAAAACAAAAGCTGAATTAAATAAACAAGTTGATCCAATCAATTTTAAAATTACAAATATTGAAAGCAGAAAAAACGGTACGGTTGTGATCCAGAGTGAAAATATAGAAGAACGGGAAAAAATTAAAAAGGCGATACAAGGTGAATTTAGTGAAGATTATGAAATAAAAATCCCAAAAGATGTTGATATGCAAATTGTAATCACTGACTTAAACTTTAAAATGTCTGATAAAGAATTAATAGAAAAATTAAAAAAACAACGAAATACTAAAAACAAGTAAGAAAATTATAGTCGGTCTAGACCGACTATAGGATACCCTATACCATGCGTGTAGAGACCCTATAGGCCCAACTAACTGGACATAAAAAATAAGCATAAACCAAATTTGAGTGGGATTTTTATTAATTTTTTTGGCTGCAGATATGAAAAAGTTCATATCGGATGATATATCTATATGGGGACTAGGTCCAAAAATGGACCGATCCTGATCATGTTTGGTAAAGTCTCTTTTATTTTGCAAAAATATATACAAACAAAATTTGAGAAGAATCAGTGCAATATTTTTGTTTTTTAATAGATTTAAGTGAATATCGGGAAGCAGCTCTATATGGGGCCAAAGGGATCATTTTTGGACTACTCATTAATGGATGTAATGAACGCATACAAACCCAATTTGAGTTAGATCTATATGACTATTTGGATCTTATGGCAATTTATGTCGATTTCATAGGGGTAATTTGTATGGGGGCTAGGTCTGAACATGGACCGATTCTCGCCAATTTCAATAGCGTTCATCCCATGGCCGATAAAAGCTTACATACCAAATTTCATCAAAATATATTCATATTTGCGACCTGCAGTTTGATTACAAGCTTTACATGGACACACAGACGGACGGACGGACGGACGGACGGACGAACATTGTTAAATCAACTCAGAAAGTGATTCTGATTCGATCGGTATAATTAAAGATGGGTCTAGGTCAAATATTTTTGGTTGTTACAAACAGCAGCACAAAGTCATTATACCCAAACCACATAGTGGTATAGGGTATAAATAGCAAGATAGACGTTATTAAAATATATGAAACAAAAAGATATAATAGAACAATATTTAATGCAAAATTGAAAATAGACAATGAATCGTATCCGAAAATAATAACAGGTCAAAAGATTAATTTAGGATGGGACAGATGTAGGGTTTTTGATGCAATGCTTCAAATGCCAAGGATATAACCATAAAGCGTCGGACTGTAAGAATGAAATTGTATGCTACAAATGCCATGGAAACCACAGAGGTAAAGATTGTAATTCTGAAGTAATCATGAATTGTATTAATTGCATGAAAGACAATGAAAGACTAAATTTAGGACTTGATGAGAATCATGTCACCAATAAACGGGAGTGTCCGGTGTATCAAAATAAATTGAATCTTCGAAAGAGAAGGATGGGTGTATCAATCTAGCAACCAAACCAGATTCATGGTATATACACAAACATTCAAGGCTTGATTAATAACTTCAACAAATTAGAAATAATAGCAGCAATTAATAAACCTGAGTTCATAATTTTAACAGAAACGCTTCAAACTGATGAAATAGATGAAAGTGAAATTGAAATAGACCAATACGAGCATTATAGCACCTTATCGAATTCATCTAGAACTGGGGGAGTAATAGTTTATTTCAAAAAACATTGGCATATAAAAAATATCAGAAATAACATTAAAGACTCAAAACACTGGATTAGTGCGTATATGGCGAAATATGAAAAAACATCAATAATAATAATAATATAGGTCAAAATCAGAATTCTGTGATACTTTTCAAGATTTTTTAGAAGAAATATGTGAAACAAACTGTAATATCTTAATAGCTGGAGATTTTAACATTGACTGGAAAAATGATTTTTATACAAGCAGATTGGAAAGCATTCTTAATGATAATGGACTAAAACATGTAATGAAAGAATATACTAGAATAACAAAAAACTCGAAAACATTAATTGACTATATAATAACAAATAATGAAACTATTACGGCAAAAAATAATATAAATAATAAAATATCTGATCATGAATCCATTGACATCTTTATCGAGTGTGAAAATATGAAGCAAAATAATAATAAAGAAATAAATATTTTCAAATACAATAAAAACAGCTTCAAAAATGAAATAAGTGCAATATTAAATTATGATGAAATAAATGATTTAAACGAATATGTACACCATTTTGATAACTGCCTTGAAAACACAATAAAAAAATTTACTATTAAGAAAAAAATAACTGAAAAAAGTAAAAACAAGTGGTTTAACAACGAACTCAAATCATTAAAAAGAGAAAAAGTCTTTAAGTATCAAAATGCAATTACAGTAAATACAATTGACGCTTGGAATAGTTATAAAATAATTAGAAATATCTATAAAGCAAAAACTGAACATGAAAAAAATAAATATATTAATAATAAAATAAATAGTGCAAATAACCAAAAAGAAATGTGGAGTAAAATTAAAGAACTAGTCCTAAAAAACCCAAATCTGTGATAAAAACTGTGATATATAAACAAATAGAATATAAAGACAATTTTCAAATAGCCAAAAATTTTAATGATTATTTTGTAAATAGTATTAAAGATATTCCATTGAAAATGTGCAGTATGAAAATCAAATACCTGTGATAAACTTTAAATCTAAATTCCGTGCAATACATTTACAAGAACTAAAGATTATTTTTAATAGCATTAACAAAAAACCAGATTATAACAAACTATCAAGTGACACAATCCTAAATAATTGGGACAGAACAGGCAATATTATATTAAATATTATAAATAAATCACTAGAGACTGGCGTATTCCCAAATAATTGGAAAGAATCGATGATTTTTCCTATTGAAAAAGTAAAAAATACATTAAAATGTGAAGAATATCGACCAATTAACACCTTAAAAACATGTGAAAAAGTCATTGAAAAAAAAGTAAAAAATCAATTGGAAGAATACATGGAACAACACAGGTTATTATCAAAATATCAATCAGGCTTTAGAAGAAATTATTCATGTGAAACTGCAGTAAATTATGTCATAAACAGATGGAAATGTAAAAAGAAAAAAAAGAAAATATTATTGATTTTAAAAGAGCTTTTGAAACGATAGATAGATAGGGACATCCTATTGAAGAAATTAGCTAAATACGGTATTGAAGATACAGAGCTAAAATGGTTTCAGTCATATTTAACAAATCGTAGACAATTAACAAATGTTAATAATGAAATATCCAATGCAATAGAAAATGATTTTCGAGTACCACAAGGCTCAATTTTAGGAGCTCTACTATTTGTTATATATATAAACGATATTGAAAATACATTAGAGAAATTCGAAGCTGTACTATATGCGGACGATACTTTGATTTTCACAGAAGCAGCAACGGAGGAAATATGTCATGAAAATTTAAAGAATGATGTAGATAATATTAATAAATGGCTAAAAATGAATAAATTAAAACTTAACGGAAACAAAACTAAATTAATGGAAATCAATATGAACACAAACATAACATTCAAAATAAATAATGTAATAATAGAAAAAATGAATAATATAAAATATTTGGGTTTCTTGATTGACAAAGATTTAAACTTTAAAGATCATGTCGAATACATATGTAAGAAAATTGGCAAGAAAATCGGGTTTTTTAAACGTTTAATAAACAGGGTGACAATAATAACCGCAATTAATATCTATAACACTACCATAAAACCTCATTTTGAATATGGGTCAACCATATTATTTACATGCTGTTCAGACCAACAAATAACGAGGCTGCAAAAACTACAAAATAAGGCTATGCGCTCAATTTTAAAATGCAATCGGTTTACTTCAATAAGATATATGTTAGACGCACTGAAATGGCTAAACATCCAACAGAGGCTGCAACTTAATACAATATTCTTTATCCAAAAAATGAAGATGGGAAGAGCACCAGATTACTTGATCGAACAAATTAGATATGTTGGAGATGTTCAACCCTATAACCTTAGGAATGCCTTAGACTTTAGACCACAGAGAGCAGATACAACAGCAATACAAAAATCTTTATTTTACAAAGGATTAAATCTTTACAACATGATGCCGAATGATGTCAAGAACGAAATTAATATAAATCTTTTTAGAAAGAAAACTGTAAATTTTATTAAAAATGTCATTTAAAAGTATTTAAATACTACTAATAATAATAAATTATTCCAAAACCATAGTTCATACAGCTTATGCTGCAACAGAGCTTATCCCGTGGTTCGTACCAGGGATGAGTAATCTCTAGCATATGCGGACCTATGCAGGAATGGATTTATTTCTAATAATAATAATAATAATAATAAATAATAATAATAAATAATAATAATAAATAATAAATAATAAAGATACAAAACTAGCATTTTCTCAACATATTGCTGACAGCTAATAAAGCTCGTAGAGTACTTGCTTTTACCAAACGTTGGGCCAAAGAATTTTGCGATCCAATCATAAGAAAACAATTGTATACATCACTTGTCAGTCCGATTTTTGAATTCAGTTCTGTTGTTTGGGATCCACATTATGCTGTTCATAGCGATCACATTGAGTCTGTTCAAAAACAATTTTTATTGTTCTGCTTGCGAAATCTATATCCAAATCCTTCTATTAATCTACCGTCGTATAGTTCAAGGTTAGCTCAAATTAAATTGCCTTCTTTAAAAATGCTAAACGTGACATTTTTAATGAAACTAATAAATGTCGACGTATGCTCTGAATTCCTGTTGAAAAATGTTACTTTTAATGTTCCTCAACGTCCGACCCGTCACTTCAATCCTATTTCCATCCAGTATTTCCGCTCAAACTACGCAAATGCTGATCCGTTTAGAAGATTATCTGAGAATTTTATTGATCTTTATAATTTCATAGATTATTCTTTAAATATTGATGTTATTAAACGTAATATAATTCTTTTTATAAATACCTAGTTTTAAATACTATTATAATTTTTATATATGTATGTTATAAAGTCTGAAAGGATTTAACCCATAGACTAAATAAATTTAAACAAAAGAAAAAAAAGAGAAGAGATCAACTAAAACTTCTGAAACCACCATCAAATCTCTAGCTTCTTATGTCATCGAAATTGAAGAAGGGCTCAAACACATATGCACAGATTATCTGGAGGTGAGTGAGATAAAAACCGGTGACCTCATGATTAAAACACCAAATCTTAAGTCTGCACAAAAATTTTCAAATGCTAAATACATTGATATCGTTTCGTTAAATATTACATTGCACAAAACAATAAATTCGACCCAAGGCAGAATATACTCAAAAAAGAGAATTGATATATCCGAGGAGGAAATACTACAATCTTTGGCCTTCCAAAATGTTATAGAGGTAAGAAAAGTAACCAAAAAGGATGGTACAGACAAAAATAAAACCGTAGCTATAGGTGCCGCTATTCTTTCTTTCAATTTAATCCGTCGCCCTGAAACATTAAAGTTGGGATGGGAACTTATTCGTATTGATGAATATGTATTCAACCCAATGAGATGTATCAACTGCCAAGAACTCGGCCACAAAAAAACATTGCAAAAGAGTCGAAATCTGCAGGGAATGTGGATTCTTACCACCCCACGAGGTTTGCATAAGGAAATACTGCATTAACTCCGAAAACGAAACCCATGCGTCTTACGATACCAACTGCCCTAGTTTTTTAAAACACAAATCAGTAAACAAAATTAAAGTTGATCGTAGATGCACAGCACGAAATGCATGGAAGATATTCAATGAAAATCCATCACTACATAACATTAAACCATTCCAAAAAAAAACCCCAACATTTGCCGATATTTTGTGGAAAAACGTGGACAAACTGAAACAGAACCTCAACACAGCACCCTCAACAACAAAAAAAGCCAAGAATAAGGACAACTCTCACTCAAATAAAAATAATACCAATACTAAAACAACACAAGAAGCAACATCAAAATCATCAACAACAACAACAATCACACAAAAACCAAAATCAAATTTATCAACACATATAACAACCAACCCATTAACAACAAAAACCCAAACTACAAAATCATCACAACAAAACGAGAATAATCAACAAAGAATAATAACAACATCCCTGGAAGACTTCGATGAAGAAGAAGAAGTAATGCCATGTTCAAGTCACACAGATAACAATTACTATCAACAAAAAATGGAAGATGACAGTACAGAATAACATTTGTATTTTTTTATAAATATGGATATTGATTATATTAATAGGATATTAGAACAAAAAATTAAAATTAGCGATTATAAAACTCTAAAGAAATATCTATAATATTAATAGGCTAGGCGATTTCTTGTGACCGATGTTTCGTTCTACCGTTTTATCCCGATTTTTACCAAACGTATATTATTTGAAAGGTATTTCTTTTTAGCCGTTTTGCAGATTTACAGATTTTAAAATTTTTTCCTTTATTTTGAGTAAATTGCATTTAAAGTTGCTACCAACACATATGTACATAAAATTATACATATGCTATGTGTGTGTTTTTTAAATTTGTTAATGTGTTTGTTAATGAGTTTGTTGTCTTCATTCAGAATAATAATAAACCAAAAAAGTTTGGTTTGGTAAAGTTGAAAATTAAAGATGCCTAGAAATTGCACTCGAATTTCGAGCGCTGGAATCTGCTAGTTAATATAAATACGTGCATTGTGGTCTCTGTCACTCTGCGCCTTATTATTAATATTTTATAAATTTACTTTGTAAAATATTACTACAAATAAATTAATAAATACATATATTTGATACGAGGGTGGTATGAAAAATGTAATTTAAATTTGTTTATAAACATTACGACCTACCGAGCCCTATTGACATGAATGTTTAATCAATTTTTGCTATAAAGTTTGTATTGCACAATTAAAACATTTTATTTTTTTTTTATATTTTTGATGTGTAAACATCTATACACGCAAGGGGGTAAAAATCTACTTCACAATACAATCACAACAAGTAAGAAAATTATAGTCGGTCTAGACTTGCCCTATACCATGGTTTAGAGACCCTATCTCTTCGGTCCAACTAATTCGATATAGAAAATAAGCATAAACCAAATTTGAGTGGCATTGTTATTAATTTTTTTGGCTGCAGATAGGAAGTTCATATCGGATGCTAAATTTATATGGGGATTAGGTCAAAAAATTGACCGATCCTGACCATATTTGGTGAAGTCACTTATGTTTAGAAAAAATATATAAGTACAAACCAAATCTGTGCAATATTTTTGTTTTTTGATATATTTAAGTGAAGATCGGGAAGCAGCTCTATATGGAGCCTATGGCTAAGAATTTCCCTATAGGGATTTTATTTGCACTACTGATTAATGAATATACTAAACACATACAAACCCAATTTGACAGAGATTTATATGATAAATTGGATCTTATGGCAATTTATGTCGATTTCATAGGGGTCATTTGTATGGGGACTAGGTCTGAACATGGACCGAATTTCACCAATTTCAATAGCGTTCATCCTATGACAGATAAAAGCTTATATACCAAATTTCATCAAAATATATTCATATTTGCGACCTGTAGTTTGATTACAAGGTTTACATGGACACACAGACGGACGGACGGACATCGCTAAATCGACTCAGAAAGTGATTCTGAGTCGATCGGTATAATAAAAGATGGGTCTAGGTCAAGTATTTTTGGTATTTACAAACAGCAGCACAGAGTCATTATACCCAAAACACATAGTGGTATAGGGTATAAAAACAGCGTAAGATGTAAGACAAAATCGGTGTGATATTTAATAACCTTTTTGTCGCTGTTTTCTGCATTATATTTCTTCACGTTTTATAAACATTTATAATTAATTTCCCCCAATCATTTAAAAGCATTCTTAACGTTATAATTTATTCCATATAAATAACACAATTATCACTGCATTTAATATTAATGCTATCAAACATAAATAAAAATTAAAAATAAACGAATGACAGTAAAAAGGAAGTGTTTGGAGATAAAATGAAGGCACAATTCATTGGGAAGTGTTAGGAGACAAAATGAAGGCACGATTTCATTAGGAAGTATTTGGAGATAAAATGAGGGAGCGAAAGCGTTATAAAAACGTTTTGAAAAACGAAAAATGAAAAATAAAAAATTAAAAATTAAAAATAAAAAATGGAAAATGAAAAACGAAAAATAAAAATATTAAATGAAAAATAAAAAAATTAAAAATAATTTTATTTATAGATTTTCATAGATTCAATTTAACAGCAAGAATGCCCCACGGGTTAATTTCAGAAAATAAGTTCAGAATATTATGATTTAGAATTATTAAAATATTATCAACAAGTTTTATCGAAATCCTTCCACAAATATATATTATTTCGATATTTTGTTTAAAAAAAAATGTAAATCTCCTTAAATTTGACCTTTGACCTTAAAGAGGGACAGTTTATAGTGTTTCAATTTAACCTTAATTTCCAAGATTGATACCTATAATATTTGACATTTTTAATCACATATTTTGTTAATAAGACCTGAAAGTCCAATCGTTGATTTCGGTAAATTTCTTGAACAAAATTTTTGAAAAATTTTTGAAATAGTGCTAAAAAAATACGTACCGTTTTGACATTAATTGAGAACGGCATAACAATAGACGATATGCAAAATACTTTACATAAGATCATTTTGGCATCAGGAAAATGCAAAAATGTTGTTATTGTTATTTAAAAATGTGAGCTCAATTTTCTTAAACAAGTGGTCTGCGGCGCATTTATTGCCTGAGGAACTTGATATAACTTGGCTGTTTTTCAACCGATAATAGATTTTGTTGTTTTATTAGAAAAATAATTTACTCTAGATTAGGGTTTATTAATTAATTTGATTGAAACGCAATTGTTAGTATCAAGATTTTTGTGAAAAATTATATTTTTTTTTTTGATAATTTTTACATATAAATGCATATTTGAAATTTGAACTCAATGCGCGTCCAGAAAGCATTGTCCGATTTGGCTCAAATTTTGCGCATTAAAGTTTTAGATCCAGTGTCACAATAATCCGACCCGCACACCTCAAAATTCGACCATTTTTCATACAAACTGCTGCCACCTTAATATATGTATATATGACACATATATTATATTATATTATATTATAGTTATAGTTATATTATATATTATAGCGGTATTCACTCTTGGTGTTAAATTTACAACCCTGTTATATTTACAAAGATTTTATACTACAAAGCGTGAATGAACGTCTTTTGTGTTATATATTGTAAACTAATGAATCAGCTGTTTTTTGTTTTGTTTTTCATCAATTTGAAAACTTAAAATAGGTCTGTCTGCGTACTTTTCCAGTAGCAAATACTCAGTAACTTTTTTTGGGAGAGTAAGAACAATTTTACTCTCTCGGTTGAAAATATCTCAAAAAGTATGCAGACAGCATCCAGTGAAACAAACAATTTGTCCCACAAAGTTCTGCTGGTTCTATCGGTTCTGCCATCTCCAATCCACTTGCATCACGGTCACACTGTATATTTGCACGTTTCTAGCATGAAGTAAAATGTTTTGTTTATTATAATTTATTATAAACGTTAAAAATCAACACAATTCTAACTACTTACCTCTGCCATTGTTAAATTTAAATTTTTATTTTCATTTCACAAAAATTATTTCATTCAAACAGTAAATAAAAACAGCTGTTCAAACTAGTTGCAAAATCTTGCAAGCAGAAATTTCTCCAGCAACATTTTGCAAGTTCTCTAACTTCCAACTGTCAAAAAATTATCTTTTTGGCTCTCTCGCTGCAAAAGATTTGGAGTACGCAGACAACATTTTGCAAGATTTTGCAACATTTTGCACAAAATGATGCAAAATATGTGTACGCAGACAGACCTAATATCAGCAAGTTTTTGCAGATAAGAAAAATGCCCAAAAATACGGAAAAAAAAAATTATAAATTTTTTAGTCCAAAATGCAGTTGACGAAATACAATTTGCAGAGATTCTGGATGTTGAAGGTACGGTATTATTTGCAATAATAAAAACAACACAAAAATATAATTACTCTCCTTTTGTAGATACATGTGAAGATGATGCCATTGACCACAAATTAGAAGAATTAGTTGATGACATTATTTTAGTTAAAGTATACCGCCGCGGAGCTTGGAATTCGGTTCCAAAATCGATGAAGTGGTCACTAAATGTCTTAACCCAATTAGATGACAACAGATTTTTGCAAATGCTGAGGGTTACTCGAATTGAGTTTCATATACTAGTGTCTATGATTTCTGGAGATACAGAATTTAACCAACCCCATTCATGTGAACAATTTCCAGTTGAGTACCAGCTAACAATTGTCCTATACAGACTCGGGTCATCTGGAGAAGGGGCGAGTATTACTAAAATTGCTGCTTTTTTTTGGTGTGGGTGATGGTGGTACAATCGACAAAATAACACGGCGTATTTTTAAAGCCTTTTTAAACTTACAGTCAAAGTACATATCCTGGCCAAATACAGAGGAAAGAACAGAAATTGTTACAAACACATATTACGAACTCCCATTCTGCATCGGATATGTTGATGGTTCTGAAATACCACTTGCTGAAACTCCAGTAATCAATGGAGTATCTTTCTTTTCCCGAACACATAAATACACCATAAAAGTACAAGCGATTTGCGATTACAAACTTCGCATACGACACATTGTTGTAGGAAATCCTGGTAGTGTCCACGATTCAAAAATTTTTAAAAACTGTGACATTCCTAAAGAACCTCAAAAATATTTTTCATCTTACCAATGGATAGCAGTAGACTCAGCTTATTCCTTATCGCCAACTGTAATAACACCTTATAGGATTAACTCAAATCAAATGGATAGCAAAAAGCGAAAACAATTCAACAGAAGACATAGCTCATATAGAGTTAGGATAGAGTATTGTTTTGGAGCGTTAAAGGAAAAGTTTAATAGTTTAAAAAACTTAAAAATGCGCTTTAATTCTTCTCGAAGCCATTTGTTTTGTTGCCAATGGATCGTCGTATGCTGCATTTTGCACAGTATTTTATTGGACGTAAAAGGAATACAAGCCCCGGACGTATTAAATCCATCTGAGGAGGACGACGAGGAACCATATGAAGAGCTAGAATTGAATTCAGCAAATGCCAAATATGAATTAAAAAGGCAAGCTATTTATAGTTTAATGTTTAACTAATTTATTTCATAAGTAAAAAAAAAAAAAAAATTCATTAAAAAATAAAAAAGTATTAAATACATAATAAAATGAATATAATTGTTTACTCTCTATTGTGGGAGCCATATTTGTAACGAAGCGTTCGGTTCCCTCCTGCTTTTCTAGTTCTAATATGCGTAAACGTTAGTCTTTTTCTATTTCAAGTTTTTTCAACTCGAACGTTTGCTTTCTTTCTTCGATTTCCCCGGCATATTTCCTTTCATTCAATTCAAATTCTTTTTGAAATTTCTCTCTTTCAAATTCAATCTTCAATTTTAAGAATGAATTTCTTTCACTTTGGATTTGGGAAAGTTGATCCAAAGAAGTTTTAGGTGCAGCTCTTCTGATATTCGCTGCAAAATAATTCACAGCTTTATTTTTTTGTTCCACGCTTTTTCTAAGTTGTGGCTCTTGAGGTAAAGATGGTGAGTTGTAGGTAAACCCTCAGAAGCTGTACATAAATTTGGCACCTCAACGCAGTCTTCTACTGCTAGAGCTTCTGATCCTGCATATTGGATGACTGGTGTCAAGCAGTATTCATCGAGACTTTCGAAATCGCAAAACTCTATTTGCTCATCCACAGTACTATTCGAAATAGGCATGCTATTAAGTCCCATGTTGCTTGTAGCGGCACTATCAAAAACTTCGAATGGGAATTCGGTGTTTTTTGCCCAAAAATAGCATGAAGTTCACCGTAAAACATACAAATCTTTTTTAGCTTATCTGAAACAGTAATACGTACTTAAGAATGTTGGATTAACCTTAATTACAAAAATAGTGCAAACCTTGTACGGATAAAACGCCTTTGTCAGTTTCAAGCAAGCCTGCACCGGTGGATTTTATCCATGTCTCTGCTTTGTTGTAGGTTATTTTTAGATTCTTTACTTTCCACCGTACAATATCCCAAGAAGCATCGATTTCTGTTGCATCCAGAAACTTTCTGTAGAAAATTTGGGCAGTGGGTTTCTAAAAAGGACATATTAAATATAATAATAATATAAATATACATAATAAATATTATTGCCAATAAAAATAATTTAACTCACCATCCATCTTTTATTTTTTATTTTTTCCCGCTTTCGTTTTTTTCAATATTTTGATCCATTTATCAGAAAATTAAAATTAATAAATTGAAAAATAAACAATTGTTTTGGCAGTTTTTACCCGGTCTTGCCCAGGATCCAAAGGCCTTTGACTTGAAAAATGGTTCACTATGCTTACCAGGCGCTGAGTACTTAGTCCCCAATGAACAAATTTCTCAAAAAAATGAACTTTCTTCCTAAAATTTATATGGGATTGGGAAATTTCATGATGAAAAAAATTCCCCAATGTTTACGTTTTTTGGGGAGGAAATTCATTTTTTATTTCAATTTAAAATTTTTTGATTTTTTAATTTAGAAGTTTTTTATAAGACGCTACAGCAAAAATGCGTCAAAAATAAGCAGTGAAACCGCTTTAAGTTTTTTTTAAGTTTATTTATTTTTTAAACATCAAATATAACGGAATCATTTGCAAATTAAAGGAAACAGAAAATTAAATTACTTCATTCAATAAGTGATCATCATTGAGCAGAGACGTCAAATTTATAGAAGTTTAAAAAAGAGAAAATAAATGCGACGTTTAAAATTGTGCCGGAAGGTTGCTTTAAGCAACTGCTTATAGTATATGTATAGTAATTATTGCACATACGTAGATAAAATTTATCATAAGACTTTTCACTGAGCTGTGTTCCGCGGGCGAGTCGTGTCCGCGTGTTTGGCAGCTACACCCGTGCAACCGCGCAGTTGTCGTCAACCTATTTTAATCGCCAAAATATACTTTTCAGATCATTCCGATATTTTAGCTGAGCTGTGTTCCGAGAGAGCGTCGCGTCTGCGTCCGCGCGCCGCTTCCGTGCGTTTGGCAGCTACACCAGTGTTGCCGCGCAGTTGTTGTCAACTTATTTTAATTGTCAAATTATATTTTCCAGAACATTCCGATATTTTAGCTAAGCTGTGTTCCGCTCGCCGCTTCCGCGCACCGAAATGATGCTATTGAAAAAAATACAGATTTTAAATACGTTTATTGCAGGACAGATATTGAAAGCAGTATGGGGAATTTGTTAATTTCTTTTGGGGACCTCTCATTAAAAATTTGGGGGAATTTGTTCATCGTGAAGTTATTCCCCAATTTTTTTTGGGAAATTTTTTCATTGGGCACTAATTACTCAGCGCCTGCTTACTATTGCAACTAAGTGTATGATATCTAAAAGTTACAAATTTTAGTTATTCTAGAGCTTTGCGAGATTCTATGTTGATACCTGCTACCATAAGATATTGTCCTCTTTTGTACGTTATGTTAGGAAAAATTTTTTGTACCATCTCTTGCAATAAAGGAACCAACTTACAACAGTTTTCTGGTAGGCATATTACAGTCGTTTCAGGAGTTTCACATTCCCTGGAGTCTGCTAGTCTTATCTGTTGAGCCTCAATACATTGTTGACAGGTAATACAGCTGTTTCAGGAAGAGTCACCAACCCTCATCAGTAACCAAAAGCAGTAGATAGTTTGTTTGGTAAAAAGTTAAATTCATATATATTTGCTGAAAACAACCAAATGATAATTCAAGCAAAAGTTATACTATTTAAGCCTCTTCCAATATAACAAACTAAAATATAGAACAACTTTGAAACAAATATGATTGTATACGAGTACACATTGCATACTACAATATACATGTTTGTTTTTGTCTTGAAAAAACAAGAAAAACAATTTGTTTTTGCTAAACTTACAGTTAGCGTTAACGGCGGCGTGCCCTCCGTATTTTCAATTTTAATTATTTTTTATAAAAATAAAAAATTTTATTTTTCGACCTTTATCATTTTATTGATTGAGTTTGAAATTATTTAGGCTCAAGATCAAACTGCTTTTGGTTACTGATGAGGGTTGGTGACTCTTCCTGAAACAGCTGTATAACCTGTCATGCAGAATATAGATCAATTTTTTGAAACAAATGTGCCAATGTTTTTGCTTTATTTAAAGTAAAAACATTTGATCTTGAGCCTGAATAATTTCAAACTCAATCATTAAAATGATAAAGATCGAAAAATACGATTTTTTATTTTTATAAAAAATTATATAGATAATAATTACAATAATTATTATTTGTTATTATTTTGTCATTGGGTCAAAGATATAGCCTAAGATATGGAGACACCTCTAAATATGGTAAAAAAGCATTGTGTTGTAATAATTTAGCATTAAGTTCATCAAGTTGTTGCCATTTTCAAATATTTTGTTCACATATGTTATAACTAGTGGAATTTTACACTATAACTTTTTTTTATTGCTTTTCACACAGAAAGGTTCGTGTAAAGTTTGGTAAAATGATAATAAGGATTGCGCATATAAAAATTGCAAAATAAATTTATCGCAATAACTTTTAAACGAAATAACTTATTTTAATAAAAATTAAACCTAATGGTTGGAAATGTTACTTCATTTAACATATCACATAATATTTGCAAAATTAGTTGTTTTGTTTTTCCGAAACGCGCTTTTATAGTACGCTCAGTGATTCTTTTGCTGGATACAGACCATTTCCAAACAAAAAGTGTGGTATTGTTGTCGACTGCTTTGTACTTCATCACTCTCTAGTTCTTGGCAGTAGGGTGGATTCTATTGGTACGAAATTGACATTACTTTCCTTTTTGAGCCATTCAACATCTATTAACTGTATTGACATGATGCAAGATCAGACCAAAAACTTACAAACTTAATGCTGCTTTAGTAATGAAAGTAGTATCTTTCGCGAATATTCTTTAATTTACAAATCGGCTTTTATCGTACCGGTTGCCACACATGAACTGCTTCTTTTCCCACGACTACAACGAGGCTGCGAAAGTAAAAAGTGAACTTCGTTTTTTTGTCTTACATTATTAACGGACATTCCTTCTAGAATCAGCTACACTGAAATCCACTCTTGTTAGCTGTGAGTAGTGCTCCATTTCATTGTCCACAATGCAGCACTCATACTTGGAGATGAAATTACGATATTCTTTTTGGAATTTGGATCCGGCGCGTTTTGCACTTTTCTTAAATTTTTTGAGCTGCCTTGTTAGGGTCAGTATAACCAGGTAAAACATTTCCCGAGAAACTTTTGCCTAATGCACGATTATTTTAAAAGCCCGTTTCGGGTTTTTATTAAAAAATCGAATCATTTATCATAATTTTCCTTAACAATCCATTCAAAATTATTAAATATTGATAATATTGATTGTTGATTCATTCAAATTTTTCCAAATATGCAGTACCGTTATGATTCTTTGAAAATATACAAAATTTTTAGTATTTCAATTTTTAGTTTTGTAAACAATCAGTCATTTCTTAACACAATTTTTATTTATTTATTATTAGGAGTATTTACAATTCTTTTAAATTATTTTGTTTATGATATATATATTTTTACTTATTATTTATAAACTCAAGTAAATCAAATTATATCTAACAAATTATGTGATATTTCTTCTACATATATATTAATATTTCTTTAATTTTTTACACTATTCGGTAGTCCCTTAAAGAAAAGTGATCGTTGCATAGCTGTTGTTGTAGTACTGGGAAATCTGAATTCATCTGCATTTCTCAGGTTGTATGGGGTAATCTGGTGCATTTCCAATTTTGATTTTCTGAACAAAGTTGATTGTGTTTACTTCCAGCCTTTGTTGAACAATAAGCCATTTTAATGTGTCGAACATTGTTTGTATTGGAGTGTATCAAATAAATTTCAATATTGAACGCATAGCTTTATTCTGCAATTTTTGTAATCTATGTATTTGATTTGATGTATAACATGTATATAAAATTGTAAGCCAAATTCAAATGTGGTTTTATCATTAAGTTATATATATTTATTGCAGTTATTAACGATATTTTATTTCTAACCCGTTTAAAAAATCCGATTTTCGCCATTTTTTTACATATATATTCGACGTGTTGTTTAAATTTTAAGTCCTCATCGATTATAAAACCGAGGTATTTTATTTCATTTACCTTTTCTATTGGTTCGTTATTTATTTTAAAGACTAAGTCGCTGTTCATATTTATTTCAAGCAGTTTTGTTTTATTTTCGCTTAGTTTTAGTCTGTTCATTTTTAGGCACTTATTTATTTTATTTATGTCATGCATTTATTTATTCGGGCATTGTTCATTCGTGACTCCTTCTGCATAAAATAATGTGTCATCTGCATACAAGATAAAATCGCAATTGCTTAAGATGTTTGGTAGGTCGTTAATATATATTATAAATAGTAATGCTCCTAGAATAGAACCTTGCGGTACACCATACTCGTTGTAAATCTCATTTGATTTCACGCCATTAATCTCTGTTATTTGCTTTCTATTTGTCAAATATGATTTAAACCACATCAATTCGTTTTCCCTAACACCATACATGTATAGTTTTTGAATTAATATTTCTCTGTCAATAGTCTCGAACGCTCTTTTAAAATCCAGAAATATATATACTTCCATCTATTTATAACATAATTGACTGTCGTTTTGCACGAGTATTTTTTCTAAATCCTGACTGATATTTTGAAAAAAGTTTATTTACTTCCACGTATTTTTCGAGTTGTTCCTTTACAATTTTCTCAAGAATTTTGTCGCACGTTTTAGTGTGTTTATTGAACAGAATTCTTCGCATCTATTTGTTTTTGGAACTTTTTCCACTGGTGTTACCATTGAATATTTCCAACTATCAGGAAAAACCCCGGTTTCGAACGATTTATTAATAATATTAAGTCTATACATATTTACCTACAATATTCCAATTATCCATAATTATATTCTTTGAAAATGTATTAAAATCTGGTTTGTTATTCAGGTTCTTACATATAGTTTTAAGGTCTTGAATTGTTATTGCGCTGAATTTAAATTTATTATTTATTACAGTAATTTCATTTTCGTATTGCACATTTTCTATTGTATCACTTATTGACTTAATTAAGTAATAAATTGTGTGGCTATTTGGTGGTTATCACATTTTTATTTTTCTTAAGAATTTAAGTCTTTAATTCTATTCCACATTTCTTTCGGGTTCTTGGTATTATTTATTCTATTATTAACAAATCCCTTAAACGAATTAAGGATCACGAATTAAGGATCACGATTTAAGGATTTGAACCTGGAATGTTCGAACCCTTACCCGGCAGGTGCAACTATCCAGCTGGCAAATGTTCTCAAAACCTGTAAGGCTGACATAACCACGATCCAGGAAATACGGTGGTCAGACAAGAATATGCTAAGAGGGCAACTCGCGATGTTTATTATAGCTGCAGTTTAGAAAAGCACGAGGTTGGTTGCGATTTTGTAGTCGGCAAACTCTACGTAACCTTGTCATCGGTTTTACACCTGTCGAGGAAAGACTCGCCGCAATCCGCATCGAAGATAAATTTTTTAACATTAGCCTAATTTGTGCACATGCTCCGACTGAAGACAAATATGATGGTGTCAAAGACCGCTTCTACAATCGCCTCGAAGAATTATATGATCGCTGCCCGAAATACGACATTAAAATTGTCCTTGGCGATTTTAATGCCAAAATTGGGAAAGAGAATGTATTTTGCCCTACTGTCGGGAAGTTTAGTCTCCATAATGACACCTCCGACAATGGAATGAGACTAATCGACTTCGTTGCGGCTCGAAATATGGTGATAAGTAGTACAAGATTCCAACGCCGTAACATACACAAGGCGACTTGGCTATCCCCAGATCAAACGACAAAAAAATCAAATTGATCATGTGATAGATGGACGACATGCATCTAGTGACGATACGAGGTGCAAACATCGATTCGGATCACTATCTTGTTGCAGCAAAAGTCCGAATTCGCATCAGTAAATCAAAGACCGCCCACAAAAAGGAAACTAGGTGTTATAAAGCTGCAATCACAACAGTTAGCTATGAACTATTCCTCTCGGCTCTCCAAAATGTTAGAATAAAATGCTCAACTCCCTACTATAGGCTCAAGCAGTCTGCACTGCTGCCGAAGAGGTGCTCGGTTACGATCGACCTCAAAGGAACCAGTGGTATGACCAGGAGTGCCGTAATGCCACAGCAAAAAAATGCTACATACCGAGCAACCCTGCAGCCATTTGTTACGCAAGACGAAAAAAATGCTGCGAACATTTTGTATAGGGAGAAGAGAAAGGTTGAGCGACGCCTTTTCAGACGCAAAAAACAAGAAGAAAGGCATGCGTGTGATGAAATTAAGATGCACTACGATAGGAATGAAACCCGAAAATTCTTTAAAAAAATCAAGCGTCAAACGGAAGGATTTAAATGTGGAGCATCTTCTTGTAGGGACAGCGATGGCAATCTGGTAACCACCGAGCAAGGCACATTGAAGTTGTGGAAGGAGCATTTCTCCAATCTTCTTACAGGCGATGACGATAATAATTTCGCAATTGTAGATCATGTGCCTGAAATGCTAATCAACGACGACGGAATCGATATACCGCCCCCCGACAACAAAGCCGCAGGCGCCGATGGCCTTCCAGCTGTACTATTTAAAACTGGTGGCGAAGAGTTGGTGAGGTGCATGCAGCAACTCGTATTGGAATCTCAGTGTCCTCTGCCCTATCCACAAGAAAGGAGACCCTACGATTTGCATCAACTACCGGGGTATAAGCCTCCTTTCCATTGCATACAAGATATTTGCATATGCGAACGTCTTAAGCCGTACACCAACAACGTTATAGGAAAATATCAATGTGGATTTAGACCTGGCAAATCCACCATAGACCAGATTTTCACATTGCGCCGAATCCTCGAAAAGACCCAAGAAAAACAAATCGACACCCATCATCTATTCGTCGACTATAAAGCTGCGTTCGATAGCCCGATAAGGAAAAAATTTTATGTTGCCATGTCCGAGCCTGGTATTCCAGCAAAGATCGTTCGACTTTGTATAAACACAAAATGCGCCGTCAAAATTGGAACAAACCTCTCCGACCCTTTTTGTACCAAGCGAGGTTTTAGGCAAGGCGATGCCTTATCATGTTACTACTTAAACCTAATGAAGTAGATTTTGCAAGAGACTCAAAACCACTGACATTAATTACAACAAAAGTGTCATGCTGCTTGCTTATGCTGACGACATTGACATCATTGGTCACAACACACGAGCAGTAAGTGGAGCTTTTGCAAAACTTGAAAAGCAATCAAAGATCATGGGCCTAAAGGTGAACGAGGACAAGACGAAGTATTTTATTTCCAATGGTAGAGCATCTCAGCGTCTCGAGCAATGCGTACCTATCGAGAATTATAGCTTTCAAGTTGTAAAAGACTTCGTCTACTTAGTCCGAATTCACACAAGGCAACTTTTGTTGCGCAATTCTTGAGTTTGTAGGAGAGAGGGGAGAGAAGAGTGGTATTTGGTACGGAGTTGCTTGAACTCGGCAACTCGTTTTGTTGTGCAATTCGTAATTACAAACACGAAGTTACCTGCAGCTTATTATTTGACATTTCTTTATATTCTTTGCTTCGCTGTGAAAAATTATTATTATAATTTCATTTATTTGATTATTTTTTTATTATTTCATTTTTTTGTTTGACTTCTATTTTTTCACACAAATAGATTTTTCACTTTGGACCAATAATAAATTCTTTTTACACAAGCTAATAA
The DNA here is from genome assembly GCA_963682025.1 of Cordilura impudica. Taxonomy (NCBI): domain Eukaryota; kingdom Metazoa; phylum Arthropoda; class Insecta; order Diptera; family Scathophagidae; genus Cordilura; species Cordilura impudica. The sequence continues at coordinate 153,294,741 of OY821519.1, read as the reverse complement.
AGTGAACTATCAAAAATGTAAGAATTTGAAAGTAAAAGAAAACGAAAAGTTGCGGCAATAAATTTCTCTGTGTGAACATTAAGGCAACTTTAAAAGAGAATTGAAAAAAAGTTGCGCAACAAAAATTGCCTTGTGTGAATCCAGACTTTGGTACCAGTGTTAGTAATAGCAACGATGTCAGGTTAGATATTAAGTGGAGAGTAACTCTGGCCAACAGATGCTACTTTGGGCTTGGTAAACAGTGTTCGAGAGAAAAATCCTCCGCAAGATCTACGGCACTTGATGATGGATTCCGAATCAGAATGAATCATGAGCTGTACGAGCTACATGCCGATGTGGATAGCGTATTAAAATACAACGACTCCGTTTGCTTGGACACACTTGGCGAATGGAAAATGATGCTCCGACTCGTAAGGCGTACAAGGAAGAACCCATCGGTGGGCACCGTATAAAAGGGCGACCCTATCTCCGTTGGAACGACCGTGCAACAAAACCTAACATCACTTGGCGTTACCAATTGGCGCCAGCATGCAGAAGGCAGAAATAACTGGCGCTCTACTACTCCCGGTTGTAATAGCCACCAAAATTAAAAGTAAGTATTAACAAATTTGTTTTTCGCGATTTGAATTTTATTTTTATATAAGTATATTTCTAATAATTTTATAATTATTCCAAGCTATTTCAGTGTTCTCTAAAGGTGCTATTACACGAAGTGTTTTTTACATATGTATGTACTGTCACTTTTTTTTTATCCATATGAAATTCCTCATGTCTGTCAAAATTGTCTCTTACATACGATTCATAATTTTTACTATCACACGTGCATATGTATTTCCGTATGACATAAGCTCTAAATGTAAACAACAGCTGATTTAATTTGTGAATTTACAAAAATTTTTTGTTAAAAAAAAGGTTATATATTTTTTAATTGTTAATTGTTAATTGCTAAACAATTTATTTTTCTTTCAATATTAATCTTTAAAATTTACTCTGTTTTTCTTTCGCCACAAGCAGTGTTGTATTTTCATATGTTTGTCATGCAAAAATAGAACCTGTTCTAATTGAAAAATGTACATGTGACTTTCCTCATGTATTGTACATAAACAATGTTTCATATGTATCACACGATGTGTACAACTTTTGTTGTGGGAAAATTTGACAGTACATATGTAAAAAACACATCATGTAATAGCACCTTAATTTAGCTCTTTGATATTTAAAAACTTTCTCTCATTTTACTTCACTTTTTTCCATCACGGTTTTTGTGGTTGTAAATTTCTTTATTGTTTTTTCAATATATTCGTCGAAATGATTCACTGTAGTATTTAATTCATCATTTTCATTTTCAAGTATTGCACTGATTTCTCTATTATATGAATTTTTATTATGTTTAAAAAACTCAATTTCTTTCTTATTTATTAGCTCCTGATTCTCGGATGAAATTTAAAATTTTATGTCAATTGCTCCATGAGCTCTTATTTTATTTGCACTATTGTTTTTTGCTGATTTGTTTTCATTATTAGTTATTACATAATCTATTACAGGTTTTGTGTTTGGTGTTACTCTTGTATATTCATTTACAATTGTTTATCCATTATCGTTAAATATGTTTTCTAATCTGTTTTTGTAAGTTCCTTCTGTATTCCAATCGATGTTGAAATCTCAGCTATTATTACGTCGTATTGTGTTTCACATAAATCTTCAATTACTTGCTCAAATACTTCGCAAAATTCTGCTTCACTACCACTTGGTGATCTGTACACAGCCATGATCATAACTTGCGTTTTCCTCAATTTTGCCATGAATACACTCATCCGGTGCTTGTAGTCATAAACTTTCTCGCATATTTTTCAAATATTCCAAAAATTTTTTTTAATATATAGTTATTCTACTCGTCCTTTTTGAATTTGAATCGCCGAAGTTAAGTGGATAAATAATTAAGGCATTTTAATATTTGTATTAGGAAACTTTTATGGTAACCAAAAGGGTTTTATTGGTCTTTTAAAACGTGTTAGCACCTTTTGCTGTAGTTCCATTTGGCGTTGTTAAATTATTGAAGTGGTGAAAATATTATCAGTATCGCGGGGAAAAGTTGTCAACGCTATTAAACATTATCAAAAATGTAAGACTTTTTAGATTTTTCAAAAACATAAACAACGTAAAATGACACAAGCGGAAGATAGGCTTATGGATGAGTAAAATTAACCCATTCCTCACATCAATTCAGATTAGATCGTACATGGAGTCGGAAAGTGTCGGTAAAATATCGACAAGGACCGTAAGAAGGCATCTGACTGAAAATAATCTTCATGAGCTCATAGCGAGAAAAAAAACCAAATGTGTCAAAAAAAAAAAATTATTAAGCAGCGCTTGCGGTTTGCAAAAACCCACCTCCATAAGGATCCAAATTTTTTGAAATTAATAGTGTGGAGTGATGAACCCGAGTACAGCGTTCTCGGAAACGACGGCACACCCTATGTGCGACGATCAATCAAAAAATGTTTGGACCCAAAGTATACACAAAAAAATCTAAAGCACTGAGTGTCGTAAGTAATGGCGTGGGGATGTTTTACCTCGTTCGGGGCTAGTCCCTTAGTAAAAATTGATGGGGAAATGTACAGATATCCTGCAGAATAATGTAGACAATGTTTATGCTGATGATTTACTCAGCAGGATAACGACGAGAAGCATACATCTCGGATCGTTAAGACTTGTTTTGATGAAAACAAAATAAAGGTTCTTGAAAAAAAAATCTATGGGGGGGTCGTAAAGCGGGCAGTTACAGCCAGAAAACCTACAAATAAAAATCCACTCTGGGATATAATTCAGGCAGAATCGAATAATATTAATCCTCAGTGTTACGATTTAGCAAAAACAATTCCAAATAGATGTGCCGAAGTAATCCTCCAAAAAAGGTACCCGACATATGTATACTAAGATTCAAAATAATACAATTTTAACAAATTTTAATTTCTTTTCAGGTGACCTAATTACATACATGTTTGTCCACACAAAATATAAGAGTAACATTTGCTGTGTACAAAAAAAGTATTTACAATGAATATTTTTTTAAGTTCGTGTAATTAATTAACTGTTAGGTATTTAAACTAAATAAAATATTTGTTAAAATTTTTATTTAACATAGAAATGACTTAATTGTATGTCCACAAGTGTACATAATATAAACTAATTAAGGTGCTATTACATGTGTTTTTTACATATGTACTGTCAAATTTTCCCACAACAAAAGTTGTACACATCGTGTGATACATATCAAACATTGTTTATGTACAATACATGAGGAAAGTCACATGTACATTTTTCAATTAGAACAGGTTCTATTTTTGCATGACAAACAAATGAAAATACAACACTGCTTGTGGCGAAAGAAAAACAGAGTAAAGTTTAAAGATTAATATTGAAAGAAAAATAAATTGTTTAGTATTAATTAACAATTAAAAAAATATATAACCTTTTTTTTAACAATAAATTTTTGTAAATTCACAAATTAAATCAGCTGTTGTTTACATTTAGAGGTTATGTCATACGGAAATACATATGCACGTGTGATAGCAAAACTTATGAACCGTATGTAAAAGACAATTTTGACAGACATGAGGAATTTCATATGGATAAAAAAAGTGACAGTACATATGTAAAAAACACATCGTGTAATAGCACCTTTAACATGCATACATATAACATGCATATAACAATATTTTAATATTTGATATCCTCCTAAACATAAAGTGCGTTTAGTGTTCGCTTGAAGAAATAAGAAACCATTACAATAGTGGATGTTTCTGACGTACACAAACACTACAAAGTTAAAAGCTTTAAAAGCGATTTTTTTTGGATATCAATTAAACTTAGTTCAATTTAATTCGCATTTTAGAACATTAATAATTTTCAAACTATTTGACTAGAGAATTAAAAAGCGTGAGTTTAGCTAAATTCTATTTAATATCAAAAAATAAACCGCTTTTTATGTTTATATTTGGACAATTCTAAATCGAGTTTAACTCCCCAAAACAGAATTCCATAGATAAACCATATCCCAAATAATTGCTCCTAATGGTTCCTTGAATTCGATTGCATCGCCAACTTACAATTTTCAAATTGATATACTTTAAATCTTATATATGTATATGAATATGAGAATTTTTATTTTATGTAAACACACAATGACAACGATGTTGTGACGTTTTCTTTTTATAAAAAAAAAATGTCATTTATTAATTTTGTTTTAATATTATATTAAGGAATATAAAAAAAAATTCACAAAAAAACAGAAGAAAATGACGTTCGTAAAGATTGGCGTCCTTCGATGGCAGAGGCAACAACGGAGCCATTTAGCTACTGAGAACTTTTCTGTTTGTATGTTTATGTATAGGTATTTGTATAAAGAATTTGACATTTGGCAAAGAATAAACAAAAACAAATTAACAGAAAAAATATATATATTTTCTATTTATTCATTACGAAGTAAAAGAAAATTGGCACATTGGCCATTTCTTTTGTGAGATAAAGACCGGAGACCGGTAAAAGTTTTATACAATAATACAATGGTTCACATACATATGTGCATCATTATTTCTATTACAATATTGAGAAAGCACAATGCAAACTCTATAACCATTACCACTTAAAAAAATTAATTATGTTGTGATCATGAGACTTACCTTTTAAACAAATCAATTTTCGAATCCTTATTTTTTACTACAATCTTCAGTTATTGATAACAAATGCCAACATATAAAAGAAGACAAGAAGAATCAACATCAATGAAAGTGTCAAAAATAAAAACTTTTTCTATTTAAGATGTTGTTGTTTGGGTGGCAACGGTAAAGCAGTGATTGCCAGTTTTCTCCTTTCAATCTTCGATGTTCCACCAACTGCGATATTCCACCAAACTATGCAGTGTTACTGAGTATTTTGTTGCCAGTGCCAATTGATTTTCCCGTCACAGGCAGGCAATTATTCAGGATAAAATTTCAATCGTTTTTTCTAATTTTCCTGCAACAAATTAACAAACACCTTTATATTTTTCAATTGATCAAATTAAATAGAAAAAAAAATGCGGTTACTTACTATAATCATATAAAAATATCGAAACTTTTTTTCTTTCAAAAATTCTTCACAAGAGGTGGTTCACTACTTTATGATGCTTCTTACTTTTAATTCCACCTTTTCCTTTTACTTATTTCTGATAACCTCACTAGTTTCTATATTTCTTCTCGCCTTTTTTCTTACGTATATTTTGCACTGTTTTTTTCTTCGTATAAAAATGTTCGTTTGTCGATTCTCTTTTCTACTTCTTGTTCGTTTTTATGTTTTTTTTTTCGGTGACACCACCACCTATTTCCGATACCAGCCGATTTATTTCAATTCATTGCTTTTGTTTAAACTTTTGTATTATTTACAAACGAGTATGTTAAATTAATAAAATTTTATTTATTCTTTTCGTGAGCCATATTTTATCACTTATTTGTATTAATTTTCTCATGAAACTTCTTAATTTGTTGAGACGTATGTTGTGTTAAAAAATTTCTGCTCGTTGTGGATACTAATGGAATTATGTCATTTTGTTTGTCAAAATGAGCTATGTTTGTATGTAAATGTCAGATAAATGCGCTGTAGTGTTGTTAACATGACGGTTACTATAAGTTTTACTTTTCATTCAAGATTTTGCATAAATTAGCAATAGATATATAGCAGCAGCTCTTATAAACTGTAAAATAATTCAGAAACATCCAAAATATTACTTAATTCGAACAACTTCAGTAAGGAATACGAAAATTGCTCTGCTTAACAACATTTTCAATAAATTGTATAAATCACATTTACACTTAAACATATACATATTTAGTTCCAGAAATGATAACTAGGTGACGCTACTAAGCACCTCGTTGATTGCTATAATTGATATTTAGATGGCACTTATTGATGAATTTACAAAATTGCAAATAGAAGAGTTTGTTACTCCAATAATTTCGAATCGGAATAATAATGAATAATTAATTAATTAATTAAAAATAAAAAATTAAAAACTAAATTAAAAACTAAAAATTTTAATTTCTATATTTAGTTTCTTACCTGCTATTATTACGTATATTTTTACACCCTATACCACTATGTGGTTTTGGTATAATGGCGTGCTGTTTGTAACTACCAAAAATATTTGACCTATTTTTCTTACTTGTCTTTTATTAAATGTATCCTTAAATTAACATATTACTAGCTAATTTAAAAAAATAAATATTTTAAAATTTGCTTATTTAAATATTCATAATTTTTAGCCAATAATCATTTGATATTTGTTAGTTATCGTATAACTTCTAAGGTCTCAAATATTCTAATAGGAATCAAACTTTGGATAATATAACGCCTGCTGCTTTAAATAATGAATTTTACTAGTGTTCTATGAAGTACTTAAGGAACTTACAGGATTTCTACTCTAGTAATCAAATAGTAATTAATTCTTTCCATAGAAGACACGATCATTATTTTTTATAAAAAGAAATTATAATAGGAAAACAATCAACTTTAAATTTATTCAGTATTAATGTTTCAGTATCGGCAACAGTTTTAAAGTGGTAGCGGTACTCAACATTGACTGTAATATTGAGTTTAAGACGCATTTGGAGGGTATCAAAAAATTCGGCACAGCCGAATATAACACTCTTAGTTGTTTTTACAACAGTTTTAGATTCAGCCCATTCGTTCGCTGGGAATGTATTTAGGAATGTATTTATTTCATTCGGGCACAACGCAAAACTTTTCAACATCTTGCCTTTGGAAAGCCATCGCACTTTATTGTGAAGATGGAGGCCGGAATACTGTGTCTCTATTTCGTCTAAGAATTCTTTAAACTGACGATGTTAGAGTGCTTTTGAAAAGATGCTGTTAACAATCTTAATTACCAAATTCATGACCTAAAGTATTTCGACCGGAAATGTTTTTGCACAAAGCGCTTTTTGGCGTATTATGCAGTGAAACTTAAGAATTATATCTTCCCATCTAGTTTGTCGCGGTAGCAGTCCTAGAAGTTCTTCTGTTGGAACGTGGGAAAACATATACCTGACAAAAACGGCAACTTGTGCCTTGTGTTTTATGTCGCAAGACTCATTTATGGCAAGTGAAAAGGCAGAAGAACGTTGAATAAATTTTTTTTATAAAATAAATAACATTTGCGTATGGAATTAAAGGGCCGCAGCTTCACATCCAAAGAGCCGCATATGGCTCGCTAGCCGCAGGTTGCCGACCCCTGACCTAAACCCATATATATTATACCGATCGACTCAGAAAATGATTTGTGAAAATGATTCTTAGCGTCCTTTCGTCCATCTATCCCACTGTCCGTCTGTGTAAGCCTTGTATACAATTCTTTTTTTACTTACTTTCAAATGGAACTTTTCCAATTGAAAAGTACCAATTTTCCAATTTTTTGACCGTTAAGGGGTAACCCTTAAGGGTTCAAATTAAAAACAAGTAAGAGTGTTAAATTCGGCTGTGCCGAATCTTTGATACCCTCCACCTCGGTTTGAGTCTTGATAATAAATGTAAATGAAAAAGTAAACAATTTGTTAAACTTAATACCAAATTATTTCAATTTGGGTTGGTTTTCGTCTTTTCTATTATTTCGGATTTATTTCGGTGTTTGCTTTTTGGTCATCGTGGTTGCTGATCGGCATGCATTTAGGTTATATACCTATATGCATGCGTTTCCGGTTATATGACACTTCTCGTTTAATTTAGTTTTTGCTAATTAAATAGCTCGCCTTAACCTAAATTGCAAAGGTAATGGTTGTGTAGGGTGGCTATATGCATTAAATCGTGCTAATTGGCTGTATAGTTTCTTTTAACTGGCGAAATATTTTTTCATTGCGGCCATATAGGTCGGTTGGAGTAACAAAATAATAACCAAAAAAAAAGCTCTCTCAACTTTTTTATTAAAATATTGCCATATTTGGAAAACATAGAGAATAAATTTATAATAATAAATATTCAAATTAGGGATGCCAAACGCAAAAAAACCAAATGTCCCAAACATTTTAAATAAAATAATTTGTTCTCTTTATTTTCCAAAAAAAATTGTGAAAATTTATATATCAAAAATAAAATTCTCATCAAATTGCGTTTATTTATGTAACAGTTTTTATGTTCGCAATTCTTAAATATCATTTGACGTTTTCTAAAATTCATTGAATTTAAATTAATGTTTTCTGTAGTGTGATTCTGTAAATTTCAACGATCCGAAAATCGCAAAATATATCGACAGCTATTGTTGTTTGCACTAAGGATTAAGTGATTCACTAAGTACATACATCTTAACGAAAGTCGACAAATCTATTTTTCTATTTATTTAAATTGTAAACGAGTGGCATCTCTGTCAAAATAAGCGAAAAACACAAAGAAGAATAGAAAAAAACAAATTACTTCGTGTTTGACAGGATGATTTTATGTTTATGTTTAATATCTTTATTTTTTTACTAATATTTCTGTGTATTTATTTGAAAATGAAATAATGAATTGAATATGCTATTTAATTTTTTTATTTATATAAAAAAGTTTTTTAATTAAAGCAAAATATTTTCACTATTTTATGATTTTTATTTATGCATGACGACATTTCAACCTAAAAATTTAAGTTTTTATCGATTGAATAAACAACACAAAAATGGTTGTCGTTTAGATAACAACAACAGCTGACTTTAACAATAGCGAACATCGTTTAAAAATTTTACGGATAATTTTGCAATTTTCTTTTTTAACGATTCGACTATCGTTAAAAGAAGTTACTGAATCGTGGTACTGAAAAGCTATTAATTTCTCCTGAATGTCAATATTTTTTTAAAATATTTTTTTTGGTGTTTTTTTTTTTTTTTTTTTTTGAATTTCAATTTGTGTTTAACGAATAAAATTTATGTATTAAAGATGCAATTGATGTCTTCTAAATTTAAAATTATAATTTCCGACGTTTTGATATGATTTTCTGAAATTCAATTAATTGTAATTTATAATTGGAAATTTTTAATTCCAGTTTTTAGAATTGATATTTTCTTAAATTTGAATGGAAAATTTGAAAAGTGCAATTTTGTATTTTATGTGAATAATAATGCTTTAGTAATTATAAACAATTTTTAAAAATTAGATGTAATCGCAATCAGACATTTTGTAAGTAAAGTAGAATAATAATTCATATAGCTATGTAGAACTTTTTTGAAAGCAAAAAACTCATTGATGAACTCGGTAACTCTATTTTGTAAAGACAACAAAAAGTTAATATGCCAAACTTATGTTCATATTTGTAAAAGAATAATGAAAATACGTATGATATAAAAGACCAGCCCGTGTATACTCTTAACATTGTTCTGTATGATATCCAGTTGAAAATATTAACATTCATGTTAAAATAGAAATAACTATTGCAAAGCTAATTAGAACAAACAAAAATTGTGGCGCCATCTACTGTGGCATAGTCACGCTGAGCAAAATGAAGTGACACTCTGTTAATTCAAAATAAATGTATTTTCCCTACAACAAAATATTGCAGAATTTTATGTAAATAAAATAATATACCGACTTATTTCTAACATGCAGTTGTTATGGATATACATATATAATATCTTATATATTAAAAGAATTTATGAATAAACTTTGCATTCAAGATTTTTTCAATATTTTTCTTCTCTCAAACCTCTATAACTAGAGTTCTAATTAACGTAGGCTGTTGATATAGATCTAAGTACACTCAGCGGATCAAGCTCCTTCTTTTAAGCTATTAACTGCTTAAATTCGTTGGGTTTGAGGAGAGTTATGCGTGGAAAATCAACTTTACTTTTACTGTACGTTAACTTATCTTGGCATATTTTGGCATTACTGTACGTTAACTTCTCATGGCAAATTCGTTGGGTTTAAGGAAAGTTATGCGTGGACAATCTACTTTACTTTTACTGTACGTTAACTTCTCTTGGCATATTTTGGCATTACTGTACGTTAACTTCTCTTGGCAAATTTTGGTATTATATTATAAAAATTAATATAATAGTATAGTATGTATATTATTTGTATTATTTAATATGTTTATATAAATTTATAAATAAATTATTACTTAAAATTTTTTTTTGCTATATTTACATTGTTTTTTTTTATTAACAACTAGGTATTTTAGCATTATTTGCTTTAGATGTTGGTGAATTTTTACTCCCTTTATATTAACTCGTAGTGCCTGCTTGTCGAAAAAATTTTAGAATGATTTTAACCAATTTCCCGTGAACCATTCGATCTGAAATTTTGCAGGCAGGCTCATGGTAATAACATAAATGATCTAACAAATTTTTAGAGTGATGCCGAAACAATGGAAACTTTTAAATTTTTCTACCAGAGTTAATAAAAAAAATGTACAAAGGGTTAGTTTTTATTATATTATTACCACAACGACCACAAAAACAACAAGTTCAGCTATGACAACTACACAACATTTAGAATAACAACAAGAACAATATAGAAACATCATATTTTTCATTTTTTTTTTTACTTTTTCAGAGATTTCCCTGGAGCTGTTCCACCGATTTTAATGATTTTTGAAACAGAAATCTTCCCATGAATTTGGTGAATCATTCTCACTAAAAATGATCACTGTAGCTGCACCATTCAGGGTGTGATCGTGACAAGAACAACATAGAAAATTATATTTTTTCAAGACTTTTTTTAGTTCTTCATTCAAATCTCGGGCCCTAATCGACCGATTTGGACGATTTTAAATAGCAAACTTCTCAGGATGTTAATAAATCATTTTTTATGTCAAAGAGTACCCTAGCTGCCCGATTGATGCCGTCATCGTGATTTCCACAGACGGACAGACGGACATCGCTATATCAACTCCGGTTGTTATAAGGATCACAAATATATATATTTTATGGGGTCCAAAATTTTTTTTCCAATTATTACAAACGGAATGACAAACTTATATATACCCTCTGCACACTGGAGTGGAGGGTATAAAAATATTATTGACCGATGTTTTTGTATCCGCTGGAAATTACATATTCTTAAATTACTTTGTAAAGAAGATACAAAAAGTTACTCTTTTACACTTACGGGACGCTTTTACCCCCCTTAATATCCGAATTTCCAAAAGTTTTCTTCTCATCTGATGTTTCTATCACTAGTGGAATCCACATACTATATTTCATATTCCTAGATTCGTTTGTTTAGAATATACCAAATGTCAATTTTTCCCCCTTTTTGGACACTTTTGGAAGCTACAGACCAAATTCCAAGTTTAGTTTCTATGTCGAAGGGTTTGGGTTGGGCGATGATGATCACTCACACAACTCTTTTACATATGTATTTAGATAAATTCAGTTTCAAACATAAAAAATGGATATTCACATTTTTTTTTATTAATTTTTAGGCATATTTATTTTCATTTAGTTTTTAAAAAGGCATTCATTTTTTATTTATAAAGAAATGATATTTTTTAAATCTTGTTTAAGAAAAATTATATTGAAATAAAAAAATACCATTTGAATAAAAAGTATTTTTCGATAATACGCTCTTATTGAATAAAAAAGGGTACATTTTGCATAAAGGTACTTTTTTTTATATAAAAGGTTCTATTAAATACTTATTGAATAAAATTTATTTATTG